>OZ023262.1:220460197-220637697 GCA_964006375.1 Tillus elongatus
GAAAAAATGCAAAAAGAAGAATGTTTTACAAACCCTTAAGTTGGAGCTTCAGCCGTAATTGTCCTTCTTGTTACTAAAATATTAAAAACATTCCCAGAAAAGTATATATATATATATATATATATATATATATATATATATATATATATATATATATATATATATATATATATATATATATATATAAGAATAATTAGTAATAAAAATTATTTGTTGCTGTTAATCAGCAGAATGATTGAGGACTTAATATAATATTGTACATCTATTTCCTGAAATAAGCAAAAATGCACTTAATACTGTTTGGCTCTGTGGTCCAGATATATATATATATATATATATATATATATATATATATATATATATATATATATATATATATATATATATATATATATATATATATATATATATATATATATATATATATATATAATAAAAAAGGTAGATCATTTATATGAAAATTCACTACCATAACGCACTCTCTGCGTCCAAACTTTTTTATAAATATGCACAATAATTGAATACTGAATTAATTCCATCTGGTTGTTTCACATTGTTTAGTTCTTGTGTCAGCAACGCAATATTTTTTGAGTATAAATTATTTATTAAAACCATTATCCTGTTTTACGCATTACGTATATATGTTGATAAATATGCGGGCTAAGTATCTAGTAAATTTACATTTCTCCGCACTGAGTACACGTTCTCTGCATTTTCCGTCCCTCCAGAGAGCGAGTGGTTGTTTATCGTGGCATTTTTGAAACAAGCAGTCAACGTCACAGGGCGTAATCGCACTAATCTGCAATTCAATTAGAATTGTCCCTAATGAGCAAAGCAGCACATGGAGAAACAGACGCGGAGCAAAGGATACTTGATCACGCTCAATACGTCGGGAAGAGGGAGTGTCGAGCTTGACCTGCACAATACGACGTCAATACTGATGAAGGAATTTAGAATGCTGACATTTGTTTACGTTTGAGTATTGCCTTCTTGTTCGTAGAAACTGACAACACAATAAAGTTAACAGTTTTAATGCGTGTTTGCATGCAACTTTCCTGTTTACTGTTAAACAGGAAACTGCTTCTTACGGACTGCTTTATGTAATCTATTCCTGCGTACTCATCTTAATAAACGCTAACTGGAAACAATGAAATAATTATTATTGTGGTTCGTCTTTCATCGTTTGGACTGCTGATGCAACTGTAAGAATATTTTTAGGGAACTTTTATAAAAAAAACATGCCTTATCGAGAGGCAACGATTTCGCGTTTTAAAAAATGTTTTTCTAAGGAGCGCCTATTAAAGCGCCTAGAACTTATATGGGAGCTCAGTTTAAGGCATTATACAGGCTGTCCCAGTTCTCCTGTTCCAACTGGATATCTCGCCTGGCTTGATGGTTGTAGATTTGAAATCGCCTTGATTATTATGATAGCTAAGCAAGGCAAACCTGAGCATGAGGTTGCATCTTATGGACCTATAAGCTTACTATCCATACAAGGAAAAATAGCTGAAAGGCTATTGCTGAAGAGGCTAACGAAATATGTTTACCTGCATAATATAATACCAGTAGTAGTAGTAGCAGTGGTGGGGAGGCCAACGCCAAGCAAGTAGGCCACAATGGGCCCTTTTTGCCAACCCCTGCAACCATGCTCTACTCTTCCTCGGTTCCGTCGCCAAACCGCATCGACCTCGAGATGAAGGCCGTGACGGTCTTCAATTGGACGGTACTTACCTGATTCTTCTGACTCCCAAAAGCCTCGCATTCACACAGGTAGTCGTAGGACGTTTCCTCATCCTCGCCGCATACCTGGCAAATGGGATCCCTCTCTACTCCTATCGAAGTGAGGTGTCTTCTAAGAACGCAGTGGCCTATTAGCACCCCGAGGATGCGGCGAAGCGTAGGTAGACTCCTTCCGAGTAGCCAGACAGCTTTATCTCTGTCCTGCCCTCCACGAAGTCGCTCGCCTGCCTGAAGCCACCAACCGACCCCCAGTGCCTCTCCATTGCTTCCTCGGTCCACCTGTCTAAATCTACAGAGACCGTCTTTCTACTTATGCCTATCGCAGGCTCCGAGCCACAGAAAGGCCGCCGGGAACCAAGCTTTGCGAGATTATTCGCCACCTCATTCCCCGCTACGCCACAGTGTCCCGGAACCCACACCAGTTGCACCTCCTTTGTCCTGGTTAGTCCTCTGATGGCGTCAGCGCACTCCTGAACCAATGTTGACCTGATTCTGGCCGCGCAGACTGCCCGGAGGACCGCCTGGCTATTCGATCAGATGTACACACATTTTTCGGGACTCCTCTTCACATCCTGTCTATTGGCCACAGACAGGATAGCATACACCTCTGTTTCGAATGCCGTGGTATATGCGCCAAGAGCATAGCTCTCGGGCACCCCCAGGCCCTCGATGTATATTCCTGCCCCAGAGGATTGTTGGTCCTCCAGCCGCGATCCGTCGGTGAAACAGACCAGGCTTGCGGGCTGGAATGCAACCTCATTTTCCCTCCACTGATCCCTACTGGGGATCCTGAGGGTATATGGCCTAGTCAACCTAATATCGTCCTCGGCATCCCGTACCTTTATGGCGGAAATCGGAGCTTCCTTTTCCACCTCCTTGGCGACTCTTTCATGCCCTATTACTGCTCCCTCTCCGCACCAATTTCCTGAGTCTCGCATTCTAAGATGCGACGCCATAGCCTCCCTTCTGATACAGATGGGAATCGGTGGCAGCATCATCAATATAATACCAAGACACCAACTAGGCTTTATAGAACATCATTCCACACTCCGGAAATTTCACCGAATAGTCAAAATATGAATCAGCCTTGAAAACAACGAATTTTGTAGTGCAGTCTTTTTAGGTTCCTCTCAAACATTTGATAAAGTATGGCATACTGTACTCTTATACAAGATCAAGCATCTTCTACCACAGCCATACCATTTGCTACTAAAATTTTACTAGTCAGATCGCTACTTTTCAGTGAAACACAATGATGCACTATCAAGCCGATATCCGATAGAATCTGGCGTACCGCAAGGGGGCGTGCTGGGACCACTACTGCACTTAATCAGCAAATCAGATATATCAGAGTCAGGGAACACAACAATTGCTACCTTTGCTGATGTAATTGCAATACTATCATCACATCGAAAACACGCGGTAGCTTCATAAAACTTAGAACAACAATTGGACGAGATCAGTAATTAATTTACGAAATGGCGTTTCAGTGTAAATGAGAGCAAATCAGTTTAGGTAACATTTACTAATAAAAATACGATATGCCCAAGAGTAACTCTACTTAACAACCACATATATGTAAACACTAAAGCAAAATATTTTGGTACACACCTTGATTAACCTTTAATGTGAAAAAGGCATATACAGTCAAAGAAAGCACAAATAAATTTTAAGTTTCGTCAGATGCACTGGCTCCTAACAAGAAAATCAAAGCTCCCCATTAGCAACAAGATCTTGATCTACAAGGCCTGTTTAATTACGTTTTGTACTGATGTACCACATTTTATATGTTTTTGTTTCTTGATAGCTCGAAGGACCTGATTATGTTGTGTTAAATTAAACGCTGATGTTGTAACACTTAACATTTAATAATAAACTGTTAAACTTATACAAAGTTACTAATATTATGGTATGCTTTAGAGTTCATGAGAACTCTACGAAATGATTATGCTTATGCTGACAAGCGTGATGCTTGTTCGGAGTCTATATAAGAACTGCTTTAAATGAATATTGAATTGGCCTACGCTAGCTACTACCTGAGAGAGGGTAGCAGGCGTATGGCCAATTGTAAAGAAGAAAAGACCCTTGTTGGGTTATTCCTAACCATCTTTAAAATTGCATTGTACAGATGATAAATATTATAACAATGAACTCTACTGAGAAATATGTAAATTTTAGAGGTGTAATCTTCCAGACGAGACGCCTTAACATGCCGCCCGCCTTGAAAGGCTACCTTTCAACGAATGCTATATGATACAAATAATGGATTATAACTAATAAACTGATTATATCTTAATCTACGTAAAAATGTTAACTTATTTTAAATATACTAAAATGTTTGCTTAAATTATGTAGTCCAGAGATTAAATTGTCCTCGTCAGTCTATAGGGAGAACGCACACTTTGGACACTGGCCGTTTTAAAACATTACCATTCGACACCTTCACTGATATCACCCTGGTGATGTTGTCAGCTCCTGGATGTAACTGAATGATGCGACCAAGCTGCCACTTTAATGGGGGCATATTATCTTCTTTGATAATAACCAGAATTCCTGGTTTCAACTGAATATTGGATGTCTGTTTCCATTTTGTGCGAATTTGTAATTGTGACATGTATTCCTTACACCATCTCTTCCAAAAATCTTGTTTTATTTTTTGAATATGCTGAAATTTGCTTAACCTGTTGTCAGCAGTATCCAAAACCTTGTGTTCCGGGTTTGATGTTAAAGTTCGTCCAATCAAAAAATGTGCAGGTGTTAAAGCATCTAAATCATTAGGATCGGAAGAAAGGGGGCTCAAAGGACGGGAATTGAGGACTGCTTCGATTTGTGTTAATAATGTGTAAAATTCCTCAAAGGTTAAGTGAGTATTTTTTGTTACACGTTTAAAATGACTCTTTACTGATTTTACTCCCAAAAACCTCCGAAATGTGGAGAACGTGGTGGTATAAAATGCCATGATGTAGTTGTGTTATTTAATGCTTGATTTATTTTTGTATGATTTTCTTGGTTTGACAGAAAATTATGCAATTCCAACAATTCCGAATTTGCACCCACAAAATTTTTGCCATTATCCGAGTAAATATACATTGGTTGACCACGTCGGGCTGAAAACCTGTTTAATGCCGCCAAAAATGCTTCTGTGTCCAGACTAGTAGCCAAATCTAAATGTACAGCTTTAGTTACCAAACACACAAATATGCATATATAAGCCTTGTTTAATTTACAGCCGCGAACCTTTCTGTCCTTGATTAATATTGGACCAGCATAATCAACACCGCAATTGTAAAATGGTGGCGCCGGTGTCAAACGTGGCTCTGGTAAGCAACCCATAATTTGAATTGACGATTTTGGATTTGCTCGAAAGCAACTGATACATTCATGAATGACACGTTTTATTGTATTTTTACCTGAAATTGGCCAAAAATTTTCCCTTAATGAATATAATTATTGATTTGTTCCACAATGAAGAAGTCGAATATGCTCATATCTGATTATTAATATTGTTAATTTATGCGATGGTGGCAAAATTATTGGGTGTTTTTTATTATAACTGAAATCTGAATGTTGAATGCGACCTCCTACTCGTAAAATTATTCGATCATCCAAAAAAGGATTTAATGACAATAGTGAACTCTTATGATTGATTTGTTTGTGATTAGTTAAATCATTTATTTCTTTAGAGTATACCATGTTTTGTGATATCTTAATCAACTTAATTAATGCATTTTCCAACTCTGCACTTGTTATGGGGCCAATTACCTTGTTTTTAGAATTCTTAATATTTTCAATAAACCATAAACAGTAGGCAGTGATTCGCTTTAGTTTAGTTAATGGAGAAAATTTTGAAAATAGTTGTAGGTCATCTAATTTTAATGAGAAGTTTGCCACAATGCGTGACTCTGAAGCACTATGTTTTATTTCATGTGAAACGGGCCAAGAAGATTCATCGCTCTGTAGCCATCTTGGGCCATTTAACCAAAAACTTTGCTCTTTCTGATTTGCATTTATCCCACGTGATAATAAATCCGCAGGATTATCATGTGTTCGTACATGTCGCCAGGGGCTATGGTTCGTTAATTCTTGAATTTCTGGTATTTTAGTCATGTGACCTAATGTTTCATACTCATTTAGAAAATTAACGTATTCGGTTTTTAATTCACTATTGCGATTTAATTTTCGTTCTAATGAAAAAAATCGATTTAATGCGTTGTCCTTTGAATTTCCTAATTCTGCTATGTCGCATTTAAGTGGAATATTAACAATAAAACGACCTGATTTGTTACGTTTAAATGTATTAATAAAATTAGTTTCGCAATATTTTTCCTCATTTGTATAATTTCTATGGTCATTTGAACATTCTTCCAATGCCCAAAATTTTGTTAATTGATCATCAGGTAAATTAGTATAATGTGATGTGTTTAAAAAGCAAAATGATTGATTTTGTTTGTGATGTAAATCGCCACCTAAAATCCACCCTAAAGTGTTTTTTTTTGTAGAATAGGACCGTTATTACTTAACTTGTGCTGTCCAACGCATAATAATTGGAAGTAAATACCGGCTCCCAGTAAGATGTCTATTTTACCCGGCGAATTACATTTTGTATCTGCTAAACGTATATTTGGGGGAATGTTTAGTTTTGACAAAGGAAATGACATGTTTGGTAAATTATCACTGATTTCATTTAATACTAAACATGTTATGCTTGTTTTGTATTCATTTATGCGTGATTTGAAGGTAATATTAGTTTTAAAATGTATGTTTGAGATAGATTTGCTAATCCCTGATACTAATGACTGATATTTTGATTTAGTAAGGCCTAGTCGATTGCAAAGATCACTTGTGATAGAGTTCGTTTGAGATCCTCCATCGAGGAGAGCTCTACATATGTGAGATTTGCCTTGATTATCGAAAACTTCGATGCTTGCTGTTGGCAATATAGTTTGAAACAAAGTTGTATTATTTAAATTATGATTTGATGAATGCATTATTTGTGCAGGTATGTTACTTTCATGAGTAGCGATTTCTACAAGGCGTGATTCATTTTGATTTATTTCTCTTTGGTCACCTGCAATTGTATTTTTATTTACAATTAGGATGCTGCCAAGACGTTAATGAGACGTTAATGAATCTCTCCAAAATTTGGAACGCGTGTATGTATTATAAAGGGAGAGCCATGTTTCAAAATTTAGGTCTCTGAGTTTAAAGACAAAAAAGTTATAGCCATTTAAAGAAAAACGGGGTTTTCCTCAAAACGTCAAAGTCGCGACTTGAAACGTAAAAATTGGCAACACTTAGGCAAAGAACCTGAAATAAATACGGATTACGTAAAGAAAATGTAGCAGAAATAGTGTTCTGCAAACCCTTAAGTTTCAGCCTCGACCATCGTGGCCCTTCATTTTACTAAAATGTTTCCAGAAAATTCATTTCAAATAGAACCTTTCGCTGATGCTTTGGCAGTAGTTTTAGTCAAGTTTATGGTTTAACGGCCTATAGTTTTTAGCGCTAATTTTCGTAGAAAAAAAACGTTAATGAAGAGACCGCGACTTTTGAACTTAAAGATTTCTTCAAATGAGTGCAAACTAGGCCTCCGCAGAATCCATATCCGGGTCTGGTTTCAGTTTTATCTGTTTACATGTATACAGGGTGACGCATTTCTACGGTAAAGCTCAATATAATTGTTATTATCTAAGATGCGAAAAAAAATTGTATACGTTAATTATAGGGTGTCTTGAGCTGCATCTTATAAAATTATTTTGGCAATCACAGGGTGGTCCATAAGTCGTTGGTGATACCTAAATTTTTTTTTAAACATTCCTTATTGCATTTTTGCATTTTTCATCGAAATATGATTCAGGTTTGTAAAAAAAAAATTAGACGCAGTAAGTGCGTTTCGGAAGCGAAGTTTCATTAAATGCTTCAAAATCAATAACTCAATTGGCTATTAACCTAAGGTTCGCCGGCTAGGGAACGAGTTTTCTCGGAAACATTTCAAGTTTATTTTCGAAAAATTTTGGTACATTTTCAAAAAATAACTTATTTTGATAAAATTTGGTACAATGTTTTTACTATAGAGGTTATACCGGTGAACAAATTAATGCCTGCTTGCATTAAAGTGTTATGTTTGGTATTAATTTTTTTTAATGAAAATTCACTTCCACACCGCACTTTCTGCGGCTAGACTTTTTATTACTTCCACATATCGTTAACACGGGTGGAAGTATGACATTGGCGACAAATATTTCGAAAAAAATTTTCCGCTTAAACGTCGGAAAAAGTGTCAAAACATATAGAAAAAAGATTACGGAACGATTTTTTTTTGTCTGTCGGTCTGTATGTTTGTCTGTTTCTAACCACGATAATATTAGAACTAATTGAGATATCGTCTTCAAATTTGGTATACAGTTAAAACCCGACAAACGAACGGTTCGGAGTGTTTTGGGTAAAATCACTCCAGGGGTAGGGGATAAATGAGGGGTGATTTCTCGAAAATTGAATTTTTTCGTTAAAACTCCGGTAATATAACATTTTAGGGTATGTTTATTAGAAAACTCTCAATTTCATCAAACAGCCGGTATTCTGTACTGAAATTAAATTAGGGGTTGAATGTGTGTGGGGTGACATAAATTTTGCATTTATTTTGTTAAAGCGGTGTAAAAAACATATAGAAAACCTAATTCTGGAACGAACATTTTTTTGTCTGTCGGTCTGCCTGCTAGTAGGCTTAATACCTATCTTACGAATTGAGATATCATCCTCAAATTTGGTATCCAATATCCACCCGACAAATGAACGCTTCGAATTGTTTTTAGGTAAGATGGCTTTAGGCGACACATGTGGGGTGATTTGGTGAAAATTGACATTGTTTTTAAAACTCGAGTAATGTAGCGTATCAGAAGTTTATGGGTACAGGAATAGGAATATTTTCTTCGTGGTCAAGTCATGGACCCTAACTTCATTTCATGGGAATGTCTTTCTAAGGAGAGTAGATCATCACAGCTATGTGAATGTTATGATTCAATTTACAGCACTATTTTTTCTCAGTAGCAGGAATAAAAAGGCGATTAGTTATTAATTTTCTATTGTGTTGTAGCGAAGTTTGTCAATCAGATAGGTCCGTTGTTCGCTGTTTATGTTTGCAGTACATTTTGAAACGATAGAATTTTTTAATACAGAATAAGGAGATATTTCGAGTGGGGTATCACAATCCCCACTTTCTAAAAATGTGTGGGTTGCAACTGTCCCCTCTCGAATGAATGTAGTGGTGAAGTTTAACGTTGCAGGATGTAATTTTTTAATCTAAAATTATATATATATATATATATATATATATATATATATATATATATATATATATATATATATATATATATATATATATATATATATATATATATATATATATATATATATATATATATAGTGTGTCCAAGATAAGGAGGGGATAGCATGGGGAAATCAGAAACCGTAAGAGATACAGGGTGGGTTAAATTAGAAAACAAGTTGCCTATTTTAGAGCTCAATTAAATGGTTCTTTGAAATTTTGGAAATTTCGATTAGTTCCGGAGATATTCGGAAAAAAACGAAATTTGCCAATTTCAGTTTTTATTTTTTCCTGACGTTATTTGAGAATATATTGTAAAACAGAGAACACTTTCTCACGTACTCTTTTTAAGCTCTATAGGCTGGTGTTTACAAATTTTTTATGCGACGTTTCGTCTCCGAGAAACCATCATCAACTTAATTTTCTAAATACGGCCCTGCAATTTTTAGTTCAAAACTTAAAAACTTTTTCAAATCTAAATTGGAGGATCTATTATTTCTAATTGTTTGAATATGTTTCAGCTTTTTTCAGCCAGAAAAGATGATTTTTCATAAAAAATCTTTTGAGTGCGGTCCTGAATACTCGAAAAGCATTTATTTTTATACGCAGGACCTTTTAAAAAGTCAACGAAGAAAAACATTTTCAGTAATATTTCTTAGTTATTAAAATGTAACACATAAAACCGCACTATCATAAGACTAGGTCCTAAACATAGAAGGCTTTGAAAAATAAACAAGCTGTCTCTAATGACAATATAGTTTTGTCAACAAATATAAATGCCAGTGTCAGTTACTTCACTTTGTTACATACAATTAATTGGGCACAAGCTCTTTCACTTTGTTTAAAAATGGCTAGGCATTTTTATTTTGAGGAAATGTTCGACATATTAAAATGTTACATTTTGTACTATAGTAATAAAGAAGTGAGCAAATGTATTCAAATTATTACCCTGAAAGAGTACAGCCAACTAGAAAGATATGTGGAAGAATAGCTACCAATTTATTGCAGTATGGTTCATTTAAGAAACCAATTGTCACTAGAAACAGGCCATGCACTGAAGTAACTCAAAATAATGTACTGTTAGCTGTAGCACAAGACCCTTATAACATCGGTTAGAAATATTGAAATAGTAACTGGGACGCCAAAATCGACTGCAAATTTTATTTTGCGTAAGAACAAATACCATCCTTACAAATTTCGAATCTGCCAAGGATTAGGGCTCGGGGACGATATAAAAGGAAGGGCATTTTGCGAGTGGTACACTAGAAAATGTCAAGAGGGTGAACATTTTGGTAATAAAATATTATGGTCTGATGAGAGTATGGTGACTAACAACGGAATCTCCAACAGGCGAAATACAAATTTCTGGTCCAGAAGAAATCCGCGTTTATACAAAACGTCTAAGTACCAACACCGTTTTGGTTTCAACATGTGGTTGGGGATGTTGGGGACAAGGATAATTGGGCCATTTTTTTTAATCATGGATCACTAACTTCTGACCGGTATCGAATTTTCCTGCAGAATAATTTGTAAGAATGGTTAGATGCTCACTTACCATTAGCAGAAGTCAATAACATCTGGTTTCAACAAGACGGGGCCCCGGCTAATAATTCGAGAACTGTTCAAGAATACCTATCAAACAGGTTTCCTGACAAATGGATAGGTACGCATTCAACGGTTTCTTGGCGTCAACGATCGCCGGATCTGACACCTCTTGACTCTCATCTTTGGGGGTATGTCAAAAACTACGTATACCAACGAAATTATTACACGGAGGAACGATTACGTAAACTGGTTTGCAAGCATTGCAAACCATTACACCAGATGCAGTAAACAATGTTTTGGATTTTACAAGTAGACGATGTTACCTATGCCTAGAAAATAATGGTGATTTGTTTGAGCATCTCTTATAATTAAGGCAGATAATCTATTTACATATAATATTCATTAGTTAGTAAGGTACCTACATTTCATGAATTCAAGTTATTTTATTTGTTTATTTATTACAAATGTGTTTCTTTTTCATTAATAAGTTTGAAGAATCTTACTGAAAATGTTGTGCTTCATTGACATTTTAAAAGGTACGACCTTACCGAAATAAACGCTTTTCGAGTATTCAGGGCCGTACTCAAAAGATTTTTCCTGAATCAACTAAAACCGTTACAAAGGATACATCCTTTAATTTAGATTTCAAAATGGTTTTAAGTTTTGAAATAAAATTAACAGGGCCGTATTTAAAAAATTAAGTTGATGATGGTTTCTCGGTGACCAAACGTCGTATTAAAAATCTGTAAACGCTTATTTAATGTATAAAGTGACAATGAAGGAGTGTCTCTCATTTTTTGGTATCTCTCAAATTAACACCAGAAAAAAATTAAATCAAATTTTGAGAAAATAATATTTTTCAAAAAAAATAATCAAAATTGGTAAAAAAGAGCTCACTTTTAAAAACTTTATGTAAAAGATATTTGAAATGCGTAACTTTTTTATAATTTAAACAAAACTGTAATTCCTACCATTTCCAATATCCCAATGTTATCCCATCCTTATCTTGGACACAAATCCACTTTTTTAACATTAATACTAATCAAACGATTATGGGTGATACATCACTGAACCTCAAAAACGCTAATTTATACGGGGTGATTTTTTTCCGGTTCATATAAAAAATTAAAGTTGATGATGGTTTCTCGGAGACGAAACGTCGAATAAAAAATCTGTAAACACCAGCTTGTAAAGCTTAAAAAGTGTATGCAAGAAAGTGTTTTCTGTTTTTCAATATCTTTTCAAATAACGTCAAAAAAAAACCGAAATTGGCGAATTTCGTTTTTTTTTCGAAATCTCCGGAATTAATCGGAATTTCAAAAATTTATAAAAACCATTTAATTTAGATCTAAAATGGGCAACTTTTTTCTAATTTAACCCACTCTGTATCTCTTACGGTTTCCGATTTCCCCATGCTATCCCTTCCTTATCTTGGACACACTGTATATAACGACTTTTAGTGAATTTTTATTTTAAAAAATTCACTAATAGAGAGGTATCGATGGTGAGACTTTGCAATTTTTTTTTTAAATGAGCGCGAACTAGGACCCCTAGAACCCATATCCGCGGTCTGTTTAAATTTTTATATGTTTATATATATATATATATATATATATATATATATATATATATATATATATATATATATATATATATATATATGTATCCAACCGATAACTCAAAAAGTAATTAACTGATTTTGATGAACGTCGGCAAGTGCCTTTCTTTTATTAATGGCTTGGATGAGTTCGTCTATTTTAATGAAATTTGGTAGATATGTTTCCTTGAGAAAAGCCTTACTACGTACTAAAATTCAACTTTCTAAATTTATAGAAAATTGAGTTTTTTAAATTTTGAGTTCTCTTTCGAAAAAATGTTTTTTCTTCGAAAATTACAAAGTTATTATAATGACTTTTGGCAGATATGTTGCCTTGGGAACGACCTTACTACATACCCAAATTCATTTTTGTAACTTTATCGAAAATTGAGTTATCCAAGTTTGAAGCATTTAATAAAAATTCACTACCATAACGCAATTGCTGCGTCCCGAACTTTTTTATATATAAACACTATAATTAAGTTACTAAATTTATTCTACTTGGCTGTGCCAAACTGTATGTGTCGTGTATAGATTTTATTTTCAAAATTGCCTGCCAGTATCCAAGTTTCACAAACAAACGCACATATGTATATGTATATTTTTCTATAAAATTTCATGTCATGAGCCTCTCATAAGTGATTTTTTTTCTACGAAAAATTGAAAAAAAAAATAAGATTTTAAGCTTTAGGTTTCCACCCTAAATATCATCCTCCGGAAATATTGTGACTAAAAGATCACTTATAATTTTGTGTAAGAACATTTAAAACTATTCTAATTTTCTTTTCAGGTCCACGTTGAGAAATATATCGAAAGAGTACCACTACAAGTGCACTATTAACGAAACGTTTGACAGTGTCTTCTTGCACCAACGGAAGTAAGAGGTAATCAAAAAGACCGCAGGATTGGGCCTCCGTCGACAGGAAATAACCGATATATGATACTTCAAGTCCGAGATTGCGAACAATAATAACCACGAAATATAGCGTTCAGCAAATACATCTTTACACTAGGACACAACAACACAACGTTTTATATCGTTCTGCGTTATTGTTGTGATGAAACCGGCAGATCATGTCCTGCTTCTAAATCAAAGAGTGCTTGTGGCATCAATACAAACAATGTGAGAACCAAATGTGAGTGCTTCGAGATGAAATGATAATTTAGAGTGCTATTCTGTGGTTATATTGTGTACCTGCTTTCTTTATGAAAGGTGAGTTTATTCCTAGGTTATAAATGATCAAAGCCAAAGCCAAACTCGGATGAATACCGTTCTCTGTTGTCCGTTTTATATTATACAGGGTGATATACGAGAACCGGTCTATATATATTGTAGTGAATTTTTATTTAAAAATATTCACTAATAGAGAGGTATCGATGGTGAGACTTTGCAAAAATTTTTGCAAATGAACGCGAATTTGGGCCCCTAGAACCCATATCCTGGGTCAGTTTCGATATATATATATATATATATATATATATATATATATATATATATATATATATATATATATATATATATATATATATATATATATATATATATATGTATGTATCCAACCGATAACTCAAAAAATAATTAACCGCATTTGATAAAACTCGGCAAGTGCCTTTCTTTTATTAATAGCTTGGATGAGTTCGTTAGCCAGAAAAATCTGACACGGTTTTCGGGGAAAATTTTAAGTTTTCTTTCGAAAAAAAATATTTTGTGTTTGAAAATTACAAAGATATTTCGATAAAATTTGATGTACATATTGCTTTGGGAAATACCTATGTGCCAAAATTCAGCTGTCTAGGGTTACAGAAAATTAAGCTATTCAAATTTGAAACATTTATGTTTAATATCACCGCCTTTGATTGAATAGTTTATATGAGATCTAGTATGTGGTTGTCGTGGTACATTTGATATTATTGCGCAGGTCTGTTAGACGCTGTAACTGACATTTACCGTATGATATGAGATCGTTTATATTGTGTTTATTTGTTTGAGTCGACGAATTATTTGTGTCATTTGGGAAATTTTTATATACAAGTGCAAATTATTCCTTTATTAATGTTAGTGGGTGGATTAAACAGTGTTTGTTATGTTTTATCAACACATATATACGTAAATGGTTTATAAACTGTGTATTTGCATATTGAATAAATAAATAAATATAAAGAATCGAAGTTCTACAAAAGGGCTGATATTATACAGGGTGACGCGTTTCTACGGTAAAGCTGAATATAATTATTATTATACAAGAGACGAGAAAGATTGTATAAGTTAATTATAGGGTGTCTTGAGCTGCATCTTATTAAATTATTTTGACAATCACCGGCTGGCCCACAAGTCGATCGTTGGTGATCCCTACAATTTTTTTTCGAACAGCCTTATTTTATGCATTTTTTATCGAAATATGTTTGTAAGAAAAAATCAAGACGCAGTAAGTGCGTTTTGGTAGCAAATTTTCATTAAATGCTTCAAATTTCAATAACTCAATTTGCTATTAACCTAAGATTTGTTGGTTAGAAAACCAACGTTTAAGGTATATTGTCGGAAAATTTTTGTACATTTTCAAACAATAAGTTATTTTGATAAAATATGGCACATTGTTTGTACTATATATTTTGCTCATAACCTTATCTCGTTTCTGTGCCTTTATGTGCTCTGGAGAATGCATTAACAAGTCGTTATTGTAGTGTAAAATTAAAATTTACTAAATGTAGTTTTGATAAAGCAAAATGAAAAAAGTGAATTTATTGACTGAGGAGTAATATTGTGTTGTATACTGGAAGAGTGTTTGAAAATGATCATGTTATATTCTATAAATTAATTAATTATCAACATATTATGTAAAATACTTCAACAACTTTATTTAAAACGTTAAAATGGTGTATCTGCTTGTCATAATAAGGTTACTTAAAGCACGAGGGCTATACTGTTTGGTTTGTTTTATTAGTGAACTTTTATTTTGAAAAATTCGCTAATAGAGAGGTATCGATGGACTTTGCAAACATTTTTGCAAATGAGTCCGAACTAGGACCCCGAGAACCCATATCCGGGGTTAGTTTCAATTTATATATATATATATATATATATATATATATATATATATATATATATATATATATATATATATATATATATATGTGTGTGTGTGTGTGTGTGTATGTATGTATGTATCCGCACGATAACTCAAAGATTTATTAACTGATTTTGATTAAACTCGGCAAGAATCTTTCTCTTAATCATGGCTTAGATAAGTTCGTTAGCCAGGAAAATCGGACAAGGTTTTCCTAGAAAATTTTGAGTTTCGTTTCGAAAAAAATGTTTCTCTGAAAATTACAAAGCTATTTTGATGAAATTTGGTGAATATGTTGCCTTGTGAAAGTCATTACTATGTGGCAAAATTTAACTTTCTAGGTTTATATAAAATTGAGTTATTCAAATTTGAAGCATTTAATAAAAATTCACTACCATAACGCACTTGCTGGGTCCCGAACTTTTTTATACCTACGAGAGGATATGGAAGAGTACTTAGTATACAAGAGAAAAGGCAATAATTTTTGGAAACAACACTAAATTCATTCAACAAGACTTACGCATGTAGCAGAACGTTCTTTAAGCTCTTTCAAAAAGGTCTTCAACTTGGTCTTCATGCCACTGTTCAGTGGCATATTCGACATCATTGTTTTTCGAAAATCGTTTACATTTCAAACATTTCTGCGCTTATGTGGGACATTTCCTACGACATTTTCAAACGAGCGCGGTCCTAATTAGCGTTCAAGCATTTCTTAAGTCCAATTTAACAATCTCCTGAGGTTATTTCATGGAGATAATCAATGGTTCCTTAAGTGGCCACAGAAACTGGTCTTTTAGAGTGGTGATCTATTTTGACACTTGATATTTCTCTTTTACGATACACAACCTAGTGTCTAATAGCACCATACGAAAGACATTGATAACCTAAGGTTTCTTTCATCCTATATTATCAATTTATCGCTGAAGTCATGTATTTTTCCCGATGTGTGGAAGATTGCTAGGATCACATCCGTGCACAAGCATCATAGCAAATCAGAGATAACAAATCATAGACCCATAGCAATATTGTCCCTTTTTGCTAAGGTTATCGAGATGTAGTTATACAGATTGCTTCATTCTTCTCTTCGTTGTCACATTTTACCTACACCCATGGCGTCACACCGGGGCGCCCCGCCCGAAATAACCTTCTGGAGATTACGCAACACATCTCGGATGTTCTTAAAAAACCCTGCTAGATGACAGGGTGGATTCTTCAAACATCCTATGCCAGATTAACTCTCTCGTGCCTCAGCAAGATGTTTAACGAATTCTAATAAGTACCAAAATAACCGCGGACTCTTTAAATCACATCCTGCTTTCATTTCATTCTGTGTTATTGCTGCGATGCAATGCTTATAAAAAGAAGAGTGCTTTTTAATTTCAACAACACACCACGAGGGCTTACAGCCTAAATACTATCGTACCGTGGGTGTCGACAAGGAGGAAAGAGGCAACTTGTTAATTCTGGACTTAAAGGTTTGGAGGTTCGGGGGAGAAGGAAAAACATGTGCCGGCAAGGAGTTCCACAACTTGGAAGTCCTCGGGACAAAAGAGCGGGCATAACAAGATGTTCTATGTCTGCTGACCTGGACAGTAAAAGGGTGCATTCGCTCTGTTCCCCTGGTAGATCTGTTGGGGGCAGCAGGTGGAGGAACTATGGAAGAAAGCTCCTCTGAGCAGTGCCCGTGCAGATATCTATAAAAGAGAGAGAGAGGTCACCAAAGGCACGTCGGTGGGCAAGGGATGGCAGCCTTTGGGTAAGGGTAGGGTCACCGATGAGACGTATAGCTCTCTTTTGAATGGAGTCCAGGATAGCTAGTGTAGAAGCGGCAGCAGCACCCCAGATGTGGGAGCAGTATTCGAGGTTTGGTATTATTTGTGAAGTATATAAAGTATAGAGATTAGCTGGTGAAAAATATTTGCGAGCCCGGAAGAGGAAACCTAATATCTTAGCAGCCGCTTCTGCAATTGATGTGACAAGTTGGTGCCAATTGAGATTTCGATCCACAGAGATGCCAACAAGTGAAAAGGACTCATTGCTTTGAATAACTTGGTTGTTTATTGTGATGGGTCTAGGGCTGGTGTATCTCTTATGAGAAAAAAAGCAAGACTGTGATTTGGTGGGGTTGAATTGTACAAGATTTTTACTTCCCCAGTCTAATATTATTTGGAGATCCGCGGAGACAGAACCCTCCATGAGTCTACGATCCTCATCTAGTTGGGCTAAAGAGACAGGCTTAGAATATTGTATATTGGAATGGAGTGTGCTGTCGTCCGCGTTACTGTGAACTGGGTTGGATGTGCTAGAGATGAGGTCATTGATGTGGAGAAGAAACAAAGTAGGGGCTAAAGCTGAACCTTGAGGAACTCCTGCATTAATTGGATACAGTTTAGAGGAATGGCGATCCACGACAACAGAAATGCTCCGGTTGGAGAGGAAATTTGCTGTCCACGTACAGAGTTTTGGTGGTAGGCCATAGGCCGGTAGTTTATTAAGCAGCGCTGCGTGCCAGACCTGGTCGAATGCTTTGGATATGTCTAGAGCGACAATCTGGGATTCACCGTGTAGTTCCATAGACTTGTTCCAAGAATGGGTGACAAAGGAAAGAAGGTCGGCAGTTGATCTGCGCTGACGGAATCCATACTGCCTGTCGTGGATTAGACTGTGTTTTTCAAGAAATTTTAGTAATTCGGTGTTTATATACTTTTCCATCACTTTAGAGATGACTGAAAGGAGAGAAATAGGCCTGTAGTTGGTAGGAAGCGCTTTCGATCCTTTCTTGGGGACGGGTTGTACTCGAGCAGTTTTCCAGTTTCTAGCGAATATGCCTCTATTGTAAGATGTCTGAAACAGACGAGTCAGGACAGGAGCAAGTTCTGGTGCGCATTTTCTGAGAACAATTGCTGCTTGTGGTATAAACACAAACATTATGAGAACAAAATTTGTGTGCTTCTATATGAAATGATAATTTAGAGTGCTACTCTGTGGTTATATTGTATAAATACTTTCTTTGTGCCTGGTGAATTTATTCCCAAGTAATAAATGGCCAAAGCAAAAGACACACTCATATAAATACCCTTCTCGGTTATCCGTTTTATATTATATATGGTGATATACGAGAACCGGTCATTATACATTTTTATATCTTCGAGATGGTATTGAAAAGTACTTAGTCTACAAGAGAAAATGGAATAATTTTCAATTTACACATGAACATGAAGCAGAACGTTCATAAACCCGTTAGAAAATTCTTTATCTTGGTCTTTATATCACTCCTCAGTAACACATTCTAGTTTGTTGTTGCCTCCAAGATTATACTCCTAATAACTAAGATGCCACAATGTTGACGAGGTTAGCTTTAATTCCACGATTTTTCGCTGGTTTGAGATTAACCTATTGATAGTATGGTTGTTGAGGCGCATATTCACACTAAATATATAAATCCTCGTGTCGAGTTTTACAAGTTTTATTTAACAACAACAATAACAAAAACAATAAAGTGATAATATTAACAAAGGAAACGAAAGTTGCGTGTCGTACACTAACCGCGCGATCCTGTCTGTCCGTTGTCATTTCATGTTGTCTCCTCTGCAGCTGGTTCACTGGTTCGTCGCTGCGGTGGAATCTGAAAAGTCATGCGCCATGCTGTCCATCTTAAAAACTTCTGCTATTTGCACTAAGGATAGCGCTACAATAGCATTCAGAGCTGACGTGTAAGATCAGTAGCTTCCTCTGCAATGCGGTGAAATTATTTTAGTGTAAGACACGCTTTTAACCGTGTCGCTATCTCGTTGCGGAACCAAGTAGTATGTTGCCATGACAGCTATAAATAACACACATTATTTGGAGCTGCCGTAACAACATACTACTTGGTTCCGCACCGAGATGGCGACACGGTTAAAAGCATGTCTTACATATCACTTAGTTTTGGGAGGCTGACTACCATAGCCGTATTACTTTATAGGTGTATTTTCGCTGCAATTAGTATGCCGGACTGCCGAGCTCCAATTAGAGCGAAACCGGTCCACGGTTCTAATTGTGGTGAGAATACATCTAGCCTTACATACTTTGTCCCTGTATTGGGAAATAAATGGGCCAGGGCTGACAATTTATTAAATCGTTAGTTGGTTGTATACAGTCACTATTTTTTAACATTCTGTGTTATTTGGAGCCGCCGTGACAACATACTACTTGGTTCCGCAACGAGATGGCGACACGTTTCAAAAGCGTGCCGTACATCTCACTTAGTTTTGGGCGGCTGGTTACCATAGCTGTATTACTTTCTAGGTGTATTTTCGATGCAATTAGTTAGCCGTACTGACGAGCTCTAATGAGAGCGAAACCGGTCTACAGTTGTAATTCTGGTGAGAATACACCTAGCCTTACATACTTTGTCCCTATATTGGGAAAGAAATGGGCTAGCGCTGACAATTTAACAAATTGTTAGTTGGTTATATACATTCTCTATTTTTTAACATTCTGTGCTGTTTGGGGCTGACGTGACAACATACTACTTGGTTCAACAACGAGATGGCGACACGGTTAAAAGCGTGTCTTACATCTTACTTAGTTTTGAGAGGCGGGCAGCCATAGCCGTATTACTTTATAGGTGTATTTTCGCTGTAATTTGTATGCCGTACTGACGAGCTCTAATTAGAGCAAAACCGGTCTACGGTTCTAACTGTAGTGAGAATACATCTAGACTTACAATTACAGTCATTTTGAGAGGACTTAGTATCAACAGGCGTGTGTATACATGAGGATTTGGAGAATATTCGGCAGTTGTCCCAGGGACACAGCCTGTTTCTAAATTCAAAAAAGTCATTTTAAAATTGTTTTGGTAACAAAAATAACAAAAAGGGTGTGATTGGGAATTTCAGAGTGTTGCCGAACCATGAGCAGCTCTTGTTTACTGACAGAATCAAAATTTTAGGTATTACTTTGGACTCTGATCTACGCCTATCTGAACATGTTAAACATCTTATAAATATGGTGTATTGCAGTCTAAAGTTGATATATTATAGCAGGCGCATATACTGCAACTTTTTAATTACTGTAATTTTATTTACGGACCTTGCTTAATTAAATTTTTATCACACCTATATGTTCGGCCGACCTAGTAAAACTGCTCTTACATTGACTACAAGTTTCAAACAAATTCCTACACCCTGAAATGATCGCCATAATTTGTTACGTACATTCTCAATCCTGGCAGTATCGCCAAAGTTTGTTACGTTAATAGTGCCAGCTCTTTTGGGTTGTAGTATGCAGTCTAATAAGAGGGGTGTTAATAATATAGATTCAAGGTTACCAAATAAACATATATTTTACTTTATTTACTTCCTGCTATTAAAAACTTTATTTATTCTATGGTTTTCTATTTCTGACTTACCAATAATGTATAAGCTTCAAAATTTTAATATCATGAAATACAAAAATTAAAATGAACTGTCTCTTTATTATTCAATTTACTATTTCTAACAGAACTTTAGTATAGACAGGAAATCTTTCACAAAAATCAGCAAATGTTAATGTTGTCGGCCTTTATGATCTATACGGATGTTAGGTAACTCAGTATTCAAACCTTATAATATACATATATATATATATATATATATATATATATATATATATATATATATATATATATATATATATATATATATATATATATATATATATATATATATATATATATATATATATATATATATATATATATATATATATATATAAGTTGGATGAACATGTTCTCTACTTGATTAACCTTACGGCCTATCTGTCTTGCAACAGGTTCTCTGACCATCATTGAAATTACCAATTACATAACTCTAAGGTATAAGTTGACCACTAACAAGTCCCCATCAATAGAATTCCAGACTTTGAAGGAATTATATTTGATAGCTTACACTCGAAATTCCTTAACCAAAGCTTTCACCAATAAACCAGATTTTGATTCCAGCAATACAATTACAGGATAATTAACGGAAAACACCACAGAAGAAAAAATTACAAAGCGTTAAACTGCGACTAGCAACATGTATCAATTAAAACTGCAGTACCAATGACTGACCCAGGCACAGGGTTTTTTCCTTTAGTCAAATAGAACTCAGTTATCTTATATCTAATGTTAATTTTATCCAACAGTAGTTATTTTATATTAAATTAATTCTTTAACAAAGACACAATGAACGACCACAATAATTAATGAGAGAATAGATCTAAAATTTGTTCATACGTGTTGGAATTTCAAGTTTTTTGCCATCCTTTTGTGAGACTCTATGGAGTGAGCCCTTAAAAATAGTATTGGCTTCATTTCTGCAGACGTTGAATTTTAAAGTGCCTTTATATTTTATGATTACCACATCAATTTCCAATAATGGGTAATATTTTGAAGTCTAATTTACCATTTAGTCTAGCAATTAAATCGTCTTCTTTGCATCTGTTTGTATTAATCAATGCAAAAATATCGTCCACATAACCATACTCTAGTTATATAATTTTTCCCCTTAGGGACAGTCTGCGATTGCCGCCCTGATAGCACCGCAGCCTTTGGCTCATTGTGAATGCCTATACCTTTTCTACTCCACCCATTCCAATATTACTGTGCCTTGAACTAGTCTGCACAGCAGCTGGTAGGACGAAGTTTTCTATTGCTCTGTCTCCGGTTTAGGCTGTCCGTAGATCAGTTGTCTTTTGCGGTCCAGGTCTTTACACTCGCAGAAGATGTGCTGGGCTGATTTCTCCCCTTCGCCGCAGTCTGCGTGCTGGGTCAGGTCATTGTGCGCAGGTGTCTCTTCACAGTCATGTGTCTCTTGTTATATATATATATATATATATATATATATATATATATATATATATATATATATATATATATATATATATATATATATATATATATATATATATATATGACATATATAAGATATACACTAAGTTGGATTCAAATATACTCATGAAAAGCTGTGAAATAAATGGAGAAAAAGATTGTCGATACTGTGCATTGGGTTTCTTATCAAATTCATTAATAAATTGCATATATTGTGGCATGCAAAGATTTGTTGATATTATATATTCAGCACAGACTTATTTTTCTATGTTGTTCCTATCTACCAAATTTATAAAGACGTTGGCGTTTGTTATTTGTGAATACTAGGAAACAACGAAGTTACATCAAACGATATTAAAAGATCCCCTTTAACAAATTTAACATTTTAAATTCAGTTGTTAACGGTTTGGCTATATTGTATGTCACGGAATATACAGTCGAGACAATAGGGTTCACAAGTCTTCCAGGTTATTAAATTTTGGGAGAAAATATTTTTCGGCTTTAAATTAGTATATTTCTTCCCAAATTTGTTGTAATATATTGTGTTGCCTCTTCGAACTGCTTTTAACTTAAGAAATGTATTTTTAGGAGAGGGTTGAGTTTATTTTTGTACCACTACCCTTTATGGAATCATATAATATACAAGGCTTGGTGAGATACAGGTTACATACCTAAATAGTGCAGCAAATTGAATCATAACTCTCACATAGCTGTGATAATCTACTCTTCCCAGAAAGACATGTTCATGAAATGAATTTAGGGTCCATGACTTGACCACAAAGAAAATATTCGTATTTCTGTACCCATAAACTTCTGAAACGTTATATTACATTAGCTTTAGCGAAAACATGTCAATTTTAACCGAATTGTCCCTCATTGATCCTCTACCCCATAAAGCGATCTTACCCAAAAACAACTCAAAGCGTTCCTTTGTCAGGTGCTAACTGGATACTAATTTTGAAGATGATATCTTAATTCGTTGAAAAGTTATTGCGCCTATTAACAGACAAACGTACAGGCCGACAAACCGACCGACCGATAGATTTTAAAAAATCGTTCCAGAATCAAATTTTATATAGGGTTTGAGACTTATTACGCCATTTTAGCAAAAAAAAAATTCAAAATTTCTGTCACCGTTATTCCACCGTCATACATTCAACCCTTTATTTAGTTTCAGCATAGAATACAACAGGTTTCATGAAATTAAAATTGTTTTGAGAAAGAAACCCTAAAACGTGATATTATTCAAGTTTTGATGAGAAAAATTAAACTTTCACCAAATCGTACCCCATTTATCCCCGCCCCTCGAGTGATTTTATCCAAAAACAATCCTAACCGTTCGCTTGTCGGGTGCTAACTGTATGCCAAATTTTTTTTTATTTTTTTATTTAATATTATTGGCTGCGGCATCTCAGGCCATTAGCACATTCATTTCCCATCATTCAGTATTTTTACTAATTTTCCAGACAAAGTCAACTTGGCTCGAACTTGGAATCGAACCCGGGACCTCTCGCTTAGCAGGCTGGCACCTAGCAACCTGCGCCACGAGGGCGTCGTATGCCAAATGTGAAGACGATATTGCAATTCGTTATCGTGGCTACAGACAGACATACATACCGACAGACACACAAAATTTTCGTTCCCAAATCATGTTCTCTATATGTTTTGACACTTTTTACGACGTTTAAGCGAAACAAAAAATTGAAATTTTTGTCGTCGATGTCATAACTCCATACGTATTGACGATGTGAAAGTAATTATCAACCATATTCCGTTGAGACTATCATCTTGCTTACATATAGTAATCAGAATAATTGAAGTGGCAGGATATTTCAGCCATAATGTCAATGATGTATAAACTCTTAAAAGTTTGGCATCTTGTGTGATTGGAAACTTTCTTTCCCATAAAAAGTTACTTTTTAACGCTTGTAGCAAGCAAGTCAAACAAACTTTCTTTCCAATTTGTAACAATGTGTTATTCTCAGGAAATCGTTCTCAATTGAAAGATTAATCACTTTCAGTGTAATTTTCAGTTTGCTGCTATCGGTTTTCATAAGATAGCGGGTGTGAGTTGAGCTACTACTACTACCAGTTACGCCATTTCCTTAAAGAGGCAGGCATACCACAAAGCCTATGGCTATTTATTAACAATGTTCCTCCATGCACTTCTGTCCTGACAAGTTATTTTCGCTTATTCTACATTCATACATTTTCGCACACAGACTCTCTTATTACGTAAACTCCTGACCTCTTTCTTATTTAATATATCACCCACAACATCCTACAAAGCTGGCCTGAGTCTTCTACAGACAGTAGCGGCTCGTGCCTCAATGCATTGGGGGTGCGCAAGAATAAAAAGTTCGGGACGCAGTAAGTACCTTATGGTAGTAAATTTTTATTAAATGTCTCAAATTTGAATAACTCAAGTATCTACGAACTTTGAAAGTTGAATTTTCGTGCATGGTAGGGTCTTACCCAGGGCAACATATGCACCAAATTTTATCAAAAGAAGTTTGTAATTTTTTCAAAAAAAAACTCAACATTTTAATAACTCAATTTTCTATAAATGTAGAATGTTGAATATAAGTGTGTAGTAAGGTATTTTACAAGGAAACATACCTACCAAATTTCATTAAAATGCCTTTGTAATTTTCGGAGAAAAAGATTTTTTTGAAACAAAACTCAAAATTTTTCCTGAAAACGTCAAAACGTCATCCGATTTTCCTGACTAACGAACTCGTCTAAGCGATTAGTAAAAGAAAGGCGCCTGCCGAGTTTCATCGAAATCAGTTGCTTATTTTTTGAGTTATCGGTTGAATATATATATATATATATATATATATATATATATATATATATATATATATATATATATATATATATATATATATATATATATATATATATATATATATATATATATATATATATATACAGGGTGATTCTATCGAGAAAAATAAGGGGTGTCTTTTCCATAAAGTTTTTCTTAAAACCCCTTCTCCTCCAAGTTACAGCCCTTTGAAATTTTGGCAAAAAAAAGTTTTCATTAAATTTCTCCGTTATGGAATAATTTAAAAAAACAAAATTTTGCAGTTGCATAAGGCTAACAAAATGACAGTTTGAAAAGGATTTTATAACCCCATAATGTTATCACAAGAGGGTGAAAAAACCTACCCTTACATTATGTTTTATCAGTACTTTTTATTGTGTGTACCGTTTTCTATTAAAGAAATGATTCAGAAAAAAGGATTCATTTAGCAACTTTTTATATCTTGATATTTTCTCATAAAATTGTTAGTTTCATCACAAAAACATAAAATAACTCTGTAAATTCATGTGACATCGATCAGACTAATATTTTATTTTTTTTGTGATGAAACTAACAATTTTATGAGAAAATGTCAAGACATAAAAAAGTTTCTAAATAATCCCTTCTTTCTAAATAAATTTTCTTCAATAGAAAACGGTACACAAAAAAAGTACTGATAAAAAATAATGTAAGGAGAGTTTTTTTTCACCCTCTTGTGATAACACTATACGGTTATAACATCCTTTGAAAACCGTCATTTTGTTAGCCTTATGCATCTGCAAAATTTCGTTTTTTTAATCTATTCCATAACGGAGACATTTAATGAAAACTTTTTTTTTGCCAAAGAATCACCCTGTGAAATTTTTCGCATCAATTCAGAAACACCTGTATATATATATATATATATATATATATATATATATATATATATATATATATATATATATATATATATATATATATATATATATATATATACATATACATATAGAAGTTGAAACTGACCCCGGATATGGGTTCTAGGGGTCCTAGTTCGCGCTCATTTGAAAAATTTTTTGCAAAGTATCTCCATCGATACCTCTTTATTAGTGAATTTTTTAAAATAAAAATTCACTAAAAATGAAGGGTGAAGGGCTCGCCTATTTTTTCTCGGAAAATGTATTATGAAGAAACCTACTTACTAAACTTAATAATTATTAACTACTTACCAAGTTTTCCTCTAGTTAGTTATACGTTATAGTAATTAAAAAGTCCTATATATATATATATATATATATATATATATATATATATATATATATATATATATATATATATATATATATATATATATATATATATATATATATATATATATATATATATATACATATAGAAGTTGAAACTGACCCCGGATATGGGTTCTAGGGGTCCTAGTTCGCGCTCATTTGAAAAATTTTTTGCAAAGTATCTCCATCGATACCTCTTTATTAAAAATTCACTAAAAATGAAGGGAGAAGGGCTCGCCTATTTTTTCTCGGAAAATGTATTATGAAGAAACCTACTTACTAAACTTAATAATTATTAACTACTTACCAAGTTTTCCTCTAGTTAGTTATACGTTATAGTAATTAAAAAGTCCTTTAAAAAGTTTACCTTTAAATTTAAAATTTCCACTGAATTAATTACAGTATCTCAATTATTTTGTCCACTTATTAAGCAACCCGAAGTAGTAACAATCATAATAATAATAATTGTCTTGTTAGAACATGTAAACAACAACGAAATGATCTAATTAAAAATCAATCCGACGCGAAGAAGAAAATTAATTAGGTAGTAGGTACACACGCTGTGCCAAAAGTCCACTACAAACTGGAAGTGTGTCATTTTATAGCGCACAGCAGATTGCTTATTCGGTCGTTTTCGACGAAGATCATCAAGATTCGGCGATCATTTCGCACTTAAGTATCGCATTGCCTGAGAGCGCCAAAAAATACACACCGCCGCCCGCCTGCTTTATATGGATATGGATGTATATAACGTCTGCAACGATTAAAATTACACTTATTCTGATTCTGTATTCTGTATTAATGGCTGCCGACTCTCTGCGATCCTCGATATACTAATTTTGTTTGTTGAATGCAGGAGGCAAAAAAGTAAATAAAAAGTTATTAAAATATGGCATAGCAAAAATATTATTTTTTCCACGACAGGCGGCAGTGCGCGCGCACGGGCGCACTTATTGAAGAGCCGCCCCTGTCCACAGCGTATCTTATTATCTACACGCTCTCTATAAATTACTTGCGTATCTTATTATCTACATGCTCTCTATAAATTACTTGTCATTATACAGTCCTTTCGAAAACTAACGAATAAATTCATTATTTCTGAAATTGAGAGATTATCTAAAAAATCCCCTGACACGGCGATTTTGTTTTAAACAAAGACACTTTTTGACATACGACTCATATTTGTGACGTCTTCGTTGTTCGAGATATGACGTCACAGACAATTTTTTTAAATGGCCACCCTCAATTTCGACCATGATTACATTAGCGTGAGTATGTAGATTAGACCAAAAAAATGAAAAAAAGCAATTTTAAATTAAAAAATGCTAGATTTTATGATAATAATTATGCAAAAATCAACTAAAGTAAATGTTCAAATTGTGCACTGTTGGCTGCCTGACAGTAGCCAAGACGATTAATAAATTCTTTTTGAATATTGTCAATAATCTCAGGAGGTATACGATATATCTCTTGACGAATTCTTGATTTTAAATCTTCTAAATTCTCCGGTCTATTAACGTATACCTTGATTTTTAAGTATCCCTACAAGAAGTAATCTAGGGGTGTCAAATCTGGCGATCTAGCTGGCCACTCACTCGGCTCCCTTCTCCCTATCCAGCGATTCGGAAACACCACATCTAAATAAGCACGGAAAGGTGTTGCATAATGGGGAGGTGCACCATCTTGTTGAAAGAAAATGTCACTTCTCGGAAGATCACGTTCCTCTATATCTGGATATAAAGCTATTAGTTCAGAAATAACGTCGTTGCGAAGAAAATCCAAATATTTTGCACCAGTAAGGTTCACATCAAAGAAATAGGGACCTAAAATTCTTCCATCGACTATGCCGCACCACACATTAACTTTCTGAGGACGTTGAGTGTGATACTCCATCATCCATCTCGGATTCTCGGTAGCCCCAATAACGGCAATTGTGCCTATTGACATGGACGTTTAAAAGAAACGTAGCCTCGTCAGAGAAAAGTAGGTTTTTTACGAAACTATTATCATTAGTGCATAGTTTTTGCATTTGCTCGTAGAATTGATTTCGCCGATCAAAGTCGTCTTCAGATAGCTCATAAATAAGGCATACCTTACAAGGATGATAGTTTGCTTTTTTCATAATTTTGTGAACTGTGGACGTTGCCATATTGAAATCAGAAGCCAATTGGTTAAGTGTTGAGTGATGATTTTCCTGTATTGCCAACAAAACATTAAGTTGATTTTCCTCTGATATTTAAGGTCAACCAGATTTAGAAAGATAACGAACATGCCCAAAGTTACGGTATCTAGACTCAATATTGCCTACCATACTTTGACTAATGGGATGCAGATCAGGATGAGTTTCATTGAACAATTCAACTAATTCTTTTTGGGTGTGCTTTCTGTCTCCAAATCTGAGCATGCAAAGAATTGCAATTCGTTCTCGTTCAATTAATTTAACCATTCTTTTATAAACTCACACAAGTCACTACTCAATAAACACTTCAGACACACTGCTTTTGCCAAACAAAATAAAAGAACTAAAGAGACACCTCAAAAAACCGAAAAAACTATTTACCGAAGTACGATTTCAAGTTTTTATCTGATAGCAATTAAAAAACATTCCTGGTCTCCTAGGTTACCATCAGCCAGCCATAATTTTTGACGTTGTGTTCGTAGAATGACACGCTCTTTCAAATGACGTGGTCGAGATTGGGGGTTGACATTTAAAAAAAATTCGGTGACGTCATATCTCGAACAACGATGACGTTACAAATATGGGTTGTATGTCAAAAAGTGTCTTTGTTTAAAACAAAATCGACGTGATGCAGGATATTTTCGAAAAACACTAAATTTCAGAAATAATTAATTTATTCGTTACTTTTCGAAAGCACTGTATTCTTATCCACGCGTTCTATATGTCCAAACCATCTCTGCTCTCATACTTACTTTCAATAGACTTTTCGACATTACGTTCCCTAAGAACCCATTCATTTCTTACTGTCTTTCCTTGATTTACCCGTCACTCATCTCAGGTAGTCCATTCCAACAGCATTCAATTTTATTACATGCTTTTCCTGACACATCCAACTTTTAGACGCATGTAGAACAATCGATATTAGTGCGCTGTTATATCCAGCCATTTTGGCCTATTTAGATATTCATTTACTCTTACCTACAGTGGTCGTAGCTCCCAGCACATTTTTGCCTGCTTCGCATTTCATCATATGTTCTTCCGTCGTTTGAAAACAGTCTTCCTAATAAATAAATTATTTTACTTGCTCCACCAGATTACCATTTATTAAGGTACTGCAATTACTCGTTCCACCCTCTTTACAAACACCATAAGCTTCTCTGCGTTCACACGTAGATGCATTTAATTTGTTACTGTCACCACTCTCTCTAACATTCGCTACAGTTCTCTCTCAGATTCATTAAGTATTACTGCGCCATCAGCTTACAGTAATACATTTACCTCAGAATACCTTCTATCTCCACACAAACTTCTGTTACGTAATTGACGCCAGTTATTCTGGAATATTTTTTCCCTTAGGGATCATCCGCGTCCTTGCCGCCCCGATAGCACCGCAGCCTTTGGATTATTGTGCATGCCCTTTGTCTTTTCTACTCCACCCATTCCAAAATCACTCTGCCTTGAACTAGTCTGCACAGCAAATGGTAGGGTGAAGTTTTATATTGCTCTGTCTACGGTCTAGGCTGTCCGTAAATCAGTTGTCTTTTGCGGTCCAGAGCCTTACAGTTGCACAAGATGTGCTGGGCTGATTCCTCCCCCTCGACGCAAAGTCTGCATGCCAGGTCCCCCTCGAACCGCCCCATTTTATGCAGGTGTTTCTTGACGGACATGTGTCCCGTCAAGAGTCCTGTTATGTTCCTGAGCTATCCTCTGCTAAGATTTAGCAGCTCCACAGCTCCCTTTGAACTGGTTTCCTCAATTACTGACTTCTCATGTCTCAGCCTTGGCCAGTTTGCCCAGTACCCCTTATGTTCCTTTCTGACTCAGGGCTTAATGGATCCCCTGACAGTGCTCTTCGTCACGCCCAGGACCGGTTCTGGTACCATAAATGGTTCTGCTGACCCTCTCTTCGCGAGACTGTGAGCTTCTTCATTGTCTTTGACCCCCGAGTGACCCGGCACCCAGATGAGGGTCTTTTGGAATATGGTATGCGGTCTAGTAAAAGAGGTGTTAATAAGTTAGATTCCAACTTACTAAATAAAAATATATTTTCATCTAACTAATATATCATATAAATTTATCCATTCTATGGTTTTCTATTTCTGACTTAGGAAATTCTCTTTCAACCATGCTTTGTTGCATCTCACTAATAAAATAGAATTGTTACAAACCGTCAAACACTAACCTCATAATATCTAACATTCTAATTTCTAATATCACGAATAAAAATGAACTGTCTCTCTATTATTCAATTTGCTATTTCTAACAAGACTTTAGTATGGACATGATATCTTACCCAAAAATGCACGTGCAGTCTTTACATTATAAATCAGACAAATGTTAATCTTGTCGGCGTTTATGATCTAAATGTAGACCTAAGGTAAGCCAGCCTTTAAACATTATAAACTAACTGAACTAAACGCTGAGGTATACAGCGCATGTGCGAAACTCAAAAGGGATCTTGACTCCCTTTTATCTATATCGCAGAAACATCTTCTGCAACTAAATCCTGCAAAGTCAGCTGTCATTGTGTTTGGCAATGAGACTATAAGAACTCTGATTTATAATTCAGTCCAAAATACTGTTGGCAATACTGCTATTTCGTATAAAAATGGTGCAATAAATCTGGGTCTGGAGGTGGGTCGGGATTTGAGGTTTCGGCAGGACGTAAAAAACATGCTGCAGAGATCATATTGTGTCTTAAGGATGACATAGAAACTACTTGAAACGGGGCATTTAGATAGAACATTGCGAAGCTTTGTTGTGGTCCCGTCTTAATTATTGTGATGTGGTGTATGGGCCGTGCGTTGATAGCGGTGACGCGAGTTAACACATAGCTTCCCATAATAAGTCACGTAGATTCAAAAATCGTTTTCGCTTATTAAAACATAGAAAACATGATTTGGCAACGAACTTTATTTTTGTCGGTCTATCGGTCTGTCGGTCTGTATGGGTGTTTCTTTGTAACCACGATAACTTTAGAACGAATTGAGATGTCGTCTTCAAATTTGGTATACAGTTGGCACGCGATGAATTTTACTACAATTCCCAATGATTAAAAAATACTTTTCAAGTCACATTTTATGGTTGAAACGCTGTAATTGGAACAGTCTTAACGAATATTTCTAATTTTGAGGACGTTTCGGTATTCAAAAACAATTAGTAACATTTCCAGTAATCTCAAAAGTAAGGATGCAATTTCCAAAGTGTCTGGAGTGGTATATTGTATTCCATGTAGTAATTATAGTTTAGAATACATTGGCTAAACAAGCAGAGTCCTTAAAGATATATTAACACAGCACAAAAGTGACATACGTTTACAAAAAAGAACTTGCGCTTTGTCTGAACATAATCTCGACACTGGCCACAATATAAATTTTACTAATATTTCTATTTTACACTGTGAAACCTTAAGTAATAAAATATGTGAAGAATTTGAAATTACTTCTAACGACAATTTTATAAACTTAAAGAAATATAATAACTTTAGAAATCACTACCTTTATTTATATTTCCTAGACAAAAACAAAAAAACAAATTCAAATAGACAATAGTTAGCTTCATATGTCAGTTTGGTACTTCTCGACTTTAGTCAAATTTATAAAAAGGTTTTTTTCATGTTTGTTATTCCATAATTAGTTATAGTAAAACTCACGGTAAATGTAAGTATTTTAAACTTTAACATTTTTCCTATGTAAATTGTAAACTTTTTTATTTCCATGTTGTAGCTTTGAGAATGGAATAAACTTTTCCGAAATCTCGGCTTTTAATAAAGAGTTTTATTTTGCAACTGACGGCTTTCCCACAATTTTTCAAGTAAATAAAACTATTACCGTCACAAAAAAACTGAATACTATATATATATATATATATATATATATATATATATATATATATATATATATATATATATATATATATATATATATATATATATATATATATATATAATGGGCCGATTTTAATCAAATTTGGTGAGTACCTTATTTTTGCAAGTGGCTTGGACAAATTTGTTAGCCGGAAAAATCGGCCTGGTTTTTCCCCAAAAACCTTATGTTTTTTCCGGAAAATTTTTATATATCAGGAGATAACAAAGTCGCGGCAACCAGATTTGGTACGCGGGTTTATGTAATAAAAACTGAACTATATTTAAAAATTTAAATCTGTATGTTAAAAGACGAAGAAGTTATAGAGATTTAAAAAAAGAATTGGGATTTTCCTCTTAAAACGTCAAATTTGCAATTTGAAACGTCAGTGTCGCGATTTGAACGTCAACATTGCCAAAATTTAAGCAAAGAACGTGTAACAAATACAAGTTACATAGAAAAAATGTAGCAAGAAGTGTGTTTTACAAAGCCTTACGTTTCAGCTTCAATCGTTATTGTCCTTCCTTTCACTAAAATGTTTCCAGAAAATTCATAGATCCTTTCTCTAATGCTTTGGAAGTAGTTTTAGTTATAGAGTTTATCGTTTAATGGTCTATAATTTTTAGCGAATTTCAGTAAAAAAAACGCTAATGAGGAGACCGACACTGTTAAATTTTGGGAATATTTCTGAAACGGACGACTTAACATCAACTTCATATAAACAAAATTATTACAGAATCTGGCCTAAAATCAGCCGTACAGACCTTTATAAAGTTAAAAAGTGTGGTAGATTTCGTTTATAATAGGTTTTCATTAATGACAGCACTTAAAACGTTTCGATTTGCAACAAAAAGTATATTTTTGTGTCTGAGGCTATGACTGTTGTTTCGTTGATATATCTGTTGCAGATGGGCGGTGTTGTCAGATTCGAAGTTATGTTGTTATTTCTGGAGATAACCGTATTCCAACTGGACTTTATGGTAGGGTTGGTTTTTCCTTCTTTTAGCTTTTAATTAGGCAATGTGAGCGCATGTCCAGAAGGTCAGTTGGCAGGATTCTGTGTAAACAGCACTTCAGGAGGTCTTTTATTTCGTCAAAACGGCAAAAAACCCTTGCTTCTTGAATGTGACAACGTTGCTGAATATTGACAGTTTGAAACGTACAAATCATGTGTTTTTCATAAGTTTCATTTCTCAATTCATCTTTTATAAATGGATTTCCAGCAAGTTTATCCTTCTTTTATTGCTCTACGTACGTAATCGTACGCTTTCTTGTCGTGTGCGCCTTTTTGGTAATTTCTGATTGATGCCAAGTCGACCGTCCCCAATCGTTCTTAAAATGAGCACGATCTAGGCTCCTTAAAACCCATATCCGGGGTTTGTTACAGTTTTTAACTATTTTCATACATGGAGGGTGACGCATTTTTACGACAAAGCTCAAGATATTCGTTGTTATACAAGAAACGAAAAAAAAGTTACATTGTTTCTGCCATATAGGTTATCGGTTATACTGGTAACCAAACTGAATGACAGTTTTCATTAAAAAAGACATATTTGCTATTAAAAACACTTTGATGAAAATTCACTACCATAACACACTTGCTGCATCCATACATTTTTATGTTTTGGATATATATATATATATATATATATATATATATATATATATATATATATATATATATATATATATATATATATATATATATATATATATATATATATATATATATGAGACATGCTTGGTTCTCGGGTTAAACCGCGTCCAGAATTTATGGAAACTCGACGTTTCGGCTCCTGTTTTGGAGCCATTTTCAAGAGGTAAAGGAAATATGTAAGGACACTCTAAGGCCTCAATCTGCCTACTCCTTAGAGTGATGGACAAAGGTGGGTAAAGGAAATATGTAAGGACACTCTAAGGCCTCAATCTTCCTACTCCTTAGAGTGGTGGACAAATGTGGGTAAAGAAAATATGTAAGGACACTCTAAGGCCTCAATCTGCCTACTCCTTAGAGTGATGGACAAAGGTGGGTAAGGGAAATATGTAAGGACACTCTAAGGCCTCAATCTGCCTACTCCTTAGAGTGGTGGACAAAGGTAGGTAAAGGAAATATGTAAGGACACTCTAAGGCCTCAATCTGCCTACTCCTTAGAGTGGTGGATAAAGGTAGGTTGGGTTGTTGTAGCTCGATTACGGGGCCTCAATCTGCCTACTCCCCAAATCTCGCTGGAGATCGTCTGTGAGGTCTCAGTGTGTTCAACCCTAGGCCTCAGAGAGATCTGGCAGTTCGTTGCAAGTCTTGTCTTATATAGGTCGTTTCGTCTACCTGTTGCGTCATCAGTGAAAGTAGTGGGGTCACCGTCAATTAAGTGGGGGGATAATGATGCAACAAAATTGTCTGTGGAATTCATTTCCCTTTTGTGTGTTTGCAAAGAAGATATAATAGGTTTCCAAGTAGTCGGAAGGCGAATACCATCATCTATCTTATTTAAACAATCGGGACGTTTTTCAATCTCGATTGCTTCGCGGATAATTCTCGTTTTGAAATTGTAAACCGGTGCTATTGTTTTGGCATTATCGAAGTCTATTTTGTGCCCGGTATGAATATGATGCATGGCCAGCGCCGATGAGGGGTCGGATTTTCTAACTGCGAGGGTGTGTTCGTATATTCTATTGTGGATGCGTCTGTTTGTTTGTCCTACGTAAGTTCGGGAACAGTCGGAACAAGGAATTTCGTAAACTCCATGGGATTCGTTTGGAATCGTATCCTTGGGAGTTTTTATAAGATTTGATAGTTTTTGGTCTGTTGTGAATACGGTTTTGATATTATGGGTTCTGAAAATTCGGCTGATTTTGTCGGTGACACCTTTAATGTATGGTAAAAACGCTGTGTGTTGTTGTGTGGACGCTGTTTGTTCTTGTTGTGGTGTAGTGGTTTGTTGTTGTGCGTTTCTAATGTTTCGTAGTATGTGATTGTTGTCGTATCCGTTTTCTAGCAATGTCTGTCTTAAAAAGTTTAATTCTGTCTGTTTGTTGTTGTTGTCCGTTAGTCTAAGGGATCGTGTTACTAATGTTCGAACCACGGAATTTAGTTGCGATGGGTGATGGTGAGATTGGGCGTTAAGATACCGATTAGTGTGGGTTGGTTTTCGGTAGACAGTGTAAGAAAATCCTCTGACTGGGTTTTTAGTGATGCGTACATCTAAGAAAGGCAAAGAAAAATTATTTTCCATTTCCATGGTGAACTGGATTTGGGGGTTGATGTTATTTAGGTAAGAAAGGAATTCGTCTAGAGATTCTTTGCCGTGTGGCCAGACAGCGAAAATGTCGTCAACGTATCTTAACCAACACGTTGGTTTAAGTTGGGATGAATTGAGGGCTTGTGTCTCGAAGTTTTCCATGAAAATGTTGGCCAATGCAGGAGAGAGGGGTGAACCCATTGACGCGGTTTAACCCGAGAACCAAGCATGTCTCACATTAAAGACCGCGGAAATCTTTCTGAACATTTAATTCGCCTCTACGGGGAGGAACTTTTATCTTCTACCAAAATTTTCACCAAACTCCTTATCCGCAAATCCCGTCTCCTTTGTGACCTCACCTTTCTAAAAGCCTGCCGTGATCATCACGTGGTCCCAAAATCTTTTCAACTTAAACATCACACCAAATCACATAACGTCTCCAACATTTTAAAACGAACAGGCTTTGCTCTCCTTATAAATTCCATTTACGAGACAAGACGACACCTTAACACTACCAACACACTGCTTTACGACACGTACATAAAAATACACACATACAAAATACACCCTACACTTTGGGACACTCTAGACAGACTCTCACATAGTAAATCAGAACATGTTACACAACAAAAGACGGACGTACAAAAAAGAAAATTACACCAGCTTCTAGACAACAAAAATCTCACACAACACACACATAATGCCAATCCTCCTATAGTAGTTCACAACCTTTCAAATTCCACCATAAGTGACGTCGCCATCAAAGTCCTATCCAAAGGTTTTAATTTTGCACCAACCCCTAAATTCATCCCAATAGAAAAGATAATTTCTCAATCAGAAGATGCAATAACACACTTACCGACTGACGAAGCTGAAATTACGAGACAAGACATTGCAAGAATATTACGTTCTGCCAAACTTCCACCTTCCAACCTTTCTCCTCACGAACGACAGTCAATCAGAGACCTAAACCGAAACACAGAAATTATAATCTTACCAGCAGACAAAGGCAACGCTACAGTCATACTTGACAAAACAGACTATATACAAAAGATGGACAATATACTAAACAACACAGACTACAAACAAATCCCTAACGACCCTACAACTTATCTGGAAAAGAAAACCAAAACTATCATCAACAACTCCCAACTCAATCCTGACCTCAAAAAAGAACTAATCCCCCGCGAAAAATCATCTCGCATCCCTAGAAAATATGGTCTCCCAAAAATCCATAAGCCTGATATTCCCCTTCGCCCTATCGTAAGTGCCCACCGTTCACCCACACAAAAACTTGCAAAACATCTAGCCAAAACTCTCCAACCATTAGTAGAAAACGCTACATCCTATGTCAAAAACTCCACCCATTTCATCGACCTTCTTCAAAACAACACCATTTCTCAAAACGACATCCTAGTTAGCTTTGATATAGTTTCCTTATTCACCAATATACCTCTATCTGAAACCCTTGACATTCTCAAAAATAAACACAAAATTTCCCACGATACCTTAGCTCTTGTGGAACACTGCACATCTAACACTTATTTCCTTTTTCAAAACAAATTTTACAAACAAGTTCGAGGTGCTCCAATGGGTTCACCCCTCTCTCCTGCATTGGCCAACATTTTCATGGAAAACTTCGAGACACAAGCCCTCAATTCATCCCAACTTAAACCAACGTGTTGGTTAAGATACGTTGACGACATTTTCGCTGTCTGGCCACACGGCAAAGAATCTCTAGACGAATTCCTTTCTTACCTAAATAACATCAACCCCCAAATCCAGTTCACCATGGAAATGGAAAATAATTTTTCTTTGCCTTTCTTAGATGTACGCATCACTAAAAACCCAGTCAGAGGATTTTCTTACACTGTCTACCGAAAACCAACCCACACTAATCGGTATCTTAACGCCCAATCTCACCATCACCCATCGCAACTAAATTCCGTGGTTCGAACATTAGTAACACGATCCCTTAGACTAACGGACAACAACAACAAACAGACAGAATTAAACTTTTTAAGACAGACATTGCTAGAAAACGGATACGACAACAATCACATACTACGAAACATTAGAAACGCACAACAACAAACCACTACACCACAACAAGAACAAACAGCGTCCACACAACAACACACAGCGTTTTTACCATACATTAAAGGTGTCACCGACAAAATCAGCCGAATTTTCAGAACCCATAATATCAAAACCGTATTCACAACAGACCAAAAACTATCAAATCTTATAAAAACTCCCAAGGATACGATTCCAAACGAATCCCATGGAGTTTACGAAATTCCTTGTTCCGACTGTTCCCGAACTTACGTAGGACAAACAAACAGACGCATCCACAATAGAATATACGAACACACCCTCGCAGTTAGAAAATCCGACCCCTCATCGGCGCTGGCCATGCATCATATTCATACAGGGCACAAAATAGACTTCGATAATGCCAAAACAATAGCACCGGTTTACAATTTCAAAACGAGAATTATCCGCGAAGCAATCGAGATTGAAAAACGTCCCGATTGTTTAAATAAGAGAGATGATGGTCTTCGCCTTCCGACTACTTGGAAACCTATTATATCTTCTTTGCAAACACACAAAAGGGAAATGAATTCCACAGACAATTTTGTTGCATCATTATCCCCGCACTTAATTGACGGTGACCCCACTACTTTCACTGATGACGCAACAGGTAGACGAAACGACCTATATAAGACAAGACTTGCAACGAACTGCCAGATCTCTCTGAGGCCTAGGGTTGAACACACTGAGACCTCACAGACGATCTCCAGCGAGATTTGGGGAGTAGGCAGATTGAGGCCCCGTAATCGAGCTACAACAACCCAACCTACCTTTATCCACCACTCTAAGGAGTAGACAGATTGAGGCCTTAGAGTGTCCTTACATATTTCCTTTACCTACCTTTGTCCACCACTCTAAGGAGTAGGCAGATTGAGGCCTTAGAGTGTCCTTACATATTTCCCTTACCCACCTTTGTCCATCACTCTAAGGAGTAGGCAGATTGAGGCCTTAGAGTGTCCTTACATATTTTCTTTACCCACATTTGTCCACCACTCTAAGGAGTAGGCAGATTGAGGCCTTAGAGTGTCCTTACATATTTCCTTTACCCACCTTTGTCCATCACTCTAAGGAGTAGGCAGATTGAGGCCTTAGAGTGTCCTTACATATTTCCTTTACCTCTTGAAAATGGCTCCAAAACAGGAGCCGAAACGTCGAGTTTCCATAAATTCTGGACGCGGTTTAACCCGAGAACCAAGCATGTTTCATATATATATATATATATATATATATATATATATATATATATATATATATATATATATATATATATATAAATATATATATAGTTCTCGTAGCTTCGGTATTAATTAGTTATTAAGACATATTAGTCATTACATAGTTTGCACGTATTTACCTAAATATAATAATTTTCTTTTTACTTTTATATATCTTCTTCAGTTTCTTGTTTGAAAAACAATTAGTAATTTGTAATAGTTAATAAATTTAACCAGAGTTCTTATTTATATTGATAATTTATTTTTAACAGTATGGAATATTACTCTCAAACAAAGCCTTTGCCACTGTTGACAAGACGACTATGGTGGGCTTTACTTTGGGCCTTTTTGCCTTCAATGTCTGGCCGCTAGGAGTGATTCATTTATTCCTTGTCTAAGCATGCAGTACTTACTAAAATCATGCAGTACTTATTAAAAGTCCTAAAAGTGCTTATGTTTCATTTTCAACACAAAGTCTCCAAAAAATATACTGGAATTACACAACCTGATCAGATAACGTTAAAATGAAATCAAAGACGAAAAAAGTAAAAAAAAGTTGAAAGAGAAATTCAGTCAACTATGAGATGAGATGTGAACCCACGTCCCTACGGTCATTAGACAGGGAAACTAACCACTACGCCAGCAGGGCTTCTCTCAAAGTGCAAGGAAGATAGGTAGATAACCGATAATGGTCTTAAGTTATTTAATTTGTAACATGTAAGGCTTTAGAGGCAGATTTTGCAACAATTTTAACAAAAATGAGAAGTGTAGCATAAATGTAAAACATTCTTATATACATTTTATGCAATATCACATACAATATTTGCCATAGCTTTGTTATCTCCGGAGATATGAATTTTTTTCCAGAAGAAAACGTAAAATTTTCCCGGAAAAACTGGTCCGACTAACTTACCTAAGCCACTTGCAAAAATACTTTACTCACCAAATGTTATCAAAATCGGCCCTTTCTTTTGTGGCACACATACACACACACACACACTATATATATATATATATATATATATATATATATATATATATATATATATATATATATATATATATATATATATATATATATATATATATAAACATATAAAAATTGAAACTGACCCCAGGTACGTGTTCTAGGGGATCTAGTTCGCGCTCATTTGAAGAAATTTTCTCAAAATTCGAAAGTACAGATCTCCTCATTAGTGAATTATTTTTTTTTAAGAAAATTCACTAAAAAGCCGGCTTTGTTAGCAAAAGGCTTGCTGTATTTAAATTAGTCAGGTGGTAAGTTACGTTACCAAACTGGTATTTGTCAGTTCTTGTATTATATTTCAAGCTTTACATTGTGAGGTCTCTTGTCGAGTGTTCCATTAATAGATATGGCTTTTGTTTTGATTAAAATCAGTATACAATCGAATAAAGCAGATAGAACATTAACTTTACCAGCTGCTGTATAACAAGGAAATCTAAATTTAAAAAGGGTATTAACCAGACGTTGGTATTGTAAGTGACAAAAATAATCGCCATCATTTGTGCAATTATCTGCAATTACTGCAATTGGCCAACAATTGATACTTATTTGCAGAACATTATTAACAGAGTCTCTTTAACCTTATTGTATGCGATTTGTGTAACTTAAATATCGATTTCATTTTAACTGCATTAAGATATGTGTTTTCGATACCTATTGAATTCTACTTCAGCTGAGCCTAGATAAAAGCTGTCCACTTTGACAATCTCTAGTGAGATTAGGTAGTGAGCAGATTGGGGCACCGTAATTGAATTACAACAACCCAACCTACATGTGGTACAGGATGTTTAAAAAAGATGGTTTATGTTACAGGTGCACATACAGCACAAAAAATAAGACAATTTTTTCATATAAACAAAGGTCCGCAAATGCTTAGTTTTTTAAATGCAGCGTGTTAAATTTATTTGTTTTTGTCAGTTTTTCACGAATAAGTCCAAGGCTAATTAAAATTTTGACGTGAAAATTGGCATGTGGGGGTTTTCGAGGGCAAGAAATTTAAATATGTTATTGTTTATAACACTGCTGGCAGAGGGCGCCACCTGTAAGACATGACTTGCATTCAATTGGCTATAATTAGTTGACACCCAGTAATATCGACCTACTGTATAGCTAGATTGCATCCCTTATCAATTGCAAGCAAAAAATGTATACTTGATTTAAATCTCTCAGACACACTATTTTCGAGGTATTTTAATTTTGGTATGTCGATGTCGTTCAAAAATTAATTCTGCGACAAATCATAGGAATACATTTTTCACCTTTTAATTGCTATCAGTATGTATAAACTTTATTTTCTTATTCTCTAGCTAAAAATTAAAATATTACCAGAAAAAAGAACTGCCATGACACACATGAAGATAAAATAAAATACCATGATAACAAACTTTGAAAAAACTATTTAACAAAGTGGTTTCCATCGTTACGGGACTTGAATTTTGCGTTTTCGCGGTGACATATACTACATTTGACTTTTACGTTTGAGACTACTCACTATTTTTAAGTAATTAAATGTATTGTCCGTAATTTTTCTAATTAAATATGGAAGTCTTTACCAACAATGAACTAACAGACATGCATGTATGTATTCACGGGTTTTTGGTAACTGTTATGAGGCGAAACGACTGTATGAAGAAGTCTTCCCAAATCGGAGAATTCTAGACAGAAGGATGTTTCAACGGATTGACATTCGTCTGCAAGAGACAGGTACATATTTACATTATCTAATACATCGATCTGTCTTTTCGAATATATATAATATATATATATATATATATATATATATATATATATATATATATATATATATATATATATATATATATATATATATATACCAGGTACCCTTAATAAAGTTACTGCTGATCGAGGCTGTTCTGGATGAAATTGAACAAAATCCAAAAATAAGTACTAGTAGGGAAATGGCCAATCATCTGGGAGCATCCAATGCACCGATATGGCGAGTTATTCACGAGCAACAATTGCGTCCATATCACATCCAACGTGTACAGGCACTATCGCCTGAAAGAGATTTTATACCTCGCCTACAATTTGCCAATGGTTTCTTTAACATAATAATTTAGATAACTTGTTGAGTTGTGTATTGCTCCCTGACAAGTCTGGATTTAGGCGCGACGGGATCGTCAATTTTTGTAACAGCCATATTTGGGCTGACGAAAATCCCCACGCAGTTTTTGAAAGGCATCATCAACAGCAGTTTTCCTTAAATGTATGGGCTGGAATTGTAGGGTGTAATTTGATACGACCACTTTTTTTACCTGACACACTTAATGCTACAACTTATCTTGAATTCCTGCAAAACCAACTACATGGGTTATTAGAAAATGTACCTCTTGACATAAGACATAACCTGTGGTTTATGCATGACTGAGCCCTCCACATTTCACCCTAAATGTCAGAAATTACCTAAACAATACTTTTGGACGAAGATGGACCAGACGCGGTGGACCTCAGCCATGGCCGGCTCGATCCCCTGATTTAAATCCTATGGAATTTTTTTTATGGGGGCATCTCAAAAGTATTGTTTATGAAGCAAATGTTGAAAATGTTGATGATCTGCAGCAAAGAATTGTACTTGGATGCGAACAAATTATAAATACACCAGAAATATTTCACAGCGTACGACGTTGTATGCTCCGCAGAATACGAAAGTGTATTGAAATGGAGGGTGGCCATTTTGAACATTTATTTTAGTCAGGTATCATAAAATTTTATAAACTTTATTATTTGTTGTTTTATTTGTTGTTAAAATTTGCAGACAATACAATTAATTACTTGAGAAAAATTAATTTCTGAGCAACATCGACATACAAAACTTGAAATATCTCGAAAATGGTGTGTCTGAGAGATTTGGATCAAATATACATTTTTGCTTACAATTGATAAGGGCTGCAATGTAGCTATACGGTAGGTCGATATTACTGGGTGTCAAAAAATTATAGCCAATTGAATGCAAGGATGAATAGTCTTACAGGTAGCGCCCTCCACCAGCAGTGTTATTAGCAATAATATATTTAAATTTCTTGCCCCCAAAAACCCCTGCATGCCAACTTTCATGTCAAAATTTAAATTTGACTCAGACTTATTCATGAAAAACTGACAAAAACAAATAACTTTAACACGCTGAATTTAAAAAACTAACCATTTGCGGACCCATGTTTATATGAAATATAGTCTTATTTCTGTGTGCTGAATGTGCGACTGTAACATAGACCATCATTTTTGAAACAGCCTGTATATTGTATTAGAGTATATATTCTTATTTATGTTACCATTTTCCCCGTATCATATTGATGAGGAGTCCTGAAATATTTATACAGAATAAAGTTTGTTAAGTTTCATCCTTCGTTTGATTTTCACTTACATTTCAGTTTGCTAATAAATGTAAATCTAAAAATATGCAAAGATATGACATGGCGACGAGGTCAATACTTATTTTATAAATCAGAGTAAAGTAATCGTTCAAGTTTAATAATTAAATATGAGGGCTATGGAGAAAGCTGATGAATTTCCAATTCACGATAACAAATTGGATATTGTATATTGCACGACTCAAACAATTTTTTAAAGTAAATAAGGTAGCAGCAGAAAATAAAACAGCCATTCTCATAACGGTAATGGGAGGTGAAGCATTTGATTTACTTTGTGATTTGTGTAGTTCAGAATAACCAGAGGAACAGTCCTTTGATTTTCTTGTTAAGCTGATGGAAGATCATTTGGAACCGCAACCATCTGAAATTGCCAAACGGTACAAATTTCGTCAACAAATGCAGCATGCCAATGAGACTATTGCTGAATTTGTTGTTTGTCTAAAAAAGCTTTCTAAATTCTGCAATTTCAAGAAGACCCTGGATGATAATCTACGAGATCAACTTATTTTTGGATTAAAAAATGAAACAATGCGCCAGCGGCTATTCTCTGAGAAGTTTCTAAGATATCAAAATGCATATGTACTAGCAATCAGTTTGGAGGCAGCTAAATCAAATTCTGAGTTAGTATCACATGCATCTAGAAACACTGAAATGGTCAGAAAAAACAAAAAGCAAGTATCAAAATCCCAAGTTTTAATCTGGAGTCAATAAATGTGCTAATAATGGTGAACAATTGAGGGGAAAGCAAGAGACGTGCCGGCATTGTGGTAAGCTAATCACACAAAAAATAATAGTTTTTCAAAAATTCCCGGTGCCATCTGTGTAACATAATTTGTCACATTAGTGTTGTGTGTACTAATAAATAAATACAAGTAAAGTTCCTCCTAAATTAGCAAATTATAGATTTAATAAATATCTTAAATCAGAAAATGCCGATGTTTGTAATGAACCAGCATGTAATTTTTATAATTTAAGTAATGATAATAATTCTCCTATCAAGGTTAATTTAATGATAAATAATACCGAAATTTTTGGTGAAATTAATACTGGTTAAGGCATTTCGGCTATATCAAAAACCTTTTATGACAAATATTTTAAAAAAGTGTCTTTATTTAAATCCACTATAAATTTAAAGTCGTACACCGGTCACTACATTCAGACGCTTGACTATATATTAGTAAATGTTTCATATTCAGGGGTTAACAAAGAACTAAAATTGTATGTCATTAATTTAGGTAGCCCGCATTTGATTGGCAGGGACTTGCTGAAAGCTTTTGGTATTTCTGTTGATAATTGTTTAAATAATATTCCTCAATTACCTCTGGAAGAAAATAAAATAGCTAAAGGTTTATCTGGAAAATATCCTGATGTTTTCAACAATGAATTAGGTTTATTTACATGTGGAAAAATTAAATTTTATTTTAAAACCTAATATGATACCTGTGTACTGCAAGCCTAGATCTTTACCATTTACTTTTAAAGATAGGGTGGAGAAAGAGTTAGATAGACTGGTCAATATAGGTATTTTGACCCCTGTTGAATTTAGTGATTGGGCAACTCCAATAGTGCCTATCTTGAAAGGAAATGGTGAGATCCGGATTTGTGGAGATTTTAAGGTAACAGTAAACGCTAAATTAAATATAACTAAATATCCATTGCCTAAACTTGATGAGATATTAGCATCATTACAAAACTGTAGTATTTTTTAAAAATTGACTTGTCTCAAGCGTATGCTAAAGAATCTAAAAATATTGTTACTATACATACTCATATTTATTTTATATTTATCGTATGGCTGCACATGTCATAAAACACATAAAAGTGTACATAAATACACAAAAAAATGTACAAAAAGAAATTACAAGTTATTCTAATTTACAAGCACATATTCAAATTTGATACATAGTCAATTGAGGCGTCAGTTTCCACCAGGAAGTCGTCAAAGTTTCCCTCATATGCTGTATTTGGGCATTCCATCACCAATGTTGGACGGTCTGCTTTTCCGTTCCGCAGTCACACCTCGCAGATTGCGCCCTACCCAATTTGTGTAGTGAGTCCGCGCATATGCCATGGTTGGTGCGTATTTTGTTCAGTGATGTCCATATTTCGCGGGGCTGTTCGAAGGCGGGAGGTTTCATTCTTATGCACGGAAGATTTCTGAGCTGAGGGGGGCAGTGGTCTGTCCATTCTCGCTACCAAGAATCTATGGGGTCGAACTGTGACGCGAGTAGTTGTCTTGCAATTCTTATGGTCGGTCTTCTGGATCGTAGTCTGTTTCTGCACGATTTAACCGTGTCCTGGTGTATGGGAAGTTGAGGGTTGCCTTGCATACGTTTATATTCTCGGAGAAGAGCTGCCTTGCGACGGAGATCTGAAGGAGGTATATGACTCAGTATTGGTAGCCATTCGATAGGAGTCGATTTCAGCGTTCCGCTGATCATCCTCATGGTCTCGTTTAGTTGTGTGCCCACCCTTTGTGTATGTGCACTTTTGAGCCAGGTCGGGGCGCCGTATTCTGCAGTTGAGTAAGCCAGCCCAAGTTCTGAGGATCTTAATGTTTTAGCGGTGAGCCCCATGTGGTACCGCATAGCTTGTGGAGGATGTTGTTCCGAGTTCGCAGGTTCGCAGCCGTGTTCTCTAGATGCCTCTTATAGGTCAATGTCCTATCAAGGGTGACACCAAGATATTTCGGGTGTGTGTTGTGGCGCAGTAAAGTATCCTTGAAGTAGACCTGGAACTGTCTATTCGCTGCCTTGTTAGAGAGATGGAAGCACGCCGTCTCCGTTTTATTGGGGTTTGGCCTCAGTCTACATTTACGGAAATACGTCCCCAAGCTCTCCAAGTCTGAAGAGAGGACTGTTTCTGTTTCTTTAAAGATATGGTGTTGTGTGGCTAGTACCCAGTCACCCGCGTAGCCCAACTTTTGAGATCTCGTTTCAGGCATGTCGGAGATATAGAGGTTGAAAAACAATGGGGACAGGACAGATCCTTGGGGAAGACCGTCATTAAGCGTCCTTAAGGAGCTCGTTTTGTTGCCCAGTATGACCCGGAAAACCCTACCAGTAAGCATGCTGTTAATAAGTTGCAGAGTTTGTACAGCTTCTCTCTGGTCTAAAACCGGCCTGCTAGAGGGGGACCCTTTCCAATATTTTGCTTCCGATTCTATTATAAAGAAGTCTCTCAAAGAGCTTATAGATTGCGCTTAGTAGCAGTATTGGGTGATAACTTTTCGGGTCATCATTTGGCTTTCCTGGCTTGAGGATACCGATAACTCTGGACCTTTTCATTGTGGTCGCAATGGTTCCCATTTACATGATGTACGTAAAGAATTAGGCTACCCATTTTATACATACTCATAAGGGTTTATTTAAATATAATAGGTGACCGTACGGAATTGCATCCAGTCCCGGAATTTTTCAAAGATTATTAGGAAATTTATTAGCCAACATCTCTGGTGTGTCAGTGTTCTTAGATGACATACTTATAGCTTCAACAGGGAAAGAGGAATATGTTAAAAACTTGGAGCGAGTTATTGAAATTTTAAATAAATATAGGTTGAAAATTTAATTAAACAAATGCACGTTTTTTTCAGCAACATGTTGATTATTGGGTTTTAGGGTCGATGCTTTTGGACTCCATACATCTCCGGAAAAAGTCGAATCAATTTATAAAATGAAAAATCCGACTAATTCAAATGAATTAAAAGCATTTCTAGGTCTTGTCAATTATTATCGTAAATTTTTGCTGGACTTGGCAACTAAATAAAGTCCACTCTATGAAGTATTAAGAAATAATATAAATTTTAAATGGGAAAACGAACAACAAAAGTTATTTGATTTAATAAAAACAGAATTAATATCTCCCAAAATTCGAATGCATTATAACTCTGATCTACCTTTAATTTTAGCCTGTGATGCAAGTGCGTATGGCATTTCGGCAGTGAGATCACACCAGCTGAAATATAATGAAACTAGACCTATAGCTTATGCCTCCCGGACATTGTCTACGACAGAAAAGGGATATTCTCAAGTAGATAAGGAAGCATTAGCTATAGTTTTTGGCTTAGAGAAATTTCACCAATAGTTATTTGGTAGAAATTGTATTCTTTTAAATGACCCCAAGCCATTAATAAGTATTTTTGGAGACAAAAAGGGCATACCAATATATGCAGCTAGCAGTCTGCAGAAGTGGAGTATAATTTTGTCATCATATGAATATAATATAAAATACATAAAGTCGCACAAAAATGTTACAGCTGATGCATTATCACGATTGCCAGCAAATTTAACAGTACAAGATGAAGAAGACATGTCACATATTTGCTACATTGAAGTAAATTTGCCTATCGATTGTAAACAAAATGCTTATGAAACAAAAAAGATCCCGTTTTAAATGGAGTGGTAGGTTATTGTTTATATGGCTGGCTACAAAATAAGTAAAATCCCAGAAAGTTTGCAAACTTGTTTTAATAAAAACGAGCAATTTCATGTAGAATTTGGTTGTTTATGATGGGGCTATAGGGTTGTAATTCCTAAAATTCTGACAAAATCAATGCTTCACGAACTTCATTTGAGTCACTTTGGTATTAGTAAATGCACGTCCTTGGCACGTGGTGGCCAAATGTGGACAAGGATATTAAAATAATTTGTCTTAGATGTGCCATCTGGAAGTCCTTACGAACCAATATGGTGAAGACAACATTATCTGCTGGGCCTGTAACGTCAAAACCCTGGGCTAGGTTACATATCGATTTTCCAGGTCCCTTATTTGGCAATAAATATTTAGTTGTCACAGATTTCTATACGAAATGGTTAGAAGTCACTAAAATGAAGTCAACAACCGCAGAAAGAGCAATTTGTCGATTCAGAAAACTATTCTATTTACCAAACCAGATCGTGTCGGATAGCGGGCAAACCTTTTCTTTTCAAGAATTTTCTTCCTATTTGCAATCTAATGGCATTAGGCAAACATTTCTTCAACTTATCATCCTCAAAGTAATGGTGCTTGTGAAAATTGGGTTAAAAGCCTCAAAAATACTCTTAAACAGGCTCACATGGAAAAACAAAATTTAGATCGAGCTCTATATCGCTTTTTATTTAATTATCGTAATTCTGAGCACTCTACTACATGTACCAGTCCTGCAAAATTAATGTTTTGAAGGCAACTAAAGAGTAGATTAGATTTAATTATGCCTAAAATGGGGATTAGATAAGCAAGAAAAACAAGTTAGACATTTTAAGGGCAAAAATAAAAGTCTGAATGTAGGAGACGAGGTATTATTCAAATAATATTCTGAACCTAGTAATCCTACTTGGAAACCTGGTGAAATTATCCAACAACGTGGTTCAGTTGTTTTTGATGTAAGAGATGAATCGGGTAAGAATATAAGGCGACATTCAAATCAATTAATCCCTTGCAAATATCCTAGATATCGTCAATCTTTGTCTGGTTCAATCTCAGACATATTGAATAATAAAAATGTCAACAAGCAGCAATCATCTAGCCCAAAAAATTTGCCTGACAATACAAGTTTAAATGAAGAGATTAATTCACCAGAAATGATTGACGTAAATAATGAAACAGATTATATTTCAAAACAGATTATATTTCATTTGCTCCTGACATTTCTAGCAATAATGAAAATATACCATTTATAAGTTCGCATATAAATTGTGTTGATAAACCCTATAATTTGCGCCCTAGAAATACATGATAAATAATATTAAGAGATTTCTTAATATTATCTTTTAGGATATTGTACATAATTTTAATTTGTTTAAATAGAAATATATTGTAATAGTTTATGTATATAAAGCATATGTAAATAATGTAAAATTAAAAATGTAGATAGTGTTAATATATTTATTTCTGAATTAAAATTTTAATGCCTATTAGTCCTAAAAATTTACAATAAGGGTGTGATATATTGTATTAGAGTATATGTTCTTACTTATGTTATCATTTTCTCCGTGTCATATTAATAAGGACTCCTGAAATATTTATACAGAATAAAGTTAGTTAAGTTTCAGCCTTCGTTTGATGTTCATTTACATTTCAGTTTGTTAATAAATGTAAATCTAAAAATATGCAAAGAAATTACATTACCCATATCCTCCGCTCAACGAATTAGGCACAGTTAAGCTTTAGAGTTTTTTTTTCAAGCTTACTTAGCTTTTGTAAATGGCTTTAAAACAGGACCCGGAACGTCGAGCTTTAATAAAGTCTGGACGCCGTTCAACCCGAGACCCAAGTACCTGACAAACCACCAACGGATCGCTCTACAAAATTCTTTATTTTGATAACCAAGCATGAACTATTCTAAAAAAATTTCGAAAATTCGACGTTGCTCCTTTTTCTAGAAAGTAGTACGAACGTTGATATTTTAAATGGAATATTATCTCATTTATAAGATCTCTATACGATTACATACAGACTTGGAGACTACTTCTCTGGCTTCACTGTTGGTTTTTGTAGGTGAAGGACGTAGCCAGCGCGTGAGCTAACTGGAGCAAGTGGCACTTCGAATTCTGGAAGTTCTAGGATGTTCTTCAATGCTTCTGTGATTATAGTTTCGCTGCTTGACAGCATTTTCAGACAGATTAAAATTGAATTAGTACGAAATCATGTTAACTACAAATAAATATCTGTTGCTATGTTATGATATGATGTTTTGATCAAAAAATTTTATCAAATTGAAAATAAAATGAAACACATAAAATTTTTTGATCTAAACATCATATCATAACATAGCAACAGATATTTATTTGTAGTTGTCATGATTTCGTACTAATTCAATTATAATCTGTCTGAAAATGATGTCAAGCAGCGAAACTATAGTCACAGAAGCATTGAAGAACATCCTAGAACTTCCAGAATTCGAAGGGCCACTTGCCCCAGTTAGCTCACGCGCTGGCTACGTCCTTCACCTACAAAAACCAACAGTGAAGCCAGAGAAGTAGTCTCCAAGTCTGTATGTAGTATGGACAAGTTTCACCAAGTAAGGGCAACAACAATCAATGAATTGAAGAGGTCCTCTGTACGATTGTTAACATTTTCCCTAAACATACAGATTGGCGAATTTCTGCGGCAAAGCTAATTTTTTTCGTTATTATTCGCAATACAAAAAATTGTTACAAAAATTATAAATAATCACAGGCTGCACGTTTTAAAATTATTTGTGATTATACAGGTTCCATATTCGAAGGACAAATCAATTTTTAGATCTCCTTTTTAATTTTGAGTCCAATTTGTAGACGTATATTTTTAGCTACAGCTATATATATTATAATATATATATATATATATATATATATATATATATATATATATATATATATATATATATATTATAATGGTGAGACTTTCGGAAATAAAATTCAAATGATCACGAATTAGGGCCCCTGGAACCCATAACCAATGTCCGTTTTATATATATATATATATATATATATATATATATATATATATATATATATATATATATATATATATATATATATATATATATATATATATATATATATATATATATATATATATATATATATATATATATATATTATATAATTATTCACAATTGGAGTTGCAAGAACGTATTTCATTCATTGTGACAGGAAATGCCCTAATGAGTCAATTTTTCGTTAAAAAAAATTTAAAAACAAAACCAAACGTTCAAAAATGTTTATTCAGTTAAGTAAGTGTTCAAATTGTTGACCACCGGCTTCCATACAAAAGTAAAAATTTTGTTCAAAACGAGCTCTCACATTCTGGAGCATTTGTGGAGTTTTTAGACGGCATTCTTCAACAATACGTCGTCGTAATTCTTCCAGAGACTCCGGTTATGTTGCGAAAATTCTACTCTTCAACTGGCCTCATAGAAAGAAGTCTAAAGGAGTTAAATCTGGTGATCTAGGGGGCCAGTCTATAGCACCTCTACGCCCAATTCATTGCTCTGGAAACTCTCTGTTCAAAAACTCCCTAACACGCTGTGAAAAATGCGGAGGAGCTCCGTCTTGTTGAAACACTAATTGATTTTCTTGATAGCGATCGTCATTTTCAACAATATCAATTAGTAGAGGTTAAACGATATCTTCTAATAACTCCAATACGTTTCGCCACTCAAATTGCCATCCAGAAAAATTGGTCCCATTAAACGGTCTCCAAAAATGCCAGTCCAGACATTCAATTTCTGTGGAGTGTGAGTATGGACTTCGTGAAAATTTCTTGGGTTATTATGTGCCGAATAACGACAATTATGACGATTGACTGTAGAGTTTAATAAAAAAGTCGAAGACGCAGCAAGTGCGTTATGGTAGTGAATTTTCATAAAAATGATCTGGCACAAAATATTTTATTATAACTTTTTTTCTTGTAACATAGAAATCTAAGTTTTGGTGTATAGTTTACTTTTTATATAGTAAACCTACCTACCAAATTTGGTTATCATAGAGTTTTTATTTTTTAAGATAAAAATTTTTTTCAAATGAAAACTCAAAATTTTTCCGGAAAACCTCGTCCGATTTTTCTGATTAACGAACTCATTAAAGACATTCACAAAAGGAAGGTACGTGCCAAATTTTATCAAAATAGGCCCATTATTCTTTGAGATAAATTTTTTTTTTGAATGAAAACTCAAAATTTTCCCGGAAAACCTCGTTCGATTTTACTGGCTAACAAACTTATCAAGGCCATTTACAAAAGGAAGGTACATGCCCAATTTTATTAAAATCGGCTAATTACTTTTTGATATAAGAATTTTTTTCGAATGAAAACTCAAAATTTTCCCGGAAAACCTAGTCCTATTTTCTGAATTTTCCAAGTATTAAAAGCAAGGTACATGCCAAATTTTATGAAAATGCGCCATTATTTTTGAGTTAATACGTGTGATATCAGTTATATATAATATATTGTGTGTGTGTGTGTGTGTGGTGTGTGTGTGTGTGTGTGTGTGGTGTGTGTGTGTGTGGTGTATATATATATATATATATATATATATATATATATATATATATATATATATATATATATATATATATATATATATATATATATATATATATATATATATATATATATATATATATATATATATATATATATATATATATATATATATATATATATATATATATATATATATATATATATATATATATATATATAAACATATAAAAATTGAAACTGACCCCGGATATGGGTTCTAGGGGTCCTAGTTCGCGCTCATTTGCAAAAATTTTTTCAAAATTCAAAAGTCGGGATCTCCCCATTAGTGAATTTTTTCTACGAAAATTCACTAAAAACGTACACTCGTCTGAAAAACAGATATTGAGCAGAAAGTTCCCGTTATCAGCTATTCGTGCAGTCATAACTTCACAAAACTCCAGCCGTCTATCAAAATCATCTTCATTCAGTTGTTGCACAAGATGAATTTTATACGGCTAAAATCTATGATGCTTCGATATTCGCTGAATAGTTCTTCTTTTGATGTTTGAAACAGTGGCCACTTTTCTCCTGCTCAAAGTTGAATCTGCAGCAATTTGTCCTAAAACTTCAATCTCAGTAGTCTCATTTCTAACCGGAAATTCACGTTCAGTATCCCGTTTTTTGTTGGCTACTGAACAACTTTGTCGATCTTTGCAACTAACTCCAAAATGTATTTTCTGTTAACATACCTGTTCGGATGGCGTTCATTAAACAAATTTGCAGAACGGTTGGCACAGTCATCGTTTTTGAAAAAAAGAGTAATTATTTCAACTCTTTCTTCTACAGAATACACCATTGTGAAATTAGTTTTCGGTAGTACTATCAAGTATCAAACCGACCGATAAACTGAAATAATCAACCGCATTTCTCTTATTCCGATAAGAAATGTTCTGATAGTCAATTTTTTGTTTACAAACCAACAAAACATTGACTATCAGCACATTTCTTATCGGAATGAGTTAAATGCGTTTTTGCATCTTCAACTGTGAATAATTTTTAAACGAGTTGCTAAAACTTCCAAAAAAACTAGTGTGCTGAATTCATAAAGGAAAGAGCTTTGAAATGATGTAGCACTCGACGCATGTTCCCTATTTAAAATATAAGGGTTGTTATCACCACCCTTAAGGGGTTGATGTGACAAAGTTGAGTTATATGTCAAAACATATCCCCCCTCAATATTAAAATTGACGTGTTTCAGCGTTTCTAAAAAAAAAATTCTCTGGACGCAAATAGGTCTGTTATATATATATATATATATATATATATATATATATATATATATATATATATATATATATATATATATATATATATATATATATATATATATAGGGTGGAACATTGAAAACGAAACAGACCGATTTGCGTCCAGAGAATTTTTTTTTAGAAACGCTGAAACACGTCAATTTTAATATTGAGAGGAAATATGTTTTGACATATAACTCAACTTTGTCACATCAACCCCTTAAGGATGGTGATAACAACCCTTATATTTTAAATAGGGAACATGGGTCGAGTGCTACATCATTTGAAAGCTCTTTCCTTTATAAATTCAGCACACTAGTTTTTTTGGAAGTTTTAGCAACTCGTTTAAAAATTATTCGCAGTTGAAGATGCAAAAACGCATTTAACTCATTCCGATAAGAAATGTGCTGATAGTCAATGTTTTGTTGGTTTGTAAACAAAAAATTGACTATCAGAACATTTTTTATCGGAATAAGAGAAATGCGGTTGATTATTTCCGTTTATCGGTCGGTTTGATACTTGATAGTACTACCGAAAACTAATTTCACAATGGTGTATTCTGTAGAAGAAAGAGTTGAAATAATTACTCTTTTTTTCAAAAACGATGACTGTGCCAACCGTTCTGCAAATTTGTTTAATGAACGCCATCCGAACAGGTATGTTAACAGAAAATACATTTTGGAGTTAGTTGCAAAGATCGACAAAGTTGTTCAGTAGCCAACAAAAAACGGGATACTGAACGTGAATTTCCGGTTAGAAATGAGACTACTGAGATTGAAGTTTTAGGACAAATTGCTGCAGATTCAACTTTGAGCAGGAGAAAAGTGGCCACTGTTTCAAACATCAAAAGAAGAACTATTCAGCGAATATCGAAGCATCATAGATTTTACCCGTATAAAATTCATCTTGTGCAACAACTGAATGAAGATCATTTTGATCGACGGCTGGAGTTTTGTGAAGTTATGACTGCACGAATAGCTGATAACGGGAACTTTCTGCTCAATATCTGTTTTTCAGACGAGGGTACGTTTTTATTAAACTCTACAGTCAATCGTCATAATTGTCGTTATTGGGCAGATAATAACCCAAGAAATTTTCACGAAGTCCATACTCACACTCCACAGAAATTGAATGTCTGGACTGGCATTTTTGGAGACCGTTTAATAGGACCAATTTTTCTGGATGGCAATTTGAGTGGCGAAACGTATTGGAGTTATTAGAAGATATCGTTTAACCTCTACTAATTGATATTGTTGAAAATGACGATCGCTATCAAGAAAATCAATTAGTGTTTCAACAAGACGGAGCTCCTCCGCATTTTTCACAGCGTGTTAGGGAGTTTTTGAACAGAGAGTTTCCAGAGCAATGGATTGGGCGTAGAGGTGCTATAGACTGGCCCCCTAGATCACCAGATTTAACTCCTTTAGACTTCTTTCTATGAGGCCAGTTGAAGAGTAGAATTTTCGCAACATAACCGGAGTCTCTGGAAGAATTACGACTACGTATTGTTGAAGAATGCCGTCTAAAAACTCCACAAATGCTCCAGAATGTGAGAGCTCGTTTTGAACAAAATTTTTACTTTTGTATGGAAGCCGGTGGTCAACAATTTGAACACTTACTTAACTGAATAAACATTTTTGAACGTTTGGTTTTGTTTTTAAATTTTTTTTAACGAAAAATTGACTCATTAGGGCATTTCCTATCACAATGAATGAAATACGTTCTTGCAACTCCAATTGTGAATAATTTTTAAACGTGTTAATAAAACTTCCAAAAAAAATAGTGTGCTGAATTCAGAAAAGAAAGAGCTTTCAAATGATGTAACACTCGACCCATGTTCTTTGTTTAAAATATAAGGATGGTTATCACCACCCTTAAGGGGTTGCTGTGACAAAGTTGAGTTTTATGTCAAAACATGTCTCCCTCAATATTAAAATTAACGTGTTTCAGCGTTTCTTAAAAAAAATGTCTCTGGACGCAAATCGGTCTGTTTTCTTTTCAATGCGCCACCCTGTATATAAAATTCACCTGCAGCTTGTTCATGTTGTTATTTCACCGATTATTAAACTTAAGAGACTTCAATTTGGCATGCTGTTCGTTCATAGGTGACATCACATTGTAATAATATAAACGATGTGGTTACTTATATAGAGCGTTCGTAAAGAGCGATTAAATTTGGACACCTTTCAAGTCTAGGAACTCATTTTTTCAAATGGAACACCCTGTATTGTGTGTTGTGAAAAGCAAGGCCTCATCTTTAGCTTTAGCTTTTGTTACGTACTCAATAGGTTAAAAACTCACAGTTTTTATATTATTTATGTTTATATTCACATACCATGATTTATAAGAGCAATACAAAGTAAAATAGTAGGCCATTGAGAAATAAGAAAAGATTTATGATGTGAAAAATGTTAACAAACATCTAGTTTCCATGGAAACCTTCGTTTCTGATTAAAAAAATAATGCGTGAAGTTATAAACACTACAAACAATTATTACAGGAATTTAACGATGTAGAATTTAACAGTAGAATACAAAATTATTAAAAAGAAAGCAACAAACATTTTCTAACGTCAAAAAAATTAAATTTAAAAATCGTAGATACGAATATTAACTACTTACGGCAAATGCCTAAACTTACCCCCCAAAACATAAATTCAAGACTGCAATCGATATTCAAATGATTAAGTTACTCCTCACTGCATATTAACATCGATGTTTCGGAAGGTCGCTATGATGTTGCTTTCACTTATTCCTTTGTAGACGGCTGCGATGCGTATACCAAATTTTTGGCATGCCCCACAAAAATAAATCGATTTTGGTGAGATCTGCTGACCACGCTAATCAGGCAACTGGTCCTCCTAAAAAAATTTCATCAAATTATTTAATGGGGCCTGTGTGATTCACTGGAGCACCATCGTGGAGGAACCACATTTTTTTAGGTATAGTAAGTGGCAGATCTTCTAGTAATACAGGTGGAGCTGCTAAATATTAGCAGAGGACAGTTCGGAAACAAAACAGGTCTCTTGAGGGGATACATGGCCGTCAAGAACCACCTGCAAAATGGGGCCGTTCGAGGGGGACCTCGCATGCAGACTCGGCGGCGAGGGGGAGGAATCAGACCAGCACTTTTTGTGTGAGTGTAGAGCTCTGAAACGCAGAAGACAACTGATCTACGGTCAGTCTAGACTGGAGACAGAGCATTATAAAACTTCACCCTACCAATCGCTGTGCAGGCTAGTTCAAGGCACAGTGATTTTGGAGTGGGTGAAGTAAAAAGACTATGGGCATGCACAATAAACCAAAGGTTGCAGCGCTATCGGGGCGGCGAGGCCGCGGACTAGCCCTGAGGGAGAAACAAAATTACAGGTAAGTGCTTTTCTAAAAAATCTAGATAGACTCGCCCCATTTAACGTTTCCTCGAAAAAAAAAATGTGGTCCCACTACATACTCTCGTCCAATGTCAACCCAAATATTCAACGACCATCTTGTCTGACTGCATGTACTGGATATATTATGGTGATTGCCTGTGGCATAGAAATGGAAGTTATGCCTATCTCCAGTTCTGTTTCTATGGAACGTAACTTCATCTCCAAATAAAATAGCATCTAAAAAGCATCTAGTCGTCCGTATGTTTTGCTCTGCCCACTGCCAAAATGGAACCCTTCTATGGTAATCGTTATTAGTGAGCTCTTGGTGTAACTGAATATGGTATAGATGCATCTTGTATTTGTGTAATATCCTCTGTATCGACCCACGATTTATATTCTGACGGCTTGCTATCTCCCAGGTGCCAAGATGAGGATCGTCATAGGTAGTGAGCCACACATTCAATTCATTGTCCTCAGTGATAATTGTTTAGCTTTTTTCCTGTGACTCGTACTAAACAGAACCAGTTATATTAAGCCGCTCCGTTAGTCTCTCAAACGATGTCTTGCTAGGTCGCCTTCGTCCAGGAAACGTCTGGTGATACACTTTATTAGCTAATATACAATTTTTAAACATTCTCCCAAAACCCAAAGCATATCTGTTAATTTTTCTAAAGAAAAATGCATTTTTGTCCTTTTAGTATTGCTTTACTAACAGTTACTGACGATAAACTGGCAGTGATTAATTAGCAATGTGGAATCTGTCATTTCACAACGGCTTATTGCTTTATTTCGTATTGATTTTATAAATCGTGGTATGTGAATATAAACCTAAATAATATAACATCTGTCAACAAAAGTTAAAGCTAAAGATGAGGCTTGGTTTTAACAACTCACAATACAGGGTGTTCCATTTAGAAAAAAATAGTTTTTAGACTTAGAATGTGCGGAACCTTAATAGACGAGTTTGTAAATCAGTTATATTTTCCCCTATAAATATACAAAAATATTTTTGATGCCGCTATAGTTTTGAATGTACCAGATCAACTAGAATAACGCTTTATATGTAGCTAGAAATAGTGAAAGTATGGCTCTGTTGTGAATTTTCAGTAGTTTGGTTAACAAAATTTGGAGTTTTATTCAAAATCTGAGAGATGTGAATTGGAAGGATTTAGGCTGTTAAAGGGCAACGCCTGAGAAAGACAAAGTAGTTAGCTACCATGCATAGATTGCAGCTTCAACTCTCATTGTCCTTAATTTGACTAAAATATTTGCAGAAAATTCATATCAAGTGGACCCCTCCTCTGATGATTTGGCAGTAGTTTAAGTTCTGGAGTAGGTGGTTTAATAGTCTATACATTTTCGCGAATCTTCGAAGAAAAAAAAACGTTATTGAGAAGACCGCGAGTTAACTTTCTTGTTAACACACTTGAATTTTTAAAATAATTTATTGATTATAGTTACACAAAATACTTATGAATAATAATAAAAAAAAGATAAAGATAAATTATGACTACTTAAAAGAGACTCAAGCAATAACAATGTAGGAATGTCCGTCCGTGGTCTGGTAACTTCCATATATAGTCTCTGGTGAGGCGTGGACCGAGAGGCGGTTTCCACACTAGGTTGCTGTTTTGAAGGTGAGCTTGGCAGGTGGCTGATTGCTGAGTTGAAGGTCTAGTTGTTTACCCATCTATGGATAGTCTATTCTTCTAATTGCGCTGCTATTAATTAACCCATTCGTCAGCGACCTTGGGGGTTGAATCGGGATCTGTAATTCTTATATACATTGTATGAGTTAGCTATTGTTATCTCCTCCATCATTTAGAGAACGAAGCCAATGGTTTGTTCCGAATAGTCATCGGGAATCCAGTAATTGGTTTGGAGTCAGCAGTTTTCGGTTTTGATTTGTGCCAGATGTATCTTGAAGTTATTGTGATTATTATTATTATTATTATCACAATGTATAATATAACAGTCCATACACTAGGGTGGTATATGGGCAAATTTATGGTTTCTGGAATTCTGCCATTGATGGATTGTAACTGGGATTTGATATTGTTCAAGTCGTGCAGTTGGACATTTTCTAATTTTAGTTCTGGTAATTTGTGTGGGAAGATGGGTGCTTTATTTGTTACCAATTCGACGTTTGGGAGATTAAATGATTGTTGTGTTTCCGATGCCATTTGGCCTGAGCTAAATCTTTCGTTATTGATGAGTTGGAATTTGGGAGTTGCTAATTTTGTTCCGCTGATTATGGTTTCTTCGTTTTCTTCGCAGCTAAGGTTGATTTTCTCTTCTTCTGGTGCCACTATTATGTATTGTGTATTGCCATATTTAGAGTCTGTTGTTTTTGTTATTTTGACAAGTTCTTGCTTGCAGTTGTTTATTGGTTTCTGGAAGTTGATCAGTTTAATTTCGCATGGGTTGTTTTCGTTTAGTGCTGTCGGGTTGTCATTTTTACAAAAGTATGTTTGGTCTTTTAGATTCCTACACCTTTCGTTTCTGTAAGCGTAGTGTTTGCTGCTAAGGATTAGGTACTTGGTTCTAGGGACAATCATTTTAAAGGAATATGGATTTTTAGGGACTAGTAATGCATACAATTGATAATAAATATAGTCTGATTTGTCTGCTAAAGCTATATCTATTTTGAATATAATTTAAAAGTCAATTTAAACGATTTTTATTTTAAATATTTTTTCGTAAAGTGAAATGTCGGATTTTGTTATTAATCTTGATTTTGAGATATGGTTTTTAATATTTTCTGATTCTTTTGATATAAACTTCGGTTTCAGTATTGACGTATGATACGTGTTTAATTTTGAAAAGGTAATTGCATTTTCTGTAGTTAATATCATGTTTAGTACATTGTTGAACAAATAACTGATTTGAGTTAGTAATTCCAAATGTTTTACTCTATGAAAATTTCTTAGTTGGTCGCTTTTTAGACTATCTATTGTATATTCCAAATCAATTATTCTCGCTACTATGGCTTCTTGGTTATGGTTCAGGTTGTCTATTGTTTTATTAAACTCTGCTATAACATCTATCATTAGTGGTGTTTGTGAGCTAAAAAGTTGATGTACTTGATTTTGATCTTTTCTCAAAATTTCGAGAGCTTTATATATTGTCACCGTCATCAGCATCTAAGTTCCCAGTCATTGATTTGAATATTGAACCTATTCCGTTGATTATACCTCTTTTGTTCATAATTGTTGTTAAAAATATTCGATAAAATGTATCAGCAATATTGCTAATGGTGAAATTAATTGTTAAAATAAAAATTTTATATTCCAACTTGTAAGTACTCTGCATTCATTACGCTTAGTATGTTGTCGAAGTAAGTTTTTAGACTGCTAAGTCGTCGTATAGTTGTCTCAGGTCATTCTCCATTTATCGTTCTCTGAAAAGGCTTGTCCCAGTTTGCGTGGTAGTATGCCTGGATTGTCTGTTAGGTCTTTTAATTGTGGCTTTACTCTTGTGAAGAGGATGAACCTGCAAGGTGAAGATTACGTAAATTGGTGATCGTCTGTTCGTCAGTTTTGTCTTTTAGTATTATGGCTTTATTAGTCAGTTTCTTACGTCATATCTCGTTTGTCGATTATCCGAATATCTAGGTTCGACTTAGCTAGGTGATATAATCGGACTGTTTGTTTAATCCATTTAGTTGGAACGAGTTATTTTTTTCGTTGTTGGAATATTAGCAAGCTCTAATAAAAGCTTTGATTTTTTGTTTCATTTTTGGAAAAAGAAATTTAGTTTTCATTCTTAAATATGTCTGTTTTGCATTCTTGTTGCGTCGTTAATTACATTGTCGTTTATATTTATAATTTTCTCTTGTTTATTTATATTATTTAATTTTGATTGAGTTTCAATATTTACGGGATTTACTTCCGACTTGTAAACCTTATTGTGTGAGAATTTCCTTTCGTTATTGATTTATGATTTTATTATTTGTAAAATTGGTTCCTTACCTATTTGCCGATGGTTGTCCTGTACCTGAATTAAATTATTACTTAACTTATCATTTTGCGTTGTGCCTGTATATTTTATTTTGTTCGGGATAACCGCCCTGTCACAAGGTGCTTTTGTATTTGGCATAAACTCTTTGATTTTAACGGGTTGGTCGATTTTATTGCGTTCTTTACACATTGAATATACATACTTCATTATACTGTCTGCATTGCTCCCTTCTTGTCGAGGCTTGTGCAAGGAATATATCCTAATTTTATCTGCAATATTTTTTTGTACACTCCTCGTATAATTTTTATTATTATTCTGGTGATGGTACTGGCACTATCCGTTACGACTGCGCCAGTTAACTTTCTTGTTCACACGCGTGAATTAAAAAAAAATTGATTATAGTTACACAAAATACCTATGAATAATAATAAAAAAATATAAAGATAAATTATGACGACTTAACAGAGACTCAAGCAATAACAATGCAGTAATGTCCGTCCGTGGTCTGGTAACTTCCTTATATAGTCTCTGGTGGGGCGTGGACCGAGAGGCGGTTTCCACACTAGGTTTCTGTTTTGAAGGTGATCTTGGCTGGTGGCTGGTTGCTGAGTTGTTTACCCATCTGTGAATAGTCTATTCTTCTAATTGCGCTGCTATTAATGAACCCATTCGTCAGCGACCTTGGGTGTTGAATCGGGATCTGTACTTCTTATATACATTGCATGAGTTGGCTATTGTTATCTCGCGACTTTAAAATTTTAAAAATATTTCTTCAAAGGAGTGCGAACTAGGCGCCTCCGGGGCCAATAACAGTTTTTACATCTTTACATAGATACAGGCTAATGAATTTGAACTATAAAGCTCAATATGTCGGTTATTATGTAATATAAAGGAAATATTATAAAAGCTAATTATAGAGTGTTTTGAGCTGCGTCTTAGAAAATTATTTTGACAATCTCAGCGTGGCCCATAAATCGTTGGTGATACAAGTTTTCTTTTTTTTTTTAATGGAACAGCCCATCTATTGTAGCATTATTGCATTTTCCATCCAACTGCATGCTTGTGAGGAGAAACCATTTATGTCTCCCATCGTTTTCGAGTTATTTCAACTTTTTTTACATTTTGCAACATGTCAGAAATTATGATACGGCGTTTTTACCAATGGAAATCGGAGTCCCATGAAAATGATGCATTAAGAGAGGTTTTAAATTATATTTACTTATAGATAGGAATGCCTATGAAAGTAACGCATTCAGAGAGATTTTCGTTTAATATTATTTGTCAAAAAAATCAAGATGCCCTATACAGAGCGCTCTCAAATAGTGACTGAATTTGGAAAAATTCTCGAACTATCGTAACTCGTTTTTTTCAAACAGAACAACTCCATATACCTACAGACTCTAGTTTTGGAAATATTTTTTGCATTTTCCTATTTTTTAAACTGAGTTGCAGATTAGGTATATAATTTGAATTTTATGTATTGTTTAGGGACATTTTTGTGAGGAAAAGAATCAATTTTCGCAGAAAATCTGTTGAGTTTCCGTAGAAATCGTTGTTTGGAAGATTTTTGTGACGTTTTGGTGGGTAATAAATGTTTAATAGGTTATCGTAAAAAAATATTTTGGGATTTTCGTGAAAAAATTCTTTGCAAATTTTCATGTAAATCTTTTGTGGTAGTTCCGTCGGAAAGATTTTTGTGAATAATTATATCTTGCCAGCTGGGTAAATAGCTTGAACAGGTTCGTTGGCCAGAGAAATCGGACCAGTTTTTGGGGAACATCAAGCTTATTTTCGGAAAATTTTTGTACTTTCTCGCACAATAAAATTATTTTGATTAAATACTGTAGATTGTTTTTACTATATAGGTTATACCGGTAACAAAATTTGATGCATGCCTTTATTGAAAAAACACATTTTTGCTATTAGAATTTTTTAATGATAATTCACTACTATAACGCAATTGCTGCGGTCACACTTTTTTATCTGGCTAGTAAATAAGTGAAACTTTTTTGTTTACCCAATATATCTCGATTTAGATAGCACATATCTGACATTACTTTATTTACGTTGATGCCAAGCAGTTTCAATACTTAATCTTAATAAGAGTACACCTAATACCATCCACAGTTTCCACTATCATTAATATCCAAGATCAGCTCAAATTTCTCCAGGGAGATATAGAACTTATTGCGAAGTAAACAAACTGCTTTAAACTAAACTGAAATTCTCGTTTCAGGTAATGGGAGACATTGAAGATGGCAGAGCTATCCAGTAAGTGTAATTGCAACGAGACTCTGCTATCATGTGTTGGAGGCTTGGGAATGGAACAAGGATGTGCACCGAGACCTGGCTGTCCGTCTCCAACTTCAACCCCAGAGGAGTTAGAGAGACGGGCTATAATCCAGAGAAACGATCTTCTTCTTCACGAAGCCGTTATTAAAAACGACACAGAAGGTGTTAGGAGAATACTAAAGGAGCCTGTAGATATCAATTCTAGAAATAACGTATGTATAAATTACTATTTTTTTAGTCTAAAATATATCGAAATGGCAAATAACGGTAACATAAAATAGCCCAGTTGATACGTGTACAGTATACAGGGTGTCAATGGAATCAATAGACAGTCGCCACAGTTTTTAAGTTATAAGATTTAAAGACTGAATTTAGATGACGCCATAGACGCGTAGGAACGCAACTTTTCGTATACTCAAGATATTTATATCACTTCTACCAAAATGTGGCTTATGGATAGCTTTCCAGTCCATCCGTTTCTCCGAGTGCGCGCACACACATACACACACATTTCCACCAGAAGTGATCCACAACTTCAACATTTTAAATATTACACCCTGTTATTTTTTATTTATTTTTGGAGTCAGGAGACGATACAAAATGCGATTCAGTTGTTCTTAGAAATGCATAAGCCGTCTTCATTTTGAAAGCGATTTAATCATTAACATCTAGAGTGCGGTTATTGTATACCGCTGTATATGAAAAATTCCTGTTTTGAATGTTTGGCGAATTTTTCTTTAAAAAAATTGTTAATAGAGAGGTATCAATGGTAAGACCTTGCAAACATTTTATAAAATGAGCGCCAATTTAGGCCGCAGAACCCAAAACCAAGGTCCGTATGATTTTTTATATGTTTATATATATATATATGTATGCAACGATAACTCAAAAAGTAATCAACCGGTTTTGATGAAACTTGGCAGGTACCTTTCTTTTATTAATAGCTTATATAGTTTCGTTAGCCAGCCCGACCGGATCAGCTTTTCTGAAACTAATTGTATCTCAAAAAATAACAAAGCTATTTTAATGAAATTAGATAGATACGCTTACCTCGTAAATGCCTTACTACGTACCAAAATGCAACTTCCTAGGCTTATAAAAAAGTGTTTTGTTCAAATTTGAAACATTCAATAAAAATTGCTTCGTCCCGAACGAGAAAATGCCCTAATGAGAGGATCGCGACTTTTAAATTTTGAAAAAACTTCTTCGAATGAGCCCGAACTAGGCTCCCTAGAACACAGATCTGTGGTCAACTTCGATTTTTATATGTATATATATATATATATATATATATATATATATATATATATATATATATATATATATATATATATATATATATATATATATATATATATATATATATCGCAGGAAAAGTGTTCTACACACCCTTAAGTTTCTGCTTCAACCGTCATTTTAGTAAAATATTTTCAGAAAATTTATTTCAAATAGACCCTTTCTCTGATGCTTTGGCAGTAGTTTTAGTGAATTTTTTATGAGTGGGTGTATGTATCACACCGATAGCTCAAAAATAATGGGCTGATTTTGATCAAATTCGGTAAGAACCTTCCTTCTGCAAGTTTCTTGGATGATTTCGTTAGTCAGGAAAATCAGCACAGGTTTTCCCAGAAAATTTTGTGTTTCCTCTCGGAAAATTTTTATATCTCCCGAAATAAAAATATAAGGGCAAAGTAAGAAAAAAAATGGGGTTTTTCTCAAAACGCCAAAGTCGCGATTTTAGATGTCAAAATTGGCAACATTTGGGCAACAAACCTGAGACGCACACGGGTTATGTAAAGAAAATGTCGCAAGAAAAGTGTTCTACAACCTCTTAGGTTTCAGCTTCAACCGTCATTTTAGTAAAATATTTCCATAAAATTCATTTCAAATAGATGGTTTAACGGTGTACAATTTTTAGCTAATTTTCGTAGAAACAATTCGTTAACGAGGAGACCGTGACTTTTTAATTTTAAAAAGATTTCTTTACATGAGTGCAAACTAGGCCCCTTAGCACCCATATCCGAGCTTAGTTTCAGTTTTTATCTGTTTACAGGATAACGCATTTTTACGGTAATATAATTGTTATTATACAAGATACGAGAAAAAATTGTATACGTTAATTATAGGGTGTCTTGAGCTGCATGTTATTAAACTATCTTGACCATCAGAGAATGGCCCATAACTCGTTGGTGATACCTATATATTTTTTCAAATCCCTTATTTTATGGCCTTTTTGCATTTCTCGTCGAAATATGATGCATGTTTGTGAACTGTCTAAGTTTATAGAAACATGAGTTATTCAAATTTGAAGCATTTAATGAAAATTTACTACCATAACGCACTTGCTGCGTCCCGAACTTGTTATTGATAATCGAAGTACTGATCACGAACCAAATTTGAGGAAATTGCAATGTATTCTAAAAGTCATTTTTTCAAATGGCAATGTCTTACAAGCACCAAGTATTTTGAAGCAGGTCTTCACGAGAAACCTATTGGTACCGTTGTTTTTGCAAGCGCTTAGAAACTGGTCACAATACCGAGTTAGTTCTTCCTTTCAATCTAAATTTATAATAGTGGCTTATGTTAAGTGTTTCTCGATTGTGCCTTGGAAGCAAATGTGACACACACCCAATTGTTACATTAGTTGTTTATCAATCCTGTTTGGTTCATAGGTGTATGACCATGGTTAAGGAATATTATCTAAAAAATTTCGAGAGGCAGAAAGTGCGTTATAGTAGCGAATTTTCATTAAATGTTTCAAATTTGAATGCCTCAATTTTCTGTAAACCTGAACAGCTGAATTTTGGCACGTGGTAAGGTCTTTAGCATTGCAGCATACCTAACGTAACCTAAAGTTTATCAAAATAACTTTGTTATTTTTTGGAACACTATTTACTTTTCGGAAAAATCAATTTTTTTTTGGAAAAACTTGTCCGATCGGGCTGGCTAACGAACTTATCCAAGTTTCATTTATATCCGTTAATTACTTTTTGGGTTATCAGGTGGATACGCACACAAATATATATATATATATATATATATATATATATATATATATATATATATATATATATATATATATATATATATATATATATATATATATATATATATATATATATATATATATATATATATATATATAGGGAGACTCGGGCAACAAGGGTCACTTTAAATAAAATGCATATATTTTAGAACATATGATAGCCAAATGTATTTTCGATACTTCCTGTTAAACAATGGGATTTCTCTTTTTGATTACCCCAATATTTTTTTATAAATATGCCTTTGTTATTTTTTTAATGAGAAAAATATCAACTAGTGCATTTGACCCCTCTTGCCCTATGCTACCGGGCATAAGGGGTACAATAATAGGGCAAAAGGAGTCAGCAACAGGGCAAAAAGAATCAGCTATAGGGCAAGAGGAATTTCAAAGAGAAATTAAAAACAGGGCGTTTTCAAAATGTAGGAATAACGTTTATTTATAAAAATATAAACGGGTATAAACCCTCTTATACAGTAAAACAAAATACCTTCTATAAAAATTTTACAAAGAAAAACGCCTAAGTAATTATTTTAACATAAACTAGAAATTTACTTAAAATACAAATTTGTTTACATTTTATTTGTCTTTGTTAGAGACCTTTAGTTTTGCCACAACTTGCTGTCGACAGTTGTCGCAAATAAAAACACCACATTTGTAGTCGGTGCACAAGCTGTGTGCCCACTGTTGGCATATGTTGCATTGGATCCATTTTTCACCTGGCACAGAGTTTCCAAAAATATCTCCACATAATAAACAAGGTACATTTTCTTCCTCTGGAGAGAAAATTTCTTTTGGTTTTTTTGGCATTTTCAATGCTGGAGGTTGGCTGCAGCTTGAAATTTTGCGTTTCACTTGATTTTTTTTAGTGTTACTTTGAGCTTGAGTTCGAATTTCTTCTTTTACTGGGGTTGAGGTAAGAATTTCGGATTTTTGGGTTTTTCTTTTGGTAATTTTCTTATTCCTATTTTGACATTTTGGTATGGCACGCAAATCTTCTATTCGAATTTTTTTCTTCTCCTTAACACTCGTAACTTCATTGGGATTTGAGATGCCGGAGGTTGATGATGCGTTTTCATCGCCATTGAGGCCATTGTGATCGCATTGCACAATTCCAGATGTTGTGGCTTTATTATCATCATTAGTCTGTTTAGAAGCTGAGTCACCGATATTCTGAATGGAATAAGTGGAATAATTATCCTGGATACCCCCAGCAAATCGAGATGTTGTGGCTATCTCTCCATCATTTAGATTCAAATTATTTTGTGTATTAGCACATGCACTGTCATTTTCTAAATTTTTATTTTGCCCCTCTAGAAAATCGTCAACCTCTGTAACTTGGGAGGGCAAAAAATCTACATCTGTGAAGACGCCTATATCACAGTCTGATATGCCGGTTTTTTTGAACCCACTGATTGCGTTTGCAGGAGTGGCAGCTTTTAAGTAAGCCTCACAAAATATTTCACCTATGTCAAAAAAAGTTACGTGCTGTGATGGGTGAGCTTTCTGCCACCTATCTATAGCATATTGAAAATGTTTACCAAATGGACCATAAACCGCTACATCAAGTGGTTGCAATTTATGTGTGGTGTGTGGCGGTACGGTTAATAGGACCACGTTATTTTCATAAGCATAATCCAAAACTGTGATAGCTCTATGTGAAGAATGGTTGTCCAGTATTAATAAGCATTTGTTGTCAACTGATGGTCTTACGCTTTGTACAAAAAAAAACGAGCCATTCTACAAAAGAGTCTGTACTTATCCAACCAGAATCTGTCACCAACTGAAGTGTTCCTGGAGGGCAACCATTTAAATATCGCGGATTTTTTTTCTTCCTGGGGAAGACAAGTGCGGGCGGGATGTATTTTCCTGTTGCAGATCAACAAACTAATGCTGTAATAAGACTACCTCGCTCTGCAGATGAGATGCTTCCGACTTGTTTTTTCCGATTAATGATATCACTTTTGGTGGTTTTTTGGCGGAGGTTTGAATCCCTGTCTCATCTACGTTATAGATGTTATCCAAGGTTATTTTATATTTATTTATAGTAGCTTCTAAATTTTTAAAAAACAATTCGACCTGGGGTCTATTGAACCCTCGGGCTCTGGCTATACTCGTGGGTTCCGGCTGGCGTAGTTTTAGTTCAGAGTGGCGGTGCATGAAATTTTGATACCATTGCTCCCCTGCCATGTTATTTCGAAATGGGTGCAATATATTATTTTTTTCAGCATATTGGTATGCTAGTTCGCATAAATCCCTTCTCGTTAGCCCATAAAAACGGCTGTCGAGCTCTTTTATATATTCCACAAACTCGGCTTCTTCTAGCATGGAAAAGACTGGTTTGTACCTTCCCAAGGTTTTATCTGTTCTATTACTTTTTACATGTCTTTGCAAAGTAGAAAATTTTATTTCAAATTGGGCGGATGCCCGTCGAATCGACATTCCGCTGTTTACGGCATCAACAGCCCTTATCATATCTGCTTCAGACCAACTGGTGGCTCTATCGGACTTCCTTTTGTATTTGTAAACCATCTAGATCAGAGAAATTTTACTTTAATAATGTTATCAATTTACCTTTTTTCTTTTATTTTAGTTTACAAATGAGTGGAAACAAAATTCAGCATCCCGGGCAAAAAGGGTCATGATTCCTTTTGCCCAAACCGTTTTGCCCGAAGTGGCAACAATTAACATATCTAAACATCAAACGAATATAGTCTAACTAAAACAACATATTTTGAGGTTAGGTCTTACCTTAAAGTCCGGTGTTTCCAAATATATTTGTAATTGCTTGGTAAAATGCAGTGTGACAAAACAATCGAAACCAACAGATGGCTATTTATTCCATTTTACAACTTCTAAAACACTTAAAATGCAAAGAAAATTCGTCTTAGTGCAGTACAATGCTGCATTAGCTAGCCGCCATTAGAGTTCTACTGCACTTTACTGAAAAGCGTTCTTGCCGTCTCGCTTCGTATTTCTGGAGATATATATTTAAGTGACTCTTCTTGCCCACTATACCCTTCTTGCCCGAGTCTCCCCTATATATATAGTGTTACATTTGTCCATAAGAATTAAGTTTAGGATCTTTGTTACTTCTATGGTAGTGTGTTGGTAACAGCGAACACTCTGGAATTTTTCTAGATAGGACCAGAAGTGACAGGTGTAGAAAAGTGTAGAAGGTCTAGAAACTCTATGGACAGTATAAATAGACGAGAGGTGCGCAGAATAAGTTAGTTCAGTATTGAGTCAGTGTGGTGTAAAAGAAGTGATCATAGAGTATTAAGCCAGTTAGCAGTAAGTGCTGGTGTTTAAGAACCGATCATAGAAGAAGAATAGTGGAATATAGTTCTATGGACATTTAATAATAGAGAAGAGAAATATTTTAGTTGATACTGGTGTTGGAAAATAGTTGGTAATAATAAATTAGTAGTTTGGAAAGCTATGTTTTGTTAGTCAACAAATTCAGAACCCCGTAGGACGTAACTTTTTTTAAATAAAAATTCGTTAAAAATCACAAAAATGTATACAAAACGTTATTAGGTGCTATTTGTTTATGGAGAAAAAAGTTTAAGAAATGTTGCGTATTTGTAAGCTTGAAAAATATTCTAAACGACAAGATCCATGTTGCAAGTAAACGCAGGTCGTTATGGGACAACGCTGAAGCAGCCGCGTCAGGTGTCGGGACCATTTGACGTCTTCACTAGTGTCCAAAACTAGCCTGTAGATGGCAGTCGTTTGTGGTGAAGGAGATGGCGTCTATTCTGGTTTTCGTATCCGAATATATCTTTACCCCGTTTATCCATAAAGCTACAATATTTGTCACCTAATTCCAGGTTACCTGGGTAACAAGCGCAAACGTGGAGTACAAATGTATGGAAGAGAAACGCTACAGTGGCCTCGGACAGTTACTTGTCCAAGGTTGCAGGAAAAGGCTTGTCAACGTGAGTACTAAATGAGGAGCTCCACATGTCGTTTTCAGATGCGATACCGTCTGGTGTCAGCATCTTTGGAGCAGCCGCTGCTCTTAGGGATATAGTCTGTCGTTGGTACTATGCATGGGGCGGTCTCATGTGGGTCCAAGGACTAAATAAAAGAATAGGCCAAAGGTAATTCCTGCCTGTTGTAAGAGGCGACTAACTGGAGTCAAATGCTCGGGAATGTCGTACCCAAAACAAACCGGTGGGAGGCTTAGATCTCTAGGGAGTGATTACACCTAAAGGCTGGGGCCTACACTGTGGGCTTCAGAACGGACAAACGACCTCGCTTGGGTGTTACACGGAAGCAAGATTCCAAGTGACACCGCTTTGAGACAAGCGTTGGGCGGGTATCGGGTTCAAACGAACCTGAACGGGGCTGAGATCTCCAGGAGTTAGATGAAGCTGGAGGTTGACGCCTCCACCGTGTGCTTTACTACGGGCCAACGATCTTGATTGGTGACGCTCGGGAGAGGGACTCTGTGCGATATCGCCTTGAGTCGAGCACTGGCGGGTGTCGGGTCTAGACGAATCGGTAGAGCTAAGGTAGATTACACCTGAAGATTGAGTCTTTCACCGTGAGCTTCGGAACGGTCAAACGACCTTTCTTAAATGCTGCTCGGTAGCGGGTTTCTCTGTGATCCGCCTCAAGTCAAACACTGACGGATGTTGAATCCAGATAAACTCGGAGGGAGGCTGTGAGTTTCCGAACGGGCAAGAGACTTTGCTCAGATGACAGTACACATCAACAGCGGGCCAAAAAAGCCCCTAAAGGACCCTGCGAAACTAAATTCTACACTCGAAAATATCGACTCCTACAGGAAGCTGGATTTGATGGTGGTGAAATTCACGCAATTATACGTGAGTCACAATAGACGTAAGATTGCGGTAAAGGACCTAGTATCCGAGCCTAGCAGGTCGGTTTTTGACGCGCGTCTCGCCACAGTAATGACCCGGTTGCATGCGCACTTTACGGAATATTTTAGGTAACAAAATAAAAGACTTCCCTGTCTGCTGTTTACACACAATCCACCCAACTGACCTGCCCTGATATCAGCTTGCCTGATCAAAAGCTAAACGAAGGAAAAAGCGGAAGGAAAATTACATTGGGCTCACATGAATGGCAGGGTTTATTTTCCTTCCCCTTTTAGCTTTTAATTGGGCAAACTGATGCCAGTGCAGGTCAGGAAGGTCAGTTGGGAGGATTGTGTGTAAACAGCACGTCAGGGAGGTCTTTTACTTCGTGACTTAAAATATTCTGCGAAGTGCGCATGATCAATGCAACCGATCATTACTGTGGCGAGACGCTCGTGATTTTTGTTGCAATCTGGCCCTTAAGAGTCTTAGGGTTGTAGTCCTTGGTTTCAGTGCGTTTAATGTCAGAGCTAACGTGGACAAGAGCGTGGGGTCCACCTAGAATCAATTCTTCTTGTGAAATGAGAACCTGGTGCACTGAGCCAAAAGAGGCGTGATAAGGTGGGCGAATGTGGCCAGTCGACACCGCTGAGGCGCTATCAGAAGAAGATGCCCGCCTTCTCGGGCCCCCGGTAGGCTCTTGTAGCCATAACTATCTTAACGTGGAAAGAAACTTCAGGGAGAAACTCACGCTGAAAATGACGCATATTTTTATTGTCGATGAATAAAATGAATTCAACGTTCTAATCTTGTGACCTTACAGTCCATCGTAATTTTTTTTAGTGAAGGCAGTAAGGTAAACCAGTGTTTCAATGGCTTAACTGGTTTATCTTATTGCGTTCACTAAAACAAAACGCGATGCACTGGTCATAGGTCAGAAGACTGCAAAGAGATATTAAGATGCATGGCTACCGTTCCTTCAAGTGCCGGTCGTATCAGTCTGAAAGTCATGCCAAGAGACGAACAATTTATTGCTAATTATTATTTTAGACTAACACAGCCGACCTGCATCTTGTTTTCCATATAATGTACACTAGAATCAAAGTTTGGCAACAATTGATTGCTATACAAACAAAACACCTGATATTAATGATAAATGAAAGTTTTCAAGAAAAGTTTAAAAGAGCTGATATGTGGGTTGGAAAAGGTGTACATAAAATCGTGAAAACATTTTAATACAATTGGGTACACAAATGGCCTAAATACCAGCATATTCACATAGAAAAATTATAATTTCTCTCAGGATAGAAACTTAGATTGGAAGAGTTTAAAATAAATTCGCTTCCGTAACGCATTTTTTGCGGTTGGAAATTTTATAAACAATATTTTATAAGGCGAGGTCAGGCCACGATAACAAATAAAATTATATACAACCAGTCACAAGACAAGAAGCAGACGTTTACTTTGTCTGAATTAAATGTCAAAATTGGCGATTCTGAAAAAATATTCAGAAGCAGATCCAGCTTGTGAACAAAAACCATTGCTTAGTTCTCAGTTTTTCTGTTTGGACTGTTACCTTTTGCCTCAAATATTTGAAAATGCATTTGACGTATATTTTTAATCAATCTCACGTGGCTGCAGTATTGTTTTAGTTACAAAATATCTGGACGGAGCAAGTGCGTCATGGTAGTCTATAAAAAAATAAATTAAAAAAATTGCGTAAATAGATGTTGAAAATTTTCTGGATGCAGCAAGTAAATTATGGTGAAGAATTTTCATTAAGATATTTCAAATAATAATAACCTAGTTCGAGTAGCATGGTTATTTAATCAAATATAAATAACGTGCTAAGTTTCGAAGATACAAATTTATATTTGAAACCATTTTCCTGTTTAATAATGGATATATTCAGCTTTACCGTAGAAATGTGTCACCTATATATATATATATATATATATATATATATATATATATATATATATATATATATATATATATATATATATATATATATATATATATATATATATATATATATATATATATATAAACAGATAAAACTTCAACAAACCCCGAATATGGGTTTTAGGGTGCATAGTTAGTGCTCATTTGAGAGAGAATTCAATTTAGAAGTCGCGGTATCCTCAAGAAAGCATTTTTCTATGAAAATTCCCTAAAAATTATAAACCATTAAACCATAAATTCTATAATTAAAACTACTGCCAAAGCATCAGAGAAAGGGTGTATTTGAAATGAATTCTCTTGAAACATTTTAGTAAAATGAAGGAAAATGACGGTTGATGCTGAAGCTCAATGGTTTGAAAAACACTCTTTTGGCGACATTTTCTCCACATAACCCGTACTTGTTCAGGTTTTTTGCCTAAATGTTGCCAATTTTGACGTTTCAAGTCGCGACTTTGACGATTTAAGAAGAAACCCTTTTCTTTAAATGCCTATAGCTTTTTTGTATTTACACTTGCAGATCAAAATTTGAGTACGTAGTTTACTTTCCATGATGTAAACCTGTGTGCCAAATTCAGTTGCCCTAACTTTGTTATTTCTGAAGATATATATATTTTCCGGAAAAAAAAACCGCAAAACTCGTTCGATTTTCCTGGCTGACGAACGTATCCAAGCCAGTTGCATACACACACACACACACACATATATATATATATATATATATATATATATATATATATATATATATATATATATATATATATATATATATATATATATATATATATATATATATATATATATATATATATATATATTGAAACTGACCCTGGTAACGGGTTCTATGAGGCCTAGTTCGAGCTCATTTGAAGAAATTGTTTCAATATTCAAAAGTAGAGATCTCCTCAATAGTGATTTTTCTTAAAAGAAAATTCACTAAAAAAGCATGCATGCTTCTTTATAACTACGTTTCCTTTCACTGTAGCCCACCATCGATAAAATTTTAGATTTTCGCTTAATTCTAATGTAATAATAAGCATTATTAAATTATAAAAGTTTTTCGTTTTCTAATGTAAAGCCCTCTAAAGTATTACAAACTGCAGATAACTGACAACAAACAATGTTTGCAATTGACAGCTGCAAATATTGTCACATTTTTTCCAATTGGTAACTTGATAAGAAATGGAATAATTAAGTCCAACTGAAGAAGGTGACTTTTAAAAAGAGTTATTTTTTCTCATTTTTTTTTTTCATTTGGAACCCGATATGAATTTGATAGCGCCGTATCGAGAAAGATACGTTGTTTCCGAAAATTAAAAAAAATGTATATCTTGCTATCTCAAAAAAAAAAGTTGCTATAGCAACGAAATGGTTTAGACTAAAAAAAATAGTGCTGCAAATTGAATCATAATTTCCACATAGTCATTTATTCTCTTAAGGAAGACATTCTCATGGAATGAATTTAGGGCCTATGACTTGACCACAAAGAAAATATTTGTATTCCTGTACGCATAAGCTTTTGAAACGTTATATTACTTGAGTTTTATTGACAAAATTTAAATTTTCACCAAATCACCCCTTATTTATCCCCTACCCCCGAAGCGATCTGACCCAACCACAATTCGAAGCGTTCGTTTGTCGGGTACTAACTGAATACCAACTTTGAAGATGACATTACAATTCGTTCGTACGTTATTGCGCCTATTAGCACACAGACGTTCATGCCGACAGACCGGCAGATCGACGGACCGACCGACAGACAGAAAATTTTGTTCCACAATCAAGTTTTCTATATTTTTGAGATTTTCTACGCCATTTTAGTAAAAAAAAAAGTTTCGACATTTTTGTCAACAATATTCCACCCCCACACATACAACCCCTAATTTAATTTCAGCATAGAATACCAGATGTTTGATGAAATTATTTGTTTTGTAACAAATAAACGTTAAAAGGTTATATTAGTTGAGTTTTAACGAAAAAATGTGAATTTTCCCCGAATCATCTTCCATTTATCTCCCACATCCTAAAGAGATTTTACCTAAAAACAATAGGAACCGTTCGTTTATCGGGTGATAACGGTATACCAAATTTGAAGACGATATCTCAATTCGCTTTATATACAGGCAGACCGACAGACAAAAAATTTTTGTTCACAAACCATTTTTTATATATATATATATATATATATATATATATATATATATATATATATATATATATATATATATATATATTTTGATACTTTCTACGACGTTTAAGGAAAAAAATATTTATCGCCGATGCGATACTTAAATATCGCCAGGTTGTAACAAGAAATATGTGGAGAAATTTTTGTTAAAACATTTTCTTTGAGTAACGAATGCCTATTTCGGGAAATAAAAGTTTATTTTTATACGTTTTATTAACCTTCTTCTTCTTTCGGTGCCATATCAGGTCCCCCTTACGTTGGCAATTACATTGGCGAGTTGTTCGCGGTTTTCGGCTAATCTTATATTAAGGCAGATAAAGGCAATAAAGTGCTGATAATGGACAAAAGTGATTATAAGGAGCGAGTGAGTAATGCAATAGAGTCAGAGCCGTATAGAAAATTAGATAAAAATCCGTTACCAAGAATGATTAACGAAGTTAAAAATAGTTTAAAAAAATGTCCAAATCTCATAACAAAGGATTTAAGAAGACGTTTACAAGTTTCTAATCCTAAAGTCCCCAAAAAATATTGTCTCCCGAAAATCCATAAACCGGGAAAATTAATGAGGCCTATCATTTCAGCTATAGATTCTCCAACATATAATTTGGCAAAGTGGTTGTCAAACGAGTTTAAAAGACTACCTATTAAACAGAAAAGTTGTACGGTGCTAAATTCTCTTGATTCTATTGATAAAATTAAAGATGTTAAATTATTGGAAGGAGAGATTTTGATGTCATTCGACGTGGCGTCATTATTTCCTAGTGTACCCACAGAACAAACGTTGGAGTATTTGGAAGAATTATTAAAATTGAACAATATAAGTCAAGACGTCTGCAAAGAATATTTAACTCTAACTAGCCTTTGTATAAAACAAAATATTTTCCAATTTAACAATGAGTTCTTTGAACAAACTGAAGGCACAGCTATGGGCAATCCATTATCGCCTTTTATTGCAGATTTGTTTATGAGCAGATTTGAGACGGATTTAAAAAATAAAAGTGGGTATTTCCCTAGAGTTTGGTTTCGTTATGTCGATGATATTTTTGCAGTGTTTGACACAAATACATGTAAGGTAGAAGAATTTACTGAAAAACTAAATAGTCAATTTGATTCAATAAAATTTACCCACGAAATAGAAATCAACAATAAACTTTCGTTCCTAGATGTATTAGTTATTAAAAATAAAGGCTCGCTTGAATTCGATGTCTATAGGAAGGAAACGGCTACTATTAGTTATATTCCTAATGACTCACATCATACGTTTGCACAAAAAACGGCTAGTTTAAATTTCTTAGTAAATAGATTGATCAATTTTCCGTCGAGTAAAAATAGATTTAATACAGAATTAAAGTACATAAAAAATGTGGCGAGATATAACGGTTACTCGGATGGTTTAATAGACAAATTAGTTAACAAACACAGAACAAAGAAGTTGATATCTAAATGTACGACATTTAAGAATGATAAAATCGAGAAAAAATTTGTGTGTTTACCTTATGAACCACGAATCACAAAGGGTTTGAAAAGTTTTTTTAAGAAAGTCGATTACATTTGACGTTTTCGACGAAAAGTAATTTAAAAAATTCGTTGGGTAATACGAAAGACAAAGACAAAGTCACTGAAATGTCCGGAATTTATGAGATTAGTTGCAAGGATTGTGATCTTAAATAGGTGGGCCAAACTAGGAGAAACATAGCCACCAGATTTCGTGAACATCTAGCACAGTTACGATATGGTACGGTGGACATTATCATGATTCATTAGAAAGTATTTTTATATTAAGGTCTGTTAAGAACAAAACTTAATTAAATCGTGCGGAACCTGTAATTTCTAGCTCGTTGTTTTCTCTTTGCATTTGACCGCTTAAATATTCCTAATTTGGCTGGTAGAATAATAAATTATTGTCAATAACTCGACCGGTTTATACATATACTAATCACTATGTTTGTCTTGATTTAAATACCGGTTCGGTTTTTTGTATATATGTAGTCAATATAAATATTTTCACGTAGAATTAAAATCAATATAAATATAGTGTCAATAACTCGACCGGTTTATACATATACTAATCACTATGTTTGTCTTGATTTAAATACCGGTTCGGTTTTTTGTATATTATGTAGTCAATATAAATATTTTCAGGTAGAATTAAAATCAATACAAATATAGTGTCAATAACTCGACCGGTTTATACATATACTAATCACTATGTTTGTCTTGATTTAAATACCGGTTCGGTTTTTTGTATATATGTAGTCAATATAAATATTTTCACGTAGAATTAAAGTCAATATAAATATAGTTTTTATGTAGTATTTTAGTTGAACTATTTTTCCTTTGTTAAAGTGAACACAGGAGACACATCTGGGTTTTTAGTTTTCTATTTTTAAAAGAGATGAGTTGAGTTTATGTTGTTTATCTCACCAGATGTCTTTATCGGCATGAATCAATATACACATAGTACATTTCTAGATCGAAAAGAAACGTGCCGTTTCTTTAAAGAACTCTGGTCCTTTTAATACCTATATTAGATAAGGGTAATAAATTTGTCGACCAAAAGATTAAAGCAGTTCTCCGACCTGTTTTACTGCGCAATAAACAAACGATCGTTCTTGGACGACAACTTTACTTCGGACTAGTTCGTTTATCTTGACGCGATATAAATATACGGGATCTAGTTTTTTATGTTAGAATTCTTCTTCCTCTGAAGATGTTGACTTTGTCAACGAAACGATCGTAAGGTCTCTGAAATATGTGTTGTGGTGATTTGGGTATTCTCCAAGTGTACTTACTAATCTGAATAGTTGTTCGGCACTGCGTATTACAGTCCAATCGCGAATGTTCTTTAGCCATGACATCTGTTTCCTTCCAATTCCTCGGCTGCCTTCGAATTTACCTTTCATTATAATCTGGAGCACCTTGTATCGGTCTCCTCTAAAAACATGTCCCAGGTATGATATCTTTCGCACCTTAATAGTGACAAATAATTCACGGACGGCATTCGCTCTATTTAATTTAATACTGCTTCGTTGGTCTGCATAGCTGTCTAGGGTATTCGAAGCATTCTTCTGTGCAACCACAACTCAAACGCTTCCAGTCGACTGATCGTAGCAGCCCTCAGAGTCCAGGTCTCAACTCCATACAACAACACGAACCAAATATAACATTTGATCATTCTTTGACGCAATCTTTGGTTTAAGTTGTCGTTAGAGAAAAATGATTTCATTCTCATGAAAGTTGAGCGCGCTGTTCCAATTCTGCACTTTATCTCTTTATCAGGGTCTAGATGTTCTATGATATCACAACCAAGGTATTTGAATTGGGTAACTCTCTCAATGTTTTGTTGGCATATCTGTAGGGAGGCATCGGCGTGCGGTTGGCGGCTGAATATTATAAATTTTGTCTTATTGACATTTATTTTCAACCCCATTTTTATTTATTTATTATTTATTAACCATGCAATTATATTATCTGCTTCGTCACAACCATTTTTATTGTCTATTTGAACTTATAATAATTATTTAACTGAACACTATTTAATGGAAATCCATTCTTATGAAAATTCGCTGCCATAACGCACTTGCTGTGTGTGAACTTTTTTGAATACGGCAATTTTACTGCAAAATTTCAAGGGTAAGCATTAACTTGTTAGCTACGTACGTAGTTTATTTTCGATACAATGCACTTTTGTCTCTTGCTCTGTGACCTTTCATACTATGGGGGTTCTATAAAAAAGACTGCAATCATCTATGAAAAAAAGGGGGAAAAGCTACATATTTAGTAGAGCAGCTAATATGGTATATCCCTTTATTCTCTGGGATTTAGCGCAATATCGCCAACCAATTAACACAGATTCTAATTGAAACCCATTCATACAGCGAGCTCGACAATATCGATTTTGTTTTATTAGCGCTTATATGCAAATTTGCAACACCTATAGAGTTTTAGAACTGCAGTGATTTATAAAAGTTTGCAAATATTGTCAAATACACCACTAGTGTAGAGTTGTTTGAGCTGTCACTGCTGAAAGTTTCATCAAAACAATAATTCCTGTCATATGTTTGATTTCCGAAAAAATGTATTAACGCCTTTTATTGATTACCTAACAAGCACTCAGTATTTATTGGTCAAGATTGGGCAGGGATTTTAGTGGATGTAGGAAAACTTGACTCCGGTATTATTCTAAGGTTTTGAAGTAAAATGTTGCTTATGTTTGGGTTGAAAGTTTCATTTATATTTATATTGAGTAATTAATTAATTAAATATTCAATGAAAAGCATTCTCTTCCAGACAATAAGAACCTTGGTGGTTCAGGGGTAAGAACGTATGCCTCTGAACCGAAAGGTACTGGGTTCGATCCCAGGGTACTCCTTTCACTTTTTCAGTACAAACTGTAACAATAACATCAACCGAGGTTCTGGCATTGTATTTGAACAAGTTGAATGTCTGTGCGTTCCGCCCCTCGGAGGGGGCATAAATCCGTTGGTCCCGTGTCCATGCGATGTTGTGCTTGTTAATGATCCCTACCCTTCTTACAGAAAGACAGGGGTTCGGCAAAATTTCCAGGATAGTAAGGTGAAACTGCTCCCTGGCGTCGGTAATTGGCCATAGTCGCGGAAATAGGCCGACGTTAAAGAAACAAAACACACACACTCTTCCAGACAATAAAATTTATTAGTTTCCTACTCGTTTTGGTCAACTAAGTAGCCATCTCCAGGGGTAAATCTAAAACCACAATTAAAAGGTCTGTCAGAAAACGTTGTTTTCTGGTAGGCAATTGCGCTGAATGGAGCACAATGGTATTGTAAGCAGTATGCCTGCTCAAGTATATAAAGTATATGAAATTTCTCCACACATAAACGGTTGGGCAAATGTAAATGAACTACTGGGTTGGATATCAAAACTTTCATGAAAATTTGCCGTAAAATAAATGTTTTACGCGATCATTTTATTTAAACAAAATATGCATAATTATGTAGGCTGTGGTTACGTAAAATTATATTATAATCTACGACGCAAAAAATGTCCCCTGTGGGTCCGGGGACTAACTAAAAGAATAGGCCCAAGGTAACTCCTGCATGTCGTACGAGGCGACTAATCGGAGTCAATCAGGTGGTAGTGGACTTTTCCTTTACGTGATAGTAAAGGATTTTTTCACGCCCGAGGAGGTAAAACCCCTTACATGTCCCAACGGACGTTTCCGGTTCTGGTGTATGAGTCGGTTTTGCTTACAAACAAAAATGGTGATGGCTCCTCCTTGTACAAAAAATTCCATAGATAAAATACCCCTCCATTCGGATCTCCGGGAGAGGGGGGTGCATGGAGCGTCGGCATCAAGATCTAACATATCCTTCTTGAATATATGTCCATCATTTCCTCCAGGCTAATAGGCCCCAACTCCTCTTCCTCACCGAAACCCAAATCAGTGGCAAAACAGCCACTAATCACCTTAATTTCCCGGGGTATGAGCTTCTTACTTCCTTTAGATTGCATGGAAGTGTGTGCGCATACGTCCGTAAGAATATACGCTGTACCAGACTTACTAATTTAGAAGCTGGAAAAAGAGACATAGTTTGGATGAAACTCTCTCTCAGGGCTGCAACTAAATTCATCTGTTATTTACCGGTCACCTTCTGACAACAACTATGTCCAGCTCTTTGACTACCTTTTTGAAAATACCGACCATCTGATTTTTGAATATCCTTCCTCCGAGGTCACTATTCTTGGTGACTTCAATGTCCATAATATGGATTGGGTAGGATCTTCAAAAACCGATCCACAAGGGAGAGCAGCGGAGGCTTTTGCAGTCAGCAATTCTTTAGCCACTATGGTTCAGCAAGCTACTTACTTCCCTCGCATCCAAACACACTGCTCAAATCCCTTGGATCTCCTTCTTACTACAAAACCTGAATGCTATAAGACATCAGTCACCGCCACCCTTGGTCGCTCAGACCACGGCGTGGTCACTGCTTCCTGCGCAATGCAACCCGAGGTGACACAATCATCACACCCCACGTATCGTTTGGCACTAAACCTCCGCGAACTGGGAAGAAATGCCGGATTACATTTCTTCATTTCCATGGGCGTCTGTCTGGCCCATGGAATTATTTATTCCACGTACACAGAAAACCTCTTCAGCCACTCAAAAGCCCTGGTTATCTAAATCATGTGGCAAAGCCAGACTTGAAAAGGTTAAAGCTCACAAAACACTTCTACACAATCCCAGTCAAGAACACCGTCAAGCATTTGACGACGCAAGAAACCGCTAAACTCGTTTAATAACCACATCAAAAACAAAATCCTCTCAAGCTCCAACGGCAGCAAACCCTTCTGGGCTCTTGCTAAATCTATTGGGATTAATTTCTGCAAGAGCACGTTCCCACCTCTTGTTTCAGGGGATGAAATTGTTTCTACCGCCCTGCGCAAGGCTGAACTTTTTGCTTCGTTGTTCGCCGGCAATTCTACTCCCAACCCACCTCCAAATGTTCATCAACAGTCCCCAAGGTCGCGCATAAAATGACTGATATCATTTTCAAAACTAAACAGGTACGAAAGATGCTCTCTTCTTTTAATACCAGAAAAGCCTCTGGCCTTGACGAGATCCCGGGAATTGTTCTCGAAAAAATGCGCACCAGAACTTGCGCCTGTCCTGACTCGTCTGTTTTAGGCATCTTACAATACAGGCATATTCCCTAGTAACAGGAAAACTGCTCGAGTACAACCCGCCCCCAAGAAAGGATCCAAAGGGCTTCCTAGCAACTAGAGCCCTATTTCTGTCCTTTAAGTCGTCTCTAAAGTGATGGAAAAGTATATAAACCCCGAATTACTAAAATTTCTTGAAAAACACAAACTAATCCACGACAGGCAGTATTGAATATGTCAGCGCAGATCAACTGCCGACCTCCTTCCCTTGTCACCCATTCTTGGAACAAGTTTATGGAACTACACGGTGAATCCCAGACTGTCGCTCTAGACATATCCAAAGCATTCGACCAGGTTTGGCACGCAGCGTTGCTTAATAAACTTCCGGCCCAAGACCTACCACCAAAACTCTGTACCTGGACAGCAAATTTCCTCTCCAACTGGAGCATTTCTGTTGTCGTGGATGGCCATTCCTCTAAAGTGTATCCAATTAATGCAGGAGCCCTCAAGGTTTAGCTTTAGTCCCTACTTTGTTTCTTCTCCACATCAATGACCTCCTCTCTAGCACATCCAAGCCAATTTACAGTTACGCGGACGACAGCACCCTACACTCGAATATACAATATTCTAAGCTTGTCTCTTTAGCCTAATTAGATGAGGATCGCAGACTCGTGGAGGGTTCTGTCTCTATGGATCTCAAAAAAAATTTGGACTGGGGAAGTAGAAATCTTGTACAATTCAATTCCAACAAATCTCAGTCTTACCTTCTATCTCATAAGAGATACACCAGCCCTAGACCTACCACAATGAACAACCAAGTTTTTGAAAGTAATGACTCCTTTTAATTTCTTGGCATTTCTGTGGATCGAAATCTCAATTGGCACCAAGATGTCACATAAATTGCAGAAGCGGCTGCTAAGAACTTAGGTTGCCTCTCCCGGGCTCGCAAATACTTTTCACCAGCTAATCTCTATACCTTATATACTTCACAAATAAGGCCAAACCTCGAATACTGCTCCCATATCTGGGGTGCTGTTGCTGCTTCTACGCTCGCTATCCCGGACTCCATTCAGAAGAAAGCTATACGTCTCATCGGTGACCCTACCCTTACCCAGAAGCTGCCATCCCTTGCCCACCGACGTGCCGTTGGTGACCTCTCTCTCTCTTTTACAGATATCTGCACGGGCACTGCTCGGATGAGCTTTCTTCCATAGTTCCTCCACCTTTTGCCCCCAACAGTTCTACCAGGGGAACAGAGCGAATGCACTCTTTTACTGCTCAGGTCACCAGACATAAAACATCTTGTTATGCCCGCTCTTTTGTCCCGAGGACTTCCAAGTTGTGGAATTCCTTTCCGGCACATATTTTTCTTCTACTCCGAACCTCCAATCCTTCAAGTCCAGAATTAACGAGTTGCCTCTTTTCTCCTTGTCGACACTCACGGTACGATACTATTTAGGCTGTGAGCCCTCGTGGTGTGTTGTTAAAAAAATGACTACAAAGTGGGAAAATGCAGCTCTTGACCTAGATGGTAATAGAATACCAGCCAGAGGAATGCTAGATTTGCAAGTTGCGAGTGTCGCGGTCTTTAAAGAGGTCACTTTAGTTTCAACAGAAAAACAGATAATTCAGATTTTTGATGTGTCGGCCGCGGAGGTACGTGTCTTGAAGGCAGTCCCTTATTGGTAAGAAGAATTGCATGATCTTAAAATACGCATTTTATTTGGAATACAATAATGACTAAGGAACTGGAGTAGGGTTTCACCAGGGGACAGAAAAAAATTGAGATTTGGTGGGCTTCGCGCCTGCCTGAAGGCAAGATGCCCCTCGGATTGGAAGATAAAGACAAACGTCGCGACCGTAGTGTTAAGGGTTTAAATAAAATAGGAGTAAACAGTAGAAGTTTGACTGGAGTTACGGGAGTGAATTAGTGTCTGAGCTAGGGAGTTAAAAAGGATCTTTAAAGAGGACCTTTTACAGAGGACAAACGTGGGGTGGTTAAATGGCTGGTGTGAGTGAGTGATAAAGTAAGGCACAGGGCTGTATTTTTTCCATTGGTCCGGGAGTACGTTTCATTACGTAAAATGTTTTGAAGGAACTTTTAGTTTTAAGGAATAGCTGCCTCTAGTACTGAATAAATCTGTATATAATATTTGTATAGGTATTTCAAGTGGTAGGGCTTTAGGATAGCATGTTACCATAGATATTTGAGCCGTCGGCCCTTATAATAGAAGAAGAGTGAATGGAAACTAAATTAAAATATAGATGTTGTTTTAGAGGGATTTAAGACGCGAGTGGCAATGGTTTTAAAATATCAATCAGGTCGAGTAAGACTATAGAAAAATGAAGATGGGAGTTTTTGTGAGATTTAAAAAACGAAGGGCGAGTAGGGCTTGGAGCCATAAGGGTTTAGTTGGGAATTTAAAGGGAGGAAGTTAGATAAATTTGAGTGCTATAGTTAATCTTAGAATGAGTTAATTATCAAACTCAGAAATATTATAGGGGGGGGGGGGGCAATTGGCAGGCTAAATACTGAACCAATTTTCACCTGTATCAGTTTTGCATAAAATTTAGGTTTCCCCAAAGATTTGAAAAACCTATCACACAATGATGTTCAATAAACAGTAGAATTTGAGTTATCAGGATTGAGATTTTCGGTTGGTCCCAAACAGAACCTTCATCATATTTTGCTACAATTTTCATATAACTTATGAAAGACACGAAAATAGAAGAGGAGAAAAAAAGAACGCAAGAACCGAAACAATGCTGGAGTGACAGCGAGAATGAGAAAAGGCAATGTCAACATCCCAGTGGACAAAGAAGCTCATTGCACACATAGAGACATGGATATCGAGACAGCATAGGGAGGTGGGTTATTATTTTACGCTATTTATGTCAGGTCATGGGCATTTCAGGTCTTACCCGAGTAGAATGAAAATAGTCGATAAAGAGGACTGTACGTATTATGGTGATAGAGGTACGCCAGAACACACGGTCTTTGAGTGCGCAAGATGGTCGCAAATAAGAGAAGAAATGTATAAAGACATTGGTAGAGATTAAACAGCAGATAATGTGGTGGAGCATATGCTGGGAAGTGAAAGGGGGTGAAATGCTGTGGAGAGAGGGATCGTAGAACTAATGAAATAAAAGGAGGATGAAGACAGTATGTAGAAGTTTTGAGACCAACAAGAGTTAATGTCGTGGTGAAGCAATGTCAGCGAGTGGTTTCCTCCATGTCTCTAGGTGTCAAGGGGGTGCTTAGTGGGTAGTCACAACTTGGAGGAAAGGGGAGTCACCATAGTGCCTGTTGGTGTCAGACCACCTAAGCGCCAGCCACCGGCCTGCGTAAAAAGCATTCACCTCCGCTGAAAAAAAAAACTTAATAAAACACCGTTTGTCTTCTGTTCGAAATTTTTAAAAGGAATATTAAATGGTTGCTAGCAAAGAAAGTTTAACAGCTAGCATATCGAATACAAAGAGCCATTGATTGCGTAGTAGGAATATCACATACGAGTGGCATTTAGTGCCTGATAAAATAATAGGCGGGGGCCAATCATTTTTCCACAACGTATTAAATATGAGGGGCCTATTCATTTGTGAAATAAAATGGAAAATAATTCCGTCGCTGAAGGTTAAATAATAATAAAACGTAGTTCGGCTGCAAATAGGGGTAATTTTTCTGACCCGAATATTCTCAACTACGACCTTATATGGGACATTCTCGGAACTAGATATATACGTTATAGTTTTCGTACGCGCGAGTTCCAAGACAAAGTTGCTTCAACCAATGGGAAGTGAAAAAATGTTTAGCTGAAACCCGTGACGACAGACAGGCGCGGCGTTATGTATTAAATAGAGGCAAAACACGGTTGGGCGATTTCATTCCGCTGGAGAGTTCTGATTGTAACACTGCTTCTCTGGGCACAACGACTTCAAACCCCTATCTGTCGTTACATTTTAACAGTGCTTCAATTAATGTTGATAAATTTGTATTTAGGCTTCATCGAATTGATGGTAAGGTAAAAGTTCATTTTTATAAGTTTCAAAAAGTTTAGAGTATTTTTTATTAAATTACAGAGGTGTACGGATAGAGCTATCAAACAAAAAAGTTGTAGGGCATTAACTGTCGAATAGAAATTTCCAGGCAAGTGTTGCCATATCATCTCGCTTTCCTTTCGTTATTCATTTTTAAGTTTTGAATTTTACCCAAGAACAATTCAAAGCGTTCCTTTGTCGGGTGCTAACTGGATAACAAATTTGAAGGTAATATCTCAATTTGTTCGAAAGTTATTGCGCCTATTAACAGATAGGCGTACATGCCGACATAGGAATAGACCGACCGACTGACAGAAAGACATACAAAAAAAATTGTTCCAGAAATAAGTTTTCTATATATTTTGAGACTTTTTACACCGCTTAATTAAAAAAAAACTGAAATTTTTGTCAACAATATTCCAACCCCACACATTTAAGCCCTATGTTAATTTCAGCACAGAATACCAGATGCTTGATGAAATCAAAGGTTTTCTAATAAATAAACCCTAAAACGTGCTATTACTCGCGTTTTAACGAAAAAATGACAATTTCCACCAAATCACCCCCCATTCATTCTTTGTCGAGTGCTAGGTTAGGTTAGGTTAGGTTTGTTTGTGAGTGGGCCATACCGGTTCCTCCACCGCGACCATAAGGTCTATTGTGGCTCACGCCTAATAGTTTATATTTCGCCCAACAAAGCCAGCCTCCTGCAGAGGTCGATAATCTTCGTGGGCGAAAGTTGATCCAGATCCTCCGGAGCAAGCTTTATCTTGCCAAAGAGCAGGTATCTAGTCCTGTCCGCTGCCGGACAGGAACACAGTACGTGCTCTGCTGTCTCGTCACTCTCCATACACAGCCGGCACTCAGTCTCCTGACCGACTCCAATACGGTGCATGTAGTGACGCAAGCGGCAGTGTCCTGTATACAGGCCGACTAGAGTACTCAGTTGTTGTCTGTTTAACTCTAGAAGTTTTTTAGGTTTTAAGTTTTTTCAGACAGGCCATTTATGAAGGCCTTAGAGTAAGCTAATCCTGGAAGATTTTGCCACTACTGGATTATTTTTTATTTCTATCCAGATCTTTAAGGTGCGTTTTGCTGTGCATGATGTTATCCCCAGCACCGGTTCTGGTCCGACAAAGTCTCTCTGGGCACCACTCCTGGCAAGCGCGTCGGTCGCAACATTGCCATCATGGTCCGAGTGACCCGGTATCCAGACCAGCGACACATCATTACAGCTGCCCAGTTCGTTATGGGCAGATTTACAACTCCATACCGTTTTTGATTTACACCGGTAGGAACCAAGAGCCTTTATTGCAGCTTGGCTATCTGCATATATCTTTATCGATTTGTGTGTGCACTGGTTTTTTATACTTTCCCTTGCACACATCTCGATGGCATACACTTCTGCCTGGTGTATGGTTGCGTACTTACAGAGGCTAGCTGATAGTCTAGCATCGGTGCTGCCCCCATATGCGCCGGCTCCTACTCCCATATTGGTTTTGGAGCCGTCAGAGTACCAGCAGAGATCGGCTCTCAATAGGGTCGTTTGATTTCGTTCCCAGTCCCCCCTTTCCGTGAGGACGGTCTTGAAAGACAGATCTCTACTGATCTTTGTAGGCATCAAGTCTGAGACCATTCCCAAAATCCCTTGACCCTCAATGTCATCGAGGAGTCCGGACCCTCCCAGACTGATTTTATTCGGCATACTGTCGGCCGTTTGTATTAGTCTGTACGTTGTCCACCTCGTCACCCTCTCCAACCATATGTGAAGAAGTGGAATATTAAGGAGGACCTCTAGAGCGGCTGATGGTGCGGTGCTTATCGCTCCCGTTATCATCAGACAAGCTTGTCTCTGTAGATGAGCCAGTTTGGCCCTCGCGATACCAGGAAGTGCCTTAGGCCACCAAACTATTGCTCCATATGTTATCATTGATCTGATAACCACTACATAGAGCCAGTACATCTGTTGGGGGTTTGTTCCCCAGTTGTTTCCACAGATTCTCCGGCATGTCCACAGGGACAGCTTAGCCCTGCGGATTACATTCTCTAACTGTATGTCCCAGTTGCGCTTCTTATCTAGGGTGACCCCCAGATATTTTGCTTGTTCCGAAAATGGAATCGTTTCCCCCATAAGAATAGGTGGTTTTAATTTGTCCAACCTTCTTCTTCTGGTAAATGGAACAATGATCGTTTTGCTGGGGTTCACAGACATCTGTTCCCTCCGGCACCAATCATTCACTACATTTAGTGTATCCTGAAGAGTACTTGCTAGTTCCTCCTCATATTTGCCCCTAACCATTATAACTAAATCATCAGCATACGCCTGGACCTCAACCTCCCACAGCCCGAGTATAGCCAGCAAATCGTCCACAAAGAGAGACCATAGCAGGGGGGATAGAACTCCCCCCTGAGGGCAACCCCTCGCAGCCCTGAAGCCGACCACCTCCCCCTGCAGCGAGGTAATAACGGTCCGATTGTAGAGCATGCTTCCGATCCAGCCACAAATTGTAGGTTCCACCCCTCTAGCAATAGTGGCTTCGTAGAGGGAGATAGGTAATGCATTGTTGAATGCTCCTTCAATGTCGAAAAATGCAGCCACCGCCACCTCCCCGTTATCCAGGGAGTGTCTGATCTTCTCGACGAGGTTATTGAGTGCTAACTCAGTAGATTTGCCAGTTTGGTAGGCATACTGGTGGGTATTAAGGGGGTTGTCGAGTGCTAACTGTATACCAAATTTGAAGACGATATCTCAATTCGTTCTAAAGTTATCCTGGCTACAAACAGACATACATATAGACCGACGGACAAAAGAAATTCGTTCCCAAATCATGTTTTCTTCATGTTTTGATACTCTCTACGACGTTTAAGCGAAAAAAAAAATGAAATTTTTGTCGCCGACGCGATACTGCCACACAGTGCGACGATGTGGAAGTAATATTAACAAACGAAACTTTATGTATAAATGTATTTCTAATTTCCATAAAAGCCATCAATTTGACGTATCCAGTTACTTTGCCAATTATAATTCAAAACCATGTAAGGTAATTCAATAGGAGCTTTTAGTCGAATCTATTTGATCAAGGTTAAATACATACATATATGCATGCGGTTACTTTATCGTAGTTTCAAATTACCCTGAACTCAAATAGTTCAACATAAGTCTAAAACCAATTTGGTCCCGGGGCATATTCGTATCTATATAGTAAGCCATTGTCGGGATATTGAAACCCTGGTAATTAATTTTGTTCATTGTTCTTGTTCTATTAGAAGGTTGCAGCGGAATCGTTATATCGCTTACATCTTATGCATATCAATTCTCCTTCGACGTCGTGTACTTTATGAACCTGCTGCATAGCATGTTTAAGCTTGCAATGCATACACTGACAAGCGGTATGATGAAAACTTTTAATTAATCTACATAGCGCTTGATAAAATATGCTTGCACAAGAATTTTAACAGGAAAAAAATCCTTGATTGTGTTTCGTTTACAGAGAGGTAACGATTATGAGAAATATAAAAATGTTATCGAATTAACGCGTTGGAAAACCCCTATAAGTCATACACAAGGCCAGTTTAAATGTTTGTACAGAGTGTCCGGATTTCGCTGCTTTGTTGGGGTATCTTGGTTATGCGTGGATATGAAACGTTACGGTTTTTACGATACTGTTCTACTCTTTTTTAATGAAGTTTCATTAAGAAAATTCACTAATAGAGAGGTATCGATGGTAACTTTTAGAAAATTTGTTCAAATGAGCGCGAATTTGGGCCTTTAGAACCCATATCCAAGGTCGGTTTGGTTTTTATATGTATGTATATATATATATATATATATATATATATATATATATATATATATATATATATATATATATATATATATATATATATATATATATATCCATCTGATAACTCAAAAAATACTTGACCGATTTAGACCAAATTTGGGAATTACCTTGATTGTGTTAATGGCTTGGACGAGTTCGTAGATGGGCAGCGTGCGTCTAATTTTTCTTTGAAAAAAAATTTAAAGAAAATGTTGAAAACACAATATTTTTTGAAATATTGGAGTGATTCGAATGAAAATTTGCACATATATAGGAGACGTGATAATATACCTGTTAACCAAAATTCAATTAAATGGCCCACAAGAAAGGGAGTTATTTGAAAATAAAGATGTTAAAGTAATAAACAGTCTAAGATATCACTTCGAATTACATGAGGCATTTCACACGGTGAATGTTTTCAACCATGGTTAGACTGTGAATGTGCTATTCTAAGTAGATAATTCAAAATCCACCAAGTCACCTGACAATTAAATGTAAATGAGCCGGGTTGCCAGATATAATAAAATATTATTTGAATCTTAAAATGTAAAACATGGTCATAACACATATTTGTAATACCTATTGATGACAAATAAAAGTTCACAATAAATTAATCCATCCATTAAATGTCGTTTAATATTCATAAATATTGTGACCAATTCCTCGTCTTATTTAAAAAAATAATTATAATCTAATTTGTACAATATGACATCGTTGCATGCTATGACAACAGACTGCGGGCGCGAGCTGCGTCTAGACACTCGAGACTTAACGTTAACGTTAATATTTATCAACATGGACGTCTTATTTATATTCTTATTAAAACTGAAATTTTATTTTATATTTTTATTATTCTTTAAATAGATAATGTGAAACGCTAAAATAATTATATGTTATAAATGGTAAGTAAAATATATTACTTAAATAACTTTCGTGTAAACCAAATTATTTGTTTTTGTTATTTGCTTATAGGTTATGTTATAAACTTAAAGTTGAAACTGTATATTGTATAGTGCTAATCTTCTTATCTTTAAGTTAGTGCTGTTTTGGAAAAACGCAATGCACCGGTTTTATAAAAGTCTAGACGCAGAAAGTACATTATGGTAGTGAATTTTCATAAGAATTGTATACTGTAAGTAAGATATATTATTAAAACTAATTTTTTAAATTTAAATGGACCTTGGAGATCGGTTTAAGAGTCTCAGTTAGCGATTATTTGAAAAAAATTATATTTTATATGGAGCTACTAAATTAAAATTTGGTCTTAGATATAATATGTAAGTACTGCAAGTGCCTTTAAAAAATGTGTTACAAATTTCATTAAAGCTCCAAACGTTTTGCAGCAAAATTAATGATTTACAAAGGCAATGTACCTGTCGAATTATAAAAATATGTATTACAGCAAGTGTCTTAAAAAATTATGTTACAAATTTCATTAAAGTTACAAACGTTTTGCAGACAACATAAATGATTTACAAAGGGAATGTACCTGTCGAATTATAAAAATATGTAAGTACTGCAAGTGTCTTAAAAAATTGTTTTACAAATTTCATTAAAGTTACGAACGTTTTTCAGAAAAAATAATTATTTACAAAGGGAATGTACCTGTCGAACAATAAACAACAAAAAAGGTTTTTTATGTTATGGTAGAAATTTTCGTAAAAATATTTCAAATCCGATAGCTCAATAAATTATATGATAAGCCAGAATCTTCAATCTTGAACCTTAGTAACGCCTATCTAAACGCACGTGGGTAATAAATTAAAGAAAAATATCATATTGAGCTTCGTTTTGTTTAAAAAAAACCTTTTTTGTTGTTTATTGTTTGCATAAAACTGGATGGGTTGACTAAAACAAAACCATCCAAACAATTAATAAGGAAAAATAGCTGTCATATTTATAATTTGACAGGGACATTCCGTAATATCTAATTGTTTTCTGAAAAACTTTAGTAACTTTAATGAAATTTACAACACAATTTTTTAAAGACACTTGCAGTATTTACATATTATATCTAAGACCAAATTTGAATGTATTAGCTCCATATAAAACATAATTTTTTTCAAATAATCGCTAACTAGGACTCTAAAACTGATCTCAAAGGTCCATTTAAATTTAAAGAATTCGTTTTAATAGTATATCTTACTAACAGTGTATTTTTATAATTCAACAGGTACATTCCTTTTGTAAATTTATTTTTTCTGAAAAACGTTTATAACTTTAATGAAATTTGTAACATATTTTTTTTAAAGGCACTTGCAGTACTTACATATTATATCTAAGACCAAATTTTAATTTAGTAGCTCCATATAAAATATATTTTTTTTTTTCAAATAATCGCTAACTAGGGCTCTAAAACCGATCTCCAAGGTTCATTTAAATTTAAAGAATTAGTCTTAATAATATATCGTACTAATAGTGTATAATTATTATGAAAATTCACTACCATAACGTACTTGCGGCGTCTAGAGTTTATTTTAACTAACGATGCCGAAATCATAACTGACGTGGCATCCTTTGTTTCTGAGCTCCAAGTTAATTTAAAAAATTTGTTATTTTTAGTCACTCTCTGTATCTTCTTTATGCGATGAGATAATAAAAGTCTGGACGCAGCAAGTCCGTTATGGTAGGGAATTTTCGTAAATATGTTTTTAATGAAAAATATGTCTTGTTTCTAAAAGAAGGATATTTATTTAGCAGTAGAACCTATATAGTAGTAACAATGTACCGCATTTCATTTAAACAGCTTTGTTGTTTCAAAAAGTACAAACATTTTCCGAAAATAAATTAAAAAAGAAAAAACTAGTTGACCAAAATTTAAAAGAAAATTTTATGAAAGTTTGCAAACAACTTCTTTTACAAAAATTGACCATTTTTACTGCCACATTGTTACAACGTGTGGAAGTATTGCATCGGCGACGAACATTTCAAAAGCTTTTTTTCGCTTAAACGTCGTAAAAATTATTAAAACTTATAGAAAACATGATTTGGGAATGAAAATTTTTCTGTATGTCGGTCTGTATGTTTGTCTATTCGTAGCCACGATAACTTTAGAACGAATTAAGATATCGTCTTCAAATTTGGCATACAGTTAGCACTCGACAAGCGAACGATTCGGATTGTTTTTGGATAAAATCGCTTTAGGGAGTAGGGGATGAATGGGGGGTGATTGGGTGAATATTGACATTTTTTCGTTGAAACTCGAGTAATATAACGTTTTAGGGTTTATCCATTCGAAAACTTTTAATTTCATCAAACATCGGATATTCTGTGCTGAAATTAAATTAGAGGTTGAATGTGTAGGGCTGAAATATTTAAGGCTAGATGTATTCTTGCCACAATTAGAACCGTAGACCGGTTTCGCTCTCATTAGAGCTCTTCAGTACGGCATACTAATTGTAGCGAAAATACACCTATAAAATAAAAAGGGTATGGTAGCAAGTCTTCCAACACTAAGTGAGTGGTTGAGTGGTTGGAAGAGTGGCTACCATAGCCGTTTTATTTTATATGTGTATTTTCGTTACAATTAGTATGCCGTACTCAAGAGCTCTAATGAGAGCGAAACCGGTCTGCGGTTCTAATTGTGGCGAGAATACATCTATCCTCACATACCTTGTCCCTATATTAGGGTAGAAATGGGCCAGGGCTGACAATTTATTAAATTGTTGGTTGATTGTATACAGTCTATATTTTTTAACACTTTGTGTTATTTGGATCTGGCGTGACAACATGCTACTTGGTTCCGCAACTAGGTGGGGGCACGTCAAGTCGTGTCTACCACTGACTTAGTGCTGGAATATTGTTGACAAAAATTTCGACATTTTTTTGTTGGTGAAACGACGTAAAAATCTCAAAACATATAGAAAACTTAATTCTGGAACGAAAATATTTTCGTCTGTCGGTCGGTCGGTCTGTCAGCATGTACTTCTGTCTGTTAATAGGCGCAATAACTTTCTAACGAATTGAGATACCATCTTCAGATTTGGTATCCAGTTAGCACCCGACAGTGGAACGCTTCAAAATGTTTTTGGAGGTAGGGAATAAATAAGGGGTGATTTGGTGAAAATTGACATTTTTTCAATAAAACTCAAGTAATATAACGTTTCAAAAGTTGATGGGTACAGGAATACACATATTTTCTTTATGGTCAAGTCATGGGGCCTAAATTCATTCAATGAGAATGTCTCTTTGAATAGATTAAGTCATCACATGTGGAAGTTATGAGTCACTTTGCAGCACTATTTTTTACAGAAATTGCTTTCAGTAATGTTGCACTAAATTCTATTTTTTACAACAATTAGACAACTTCTGTTACAATAACTTACTAAACATTTATTATTATTGACCAATATTTAACAAAAATCTTACAATATAGTGCCGCAAATTGAATCATAACTTCCACATAGCTGTGATAATCTACTCTTCTCAGAAAGACATTCGTGAAATGAAAAGACCGAATCTAACCCGCAGCTTCCGCTGGAAGGTTACGTGTTGATCCTCTTGGGACCAAGATATGTTATAGTGTCTATTTCGTATTTCGGAACTGCTTATATATGCATGGTCCGACCAAATACCTTTTTTAATTAAAATATCTGTCCATGTTTAAATGTTGTAAATATCAATTGCAAAATTCTAAACGCCGTTGTGCATCTGATGGATGAAGATTTGGAACTGTTTTGTAGTTACATAGTTTAGATTTATGTACTTTCATAATTTCTTGAACCCTGGATTCTGGAACCGCCACAGCATCTTCTGTTTTTCTACATAAATTTGCAGGATATGTTGCTACACTAGCCAGAACAAAAATTTGTAGGATTTTCTGCTCAGAAACTTTATATTTTTGTCGTTCATGGTTGTGAGAAATACTCTACATGAATAAGCTTTTTATAACTCTTCTGCTATAAAAAGTAAGATTAATTTTAAGAATCTTCATTTTGGGTTTTCTTTAACATCGAATCACAAAAAAAATGCAATTTACTCAGCCAATCAAAAGAATATATATATATATATATATATATATATATATATATATATATATATATATATATATATATATACAGTAGACTTCTACTTTTAACATAATTTTCCGTAATGAATCACGATTAAAAAAAATGGAATTTTGAGCACACCAATGAATCGGCCGATTATTACAAATGATATTTTACATTACAACATTATCCTAAAAAACTGTTATAATTTAATTATAAGTAAACCTAGTAAATAACTAAATTTACTAACAGAACTATAAAAAGCAGATTAATGATTTACGAAAACGCCTTTGAAAATTGTTTGATTTTTAAACGTAAGTCAACTAAAAAACAACAAAGAAAGGTTGATATGAATATAACACTATCGCGACAATTAAGAATACTCTAATTCTTAATTATCTGAACAATTTTAGGTGAATTTAACATGTTGCTTAAAATTTTGTACTAAATAGAAAAGAGTTTTCCAATGATGTACAACTTGCTTAAGAAATCTTGTAATTGCACTGCAATTTTGAGAAAAACCGTTTTGAGGATAGGAGGCTATGAAATCCAATACCAGAAAACAAATGACAAAAAAATTGTTCAAAAACAGTAGGCCATGGAGTCTAACAAAGTTTGTTTCCTGTTTATTTTAAATATTATTCAACAATATGTTCAGTAATGAAGGATATTTTGACATGTTGGAATGCTGTATTCGTTCTAACCGAAATACTGAGGCAGCGGCAAATTGATGTCAAAACAACTACCCAGGCAGACGACAACCAAACACCAAAATATTTCGCAGGATAGTGACCAATCTATTGAACGACGGTAGCTCCCACGCAAAGAAACTACCAATTCCTAGAAATGAAGAAAGAAATAACGCCGTCTTACAGGTTTCAAAGATAACCCTCCGCAATCTGTTCGGTTTTATGGTAAACAAATTGACGTTCCAAAAAGTACGGTACAAATAACTAATTTTTACACTAGCAAAGTGCCTTTTCTCTAGGAGATATGAAAAAATGTTGTTAAGAAAAGATGATCAGAAAGTAAAACTGAGTAGGAATACATTTTTATACCTTAGGCCTACTTTGATATTTTGAAAAACTGAAAGCAAATAGTATGCTATGGAAGAAAAACGAATAAAATGTTTTGAGAGTAGTCAAAAATATTTAATTGAAATTATGGTCGTACCTATGCTCTAAATCTGATCAAAACTTGACTGTCAAATATAAAAAAGGTTATACTTACTACACCGGGATGGATTTACCTGATTCAGTGTTATGGAATTGGTGAATTATATATTCCAGAGGTTATCAGACTATTTCATATGAAGTTTCCGAACACAGTTGTGGTCCAATCTACAGTATCCAGACTGGTTAAAAATACTGTGACTAACGGTACTGTATACAATATACCAAAAAAGAAGAACTTTGATGGAAATGATGTAGGTGCTGTGGTAGCAATGGGTTCATTACGCGAAAAGCCCAAACTGCAACTAAGAAAGCAGTACGAAGAGACTCATTGGTAAATAATATTTGCAATGCATTTATGAAGCAAAGAAGGTAAAGCGATTTAAAGTTAGATTTCGTCACACCTTGGAAGAAGGGGATGAATCCTGAAGTTGGAATTGTACCTAACTTTAAATTCTGAAAATACTCCAATTATGTAATAACATCTCGGCGCAGTATTTTAAAAACGTTAATGTTTGGTGAGCCATTTTCTAGTATTGTGGTGTAATTGGCCCTTATTTTATTGAGGGAAAAATAAGCAACATTCTCATTTAAATATTTTGAATCAGTTTGTGTACGAACTACCATATGCACCAAGACTTGTTTCATATTTTTAACACGACGGTTGCCCTGCCCACTCGAAATTTGGGGCGTGTGAATGGCTAAATGAGAAATTTCCACACACAAAAAATGGATAGTCAATGCTGGTCCCATTTTGTGGCCACCCAGATCTCTGGACCTAACAATCATGGATTTTTATTCTTGGGGCCGCATAAAACAAACAGTATATTCAAATAGGCGTCCAAATGACGTAGAAATTTTAAAAATCACATTAGCGATGCGATACAATATATATTTTCCCTGAAGAGATTAGAGCAGCTTCCACTGAATTTTTGAAAAAAAAATTTAGGTGGCGGACTTATTGAATAAATAAAAATTTAAGTTTTTAGTTGATGTTAGTATTGAAATAAGTTTATTGTTTAATGTTTGTGTTTTCTTATTTTAATATTCTCATTTCTTTAATTATCTAAATGTCTAATAGAGGGATAAAAAGAAAGCTCGTCTTCAATTGATTATTTTGAACAACTTTTGTTAGCGAAGGTTTTTAATATTGTAAGCAAGGTGCTTGCCGTTTAAGTATTTAGTTTTATGATATTTCTCTATACACAAATGTTCAGAGAAGATGCAAGAAAATTATTGGATTTTGATCTCAGAAAAGTTTATGAAAAATTGCCACAAGTAATAAAACTATCGTAAATAATTCCATGATAAATTGCATAAAATATGTAGGCTGCAAAACATGCGGGAATTAGGTGTATCTAATTATGTGTAATTAAAACATCTTAGCAAGCAAAAATGCGCGGTACAACGGTCAATTTGATGCATTTTGTAACTAAAAACCGCACCTTTGATGATACGAAACAAGTAGTTAACCTCTAAGGGGGTCATTTAGTTTCCACATAGAAAAGTGCAAACTCGGGATTTAATAGGTGGAGTAGAAAATACGTGTCTAAAAAGTTAGTGTAAACTCGGCTGCCTTGGGGCTGGGGAGTACCGCTGCGACAAAAATTCAAGGGTTTTCTTTCTTTATATCATCAGAGAATATTTAGAAGTTTGGGTGAAAATTTTAGAGAGTGAATTAAACGTGTTTAAAAAAAAGGGCGATTAACTCGGAGGCGCGTGGTTGCACGGCCGATGGAAGGGCTGGTAAAGTATGACGCAGAGCTGGAGTATTGCCCCAGAGTTTGGTGAGTCCATTCCATGTTAAACTATTGCTTAAATTGTCTTTTATTTGAGAGGATAGCTGTCTCGGGTACTAAAGTAATTTTTATATAAAATTTGCATAGATATATCTTGGGTCATAGACTGAAGATAGAAATAGTATTGGTGAATTGAGCCGTAGGGGGCTAGAATATAATAAGAGTGAATTGGAATCATATTGAAATTGTGGATGGGGTCTTAAGGGACTTTAGTAGACGGGGATTGTTGTGAAATCCTATAATACGAGGAAGATATAGGGCTTTGAGCCATGAGACTTTAGCTGGGAGATATAGGGGCTTGAATAAGTTTGAGAGCTGTAATTAAGCCAAGAGGGAGTTAATTATTGGGCTTAGAAAAATTATATCGGGGACGAGAACAAATGTAGTTTTCACCGGTATCAACTTTGTGTAACATTTAATCCATTGTAAGGTTTGGAAAAACCTCCTACGCCCTTCGGTTTAAATAACCTTTAGCATTTATATTATTGGGATTAAGAATTTTTAGTAAAATTTTAATCATACGGAAACCTTGAAATTAAAGAATGTATTTAAAATTTATTGTGTTGTTAAAATGTTTATCCGTTTAAATTTTATTTTCTATTAAAGCCATTTTAAAACTAGATGCGGGGTTTTATTCTTAGCTTAAGACTCCCTAAACAAGAGTTACTTGCACAGTCTTTTTTTAAAATGATTGTGACGTGTTTGTCACTCGGTATACACTAAGGCTGAATATATAGTAAAATTTTGGGAATTTGATCTCAGATGCTCGGTTTTAGTGTTCCAAATAAATTTAGGCAAGACCTCCCTTGAAGGTCGTAAAACTTAAACATTGTTTTCAAGACAAATGGGGTGGTTTGTTGAATACACGTTCTGCCGCTCGAACGCTGCCGAGTTTAAAAAACGTACCTGAATAAATTATCACTTAAATTTTAGTAACAATAATAATTATAGTTTACAGTCATTTAAAATCTTTGTATTAAAGAAAAGCAAAAGGCACGTAAAACCACCCTATTACAATATGTTCAGTGAGGAGGGTGCGTGGAATGAAAATTATGCAAAATATCAAAGTAGACTTAGGATTTTAAAATTTTGCATTCCTACTCAGATTTTCTTTCCGATCATCTTTTCTCAATAACATTTTTTCGTATCTTCTAGAGGAAAGGTACTTTCAAGTGAATAAAATTATTTTTTTTTGAAAATTTCCAAGACATACTTTATTTCTGGAAATTAAAATTGTTTTCTATCCAAGCAGGGCTTATTTACAGAAAATGAAGTTTCAACTCAAAAGTTACAGTCTTCTACGCCTATTCATACCGGGGGACACACTTTATATATATATATATATATATATATATATATATATATATATATATATATATATATATATATATATATATATATATATATATATATATATATATATATATATATATATATATATATATATATATATAGTGTAATATAAAACTGACGTTGAATATGGGTTCGGGCTACCCTAGTTCGCGCTTATTTGAAAAGAATTTCCGATAGTCTCACCACTTTAATGAAAATTCACTAAAATACCTTTTTACATTCACTGCTACAATTTGCTTTAAGACACTCCACAGTTCTGGCAACATTATTTTAACAAAGAAACTCCTAATTAATTAACCTCAGGGTAACAGAATTTTGGACGTAAAACTGGAAAAGGGTACAAGCTTCACAATACAAGATAAATTTTGATGAAATATTGGCTAAAATAAATCTTAATTTAGCTACACAGCAAAGCAGGTAGATTATTAATCAACACTTCAAAGAGCACGTTCTTATAACTTTTACTTATTATATCTCATTCACAACTCTTCATCTCATTTAGAATGTTCCTTTGTTGCAGTATGGAAGAGCCCCAATACACTGGGCCTCATCACGAGGCAACACCGACATCATGGAAATGCTCATCGCAGCCAACTGTGATATAGAAGCAAGAGACAAGGTAAGAGAAACGAAATTACTGGCAGAGTGGCTGTGCTTGTTTTTAAGGACTAATAATGCCTCTTGGCTAACAAGGCAGAATTTCATAAACATGTCCCGCTTCAATTTACAGGATGAGTTATACTTGTGTATAAAGAATTAAGGAGCTACAAAATATTTAATACCTTTATTACTCAGATGTACTGAAACGGAAAAAATAGCCATATTGACTTAATTAAAGCGCCACCTAGCCTACAGTATTTAACTCGTGAATACCTTAAATTTGATACAAATATACTAATATTTTAATCTTCTGTTTTAGCTGCTTTTGAGAAAATAACTAAATACCCAAAACTTAATTTACTATCAAGCTAATAAATTTTAATTTGGTAGCATATATAGGTTCTGCAAATATCTTAAAATAAACTTGTCTTAAATTTCATTTAAATCACAAAAGCTTTCTAGAAGAAAAGTTAATTAATATTTAGAAAAGGAATTTATCTCCCAATTTATAAACGTGGCTGTTATTTTTCCTTATTAATCACCCGGATGATTTCGTATCAGTCAACCTAATCGGTTTGTCCAAAAACAAAACAAAAAAATTTCAAAACAAATACTTAATTTCTGCAAGAGCACGTTCCCACCTCTTGTCTCAGGGGACGAAATTGGTTCTACCGCCCTGGGCAAGGCTGAACTTTTTGCCTCTTTGTTCGCCGGCAAGTCTACTCCCAACTCACCTCCAAATGTTTAACCACGAACAGTCCCCAATGTCGCGCATAAAATGACGGATATCACTTTCAAACCTAAAAAGGTACGAAAGATGCTATCTTCTCTTAATACCAGGAAAGCCTCTGGCCTTGACGAAATCCCAGCAATTGTTCTCAAAAAATGCGCACCAGAACTTGCTCCTATCCTGACTCGTCTGTTTCAGACATCTTACAATAGAGGGATATTCCCTAGTAACCGGAAAACTGCTCGAGTACACCCCGTCCCCAAAAAGGGATACAAAGCGCTTCCTAGCAACTACAGGCCTATTTCTAACCTTTCAGTCGTCTCTAAAGTACTGGAAAAGTATATAGGCACCGAATTACTAAAATTTCTTGAAAAGCAGAGTCTAATCCACGACAGGCAGTATGGATTCCGTCAGCGCAGATCAACTGCCGACCTTCTTTCCTTTGTCACCCATTCTTAAAACAAGTCTACGGAACTACACGGTGAATCCCAGATTGTCGCTCTAGACATATCCAAAGCATTGATCAGGTCTGGCATGCAGCGCTGCTTAATAAACTACCAGCCTACGGCCTACCACCAAAACTCTGTACGTGGACAGCAAATTTCCTCTCCAACCGGAGCATTTCTGTTGTGGTGGATGGCCATTCCTCTAAACTGTATCCAATTAATGCAGGAGTTCCTCAAGGTTCAAATTTAGCCCCTACTTTGTTTCTTCTCCACATCAATGACCTCCTCTCTAGAACATCCAACCCAGTTCACAGTTACGCGGACGACAGCACCCTCCACTCAAATATACAATATTCTAAGCCTGTCTCTTTAGTCCAATTAGATGAGGATCGCAGACTCATGGAGGGTTCTGTCTCTGTGGATCTCCAAAAAATATTAGACTGTGGAAGTATTAATGTCGTACAATTCAACCCCACTAAATCACAGTCTTGCTTTCTTTGTCATAAGAGATACACCAGCCCTAGACCCATCACAATAAACAACGAAGTTATTCAAAGTAATGAGTCCTTTTCACTTGTTGGCCTTTCTGTGTATCGAAATCTCAATTGGCACCAACATCAACATGTCACATCAATTTCAGAAGCGGCTGCTAAGAAATTAGGTTTCCTCTTCCGGACTTGCAAATACTTTCCACGAGCTAATCTCTATACCTTATTTACTTCACAAATGAGACCAAACTTCGAATACTGCTCCCACATCTGGGGTGCCCCAACCCCCCCCCCCCCGCTTCTACACTCGCTATCCTGGACTCTATTCAGAAGAGAGCTATACGTCTCATCGGTGACCCTACCCTCACCCAAAGGCTGCCATCCCTTGCCCACCGACGTGCCGTTGGTGACCTCTCTCTCTCTTTTATAGATATCTGCACGGCCACTGCTCAGAGGAGCTTTATTCCATAGTTCCTCCACCAGATCTACCAGGGGAACAGAACGAATGCACCCTTTTACTGTCCAGGTCACCAGACATAGAACATTTTGTTATGCCCGCTCTTTTTTCTCGAGGACTTCCAAGTTGTGGAATTCCTTGCCGGCACATGTTTTTCCTTATCCCCCGAACCTCCAAACCTTCAAGTTCAGAATTAGCAATTTGCCTCTTTCCTCCTTGTCGACACCCATGGTACGATAGTATTTAGGCTATAAGCCCTCGTGGTGTGTTGTTGAAATAAAAAATAAAAAGAATCAACATTAAAAAAACGTCTACTGGAGGTAATAATTTTGGGTTTAAAGGCCACAAACTTATACAGACTTTTTAAAGAGAAATGAAAGCTTGGTCCAAACGTATAAAATTTGAACACTATTGTTTTTATCCGATATTAAAGTTAGTGAAACAAAACAAAATGTTAAATGCATCGTGTAGTAATTGAGCTAGGGTCGAAAGCGTGCCACGCGAGCATTCAATCAGTCAATCAACAAGCTTAATTTTCTAATAGATATTTGAATACAAAAATATATGCAAGTTTAAATTTAATATTTTTACAAGGGATCATTATACCGCAGAACCATTAATTCTGACTAATATATTGTTTGTTCACGTAGTATAGAAAATACAACTGGCTGTATCAGGAAATTATATGTTATACTCTAAAAGTAAATCTGAGTAAAGAACTAATTATAGAATTAATTGAACTGTGATTTGATACTTCGTCAGTCGGCTATTTAGATCTTATATGACGTGTTATTTTTAAGTCTAAAAATAAAAAAACAAACTTGTTTAAAATTATTTTCATAGAAACGTGAGCCGTTCTTTCATTCTTTCGTATCTTCTCATATCTTATAATATAAAATTAACTAATGAATGAAATACATAACTGGCATTTGCATATCTATCATTTTAACGTCGAAATTGTTAACAGAGATTTGATGGGTGTTCGGGATTTTAGTGGCTTAGATTTCTCGATCGCTAGTTTGGGTAATATGATTTACGTCTGTTATTTGTATTGTTTGATTATCGTTGAATTATAAATTATGCCTTTAATATGTATCATACTACACGTGGCAGCTGATTACTTTGTATTTGTCAGGCATTGGACATTAACCACTGAAGTCGTTTCAATTCATGCCTTCAGATGTTATTTCTCATTTGAAAAAACCGCCAAATTTTCGAAGATAATTACTTGAAATTCAACACGGAGGTTTATTTACACTATTTCTAGCTGCATGTGAAGTATCATTCATGTTAGTAGTAGTAGCAGTGGTGGGGAGGCCAACGCCAAGCAAGTAGGCCACAATGCGCTCTTTTTGCCAACCCCAGCAATCCAGCAACCATGCTCTACTCTTCCTCGGTTCCGTCGCCAAACCGCCTCGACCTCGAGATGCAGGCCGTGACGGTCTTCAATTGGACGGTACTTACCTAATTCCTCTGCAGAGTCCTCGATCCAAACAATTCTGCTCAAAGAATCCCAAAAGCCCCGCATTCACACAGGTAGTAGTAGGACGTTTCTTCATCCTCGCCGCATTCCTGGCAAATGGGATCCCTCTGTACGCCTATCAATGTGAGGTGTCTTCTAAGGGCCTGTCAGCACCCCAAGGATGCGGCGAAGCGTAGGTCGAATCCTCTCCATTGCTTCTTCGGTCCACCTGTCTAAGGTGACAGATACTGTCTTCCTACTTATAATTAAACGTTGAATCCTACTTATGCATATCTCAGGCTCCGGGCCACAGAACGGCTGCCGGGAGTCTTACGAGATTATTCGCCACCTCATTCCCCGCTACGCCACAGTACCCCGGAACCCACACCAGTTGCACCTCCTTCGTCCTGGCTAGTCATCTGAGGGCGTCAGCGCACTCCTGAACCAGTGTTGACCTGATTCTGGCCACGCAGACTGCCCGGAGGACCGCCTGGCTATACGAGCAGATGTACACACATTTTTTGGGACTCCTCTTCACATCCTGTCTATTGGCCACAGACAGGATAGCATACACCTCTCTTTCGAATGCCGTGGTATATGCGCCAAGAGAATAGCTCTCGCGCACCCCCAGGCCCTCGATGTATATTCCTGTCCCGGAGGATTGTTGGTCCTCCAGCCGCGATCCGTCGGTGAAACAGACCAGGCTTGCGGGCTGGAATGCAACCTCATTTTGCCTCCACTGATCCCTACTGGGGATCCTGAGGGTGTATGGCCTAGTCAACCTAATATCGTCCTGAACATCCCGCACGTTTATGGCGGAAATCGGAATTTCCTTTTTCACCTCCTTGGCGACTCTTGTATGCCCTATTACTGCTCCCTCTCCGCACCAATTTCCTGAGTCTCGCATTCTAAGATGCGACGCCATAGCCTCCCTTCTGATACAGATGGGAAGCGGTGGCAGTATCAACAGGACCTCTAGCGCGGCTGAGGGTGTCGTCCTCATAGCCCCTGTGATACCCAGGATTGCCAGCCTTTGGAGTTTGGCCAGCTTCCTGCTGGTAGTTTGGTTCACACCGCACCACCAGACCAACGCCCCAATACTTTAAAAAATATAAAAAAGGGGAAAAAAGGTCCGTTATAGCTGATTTACGAATTCGTCCGCGATATTAGCAAAATGAAGATATGTGTTAAGTTTCATTTAAATTAGTTAAGTATTTTTACTTTCACATCATCAATACGTCTGAAAGTATGGCGTCGGCGCCAAAAATAAAAAATGTTTGTTTTCGCTTAAACGTCGTAAAAAGTGTCAAAACTTATAGAAAACATGATTTGGGAAAGAAAATGTATTGTGTATGTCGGTCTGTCAGTCTGTATGCCTGTTTGTTTGTGGCCACGATAACTTAAGAAATAATTGATATATCGTCTTCAAATTTGGTATACAGTTAGCAGCAGACAAGGGAACGTTTCGAATTGTTTTTGGGTAAGATTTCTTCATGAGGTAGGGGATAAATGAGGGGTGATTTGATGAAAATTGACATTTTTTCGTTAAAACTCGAGTAATACAACATTTCAGAAGTTTATGGGTACATGAATACGAATATTTTCTTTGTGGTCAAGTCATGGACCCTTAATTCATTTCATGAGAATGTGTTTCTGAGGAGAGTAGATTATCGCAGCTATGTGGAAGTTATGATTCAATTTGCACCACTATTTTAGTTATCGCTTGGACACATATATATATATATATATATATATATATATATATATATATATATATATATATATATATATATTATATAAAAATTGAAACGTACCTTGGATATAGGTTCTAGAGGTTCTTATTCGCGCTCGTTTGGAAAAATTTGCCGAAAGTCTCAGTATCGTTACCTTTCTATAAGTGAAGTTTCTTAATGAAAATTTACTAAAAGACAGTGGTCATTATGTGTTTTAAAATTATGGCAGTGGTCTTTGGATTTGGTGATTAATCTCAGACAGCTATGATTTTCTATATGTAGAGGTAGAAATCCTAGTCTTAGGTGAACTTCAATAACGTGATTATGTACCTAATTGGCTATGCTTCTGTCAGGTTGTCAAATTACTAACCAATCAGATTCCACAGGCTAACAATAGCTAAGATGTTGCAATTATATTAGAATCAAAGAAATGTAATTAGATTTATTTTATTTTGACGTAGTTCGTTTTCTTGGTTTTGTCAGTGGAAAAGTTTCTACATTTATCACTCCCTCGAACTTATTAGCTTAGAAGCTATGTGAAATTTTTAAATTAAACTCTATAACAGGTTAATGGGTTTTCGCAGGTATTGATTAAGGAAATATACAAACCTAGTTTTCACACCTGCATAAAAATTTCAAAAGCAAATGTTTCTTAAGAATAAACTTGTAAAATGGTAACGTCTATTTAAAACCGTTTTGTGTGTGTGTGTTTTGTTTCTTTAACGTCGGCCTATTTCCGCGACTATGTCCAATCATCGACGCCAGGGAGCAGATTCACCTGACTGTCCGGGTAATTTTTGCCGAACCCCTTCTGTAAGGAGGGAAGGGATCTGTAACGTGCCCAACATCGCATGGACACGGGACCGACGGCTTTATGGCCCCTCCAAAGGGCGGAACGTGTAAAGATTCAACTTGCGCAAATACAATGCCAGAACCTCGGTTGATATTAATGTTACAGTTTGTACTGAAAAACTGAAAGGAGAACCCTGGGATCGAACCAAGTACCCTTCGGTTTAGAGGCACACGTTCTGAATCACCTAAAACACCGAGGCTCTAGAAACCGTTTTAAAAGCAAAACATTGTTTATAGTGAATTTGAGGCAAAACTGCAGTTTGCCGTCTTTGCAACCTATTAATTTCAAGTTTATTATAAGTGTGCGTATGGGTGTGTGTATACAAAATATATAATATTGTTTCTAATTAAGAGAACGTTAATTAGAATAAAGTCTTTATTAATTAAAATAAAAAGACCAATGACACATTTCATTTCTGCTTTGATATCTTTTTGTACTTTTCGAAACATTGAGTTAAAATAAAGCGAAATTATGACTAGAAGGCATGAATACGAATATTATGTAAAACTATACACATAAGTTTGGAGCACCCATAAATTCTTCCCCCTTATAAATGGTGTCTTATTCTAGTATCCCTACTAGTACCTTCTTGTATCTGGGTGGTGGTAGTACCTTGATATCATTAAGTAGAAAATTGAGCGATTTGATTCCCCAGTATTCAACACTAAGCTTTTTTTTAATTTTTAATTCACACCTGGTATTGATGTTGTAAACTCCACGATTTACAGGCTATTTTGAATATATATATATATATATATATATATATATATATATATATATATATATATATATATATATATATGTATGTATGTATGTATGTATGTATGTATGTATACACTAAAGAATGAATACGGCTGGAAGGATAAGTACCCCATTGGCCTCAAACACATCCCGGTAGCTTTGTCTTGGGACTAGTTCACACAATGTCCTCATTGCTTTTTTTTATACATGATAAACCAATGTTCTGTTGCTGACGAGTTACCCGATATGAGTTTTGCATAGGATAGGATACTGTGACAATGTGTAAGTAATCCCGACAGCTCGATTAGTATTATGCAGTTTCTTTGTTTTCATTATCTAGATTGCTCTGAATAAGCGTTGTGCCTCTACTGTTAAACCATGCCGTTTCATGTTTTGAAATGATTTTGTCTGGTCGGGTGGGACTAAGGACTGCTGCTAAGGAGATGTCAAAGTTTGTTTTAGCCAGTGTTAAGTTTTATTATTTCGTTATTAACATAGGTCAGAAGCAGACATCTTAGAAAAATTCGCCAATAGATTACTGATATACCAACATCATATTATGCTACAGAAAAGTGACTACATTTATACATTTATACTGTTTTATATAGCTGTTTTATGGATTCATCAGAGCCTCGGTGGTCCAGGGTAAAAATGTGTGCCTCTGAACCGAAGGATCCTGGGCTCGATTCCTGCGTTTCCCTTTCACTCTTTCAGTACAAACTGTAAAATTAACATCAGCCGAGATTGCGGCATTAAATTTGGGCAAGTTGAATGTATACGTTCCGCGCTTCAAGGAGGGCGCAAAGCCATTGTTCCCATGGCCATGCGATTTTGGGCACCTTAAAGACCACTACCCTTCTTACTGGGAGGCAGTAGTTGGGGAAGATTCCAAGATAGTGAGGTAAAAATGCTCCCTGCGGTCGGTGATTGGCCATAGTCTCGGAAATAGATCGACGTTAGTACAAAAAAAATAGCGACCCATCCATAACCAGTATCGGGTATCAGTAACTATCAGTTAGAAGGATCCGTAAAATGAGATCTATTGCGCGTCTTTTTAGTAAATGTTCATTAAGAATATGATAGAATACAGAGGTAAGGATGGTGAGACTTTAAGACAATTTTTTAACTGAGCGCGATAAACATATTGAAGGCCAGTTTAAATTTATATATATATATATATATATATATATATATATATATATATATATATATATATATATATATATATATATATATATATATATATATATATATATATATATATATATATATATACTTTGTGTGGGTGCGTGTGTGTGTGTCCGAGCGATAACTCATAAAATACTTAACTGATTTTTAAAGTATTAAAGTAACTGGAATGAGACTTTACATATAGCTAAAAACAACTAAACAAACCTCTGTTGTGAATTTTAAGTAATTTGGTTCACCAGATTTTGAGTTTTTCCCAAATTAAGAATAAAATCTAAAATACATGAACTGAAACAGCTTACGTGGTTAAAGTATGATGTCAGAGAAAGACAGAGTAGTCACCTGTCGCAAGTATATTGATACATATACTACAAGCATATATCACAATGCAGCGATAGCCAAAGAAAATAACACACGTAAGGCGGAATCGCCACAACATCGTAATGTGCAACGATCATTTATACCCGAACTGTAGCGATCCCACCCTAATGACCGCTCGGGTATACTTAAATGCGCGGATTTGTAAAATGTTCAAAGATATCCTAATCTGAAAGTGAGAGCGAAAAATAAAGAAGTTTTATATCAGCTACTCGAAGTAAAAACTAGATTGGATAGTGTCTTTTGTTTATCTATTATGGTTTCATAGTTCTATTTTAAGGTTAACTAAATGCTCGTATATGCTTTTAAAATTGGAAAGTAAAGAATAATAAGGTGTTTTGTTTATTTATTATAGTTTGACAGTTCTCTTCAGAGGTTAAGTTGTAAATGATTGTCATTGAAATAGATATAACAGCTTGTACATGCTTTTGAAATTGAAAACCAACAAAAAATAACGCATTTTGTTTATTTATCATGGGTTGACAGTTCTGTTTTGAGGTTAAATAATAAATGATAGTATAATATGTTCCTAAAATGGGAAATTAAAGAATAAGAATATTAAGATCAATACTCGTTGATTAATTTTTCAATTAGTGAAGTTATTTGAGCAATGAATTGACTTCTTGACTTTTCACTTGCTGTCTTTAAAACCCATTAAAATGAATCTCAGAAGAAATCAGTGTTAGTTTAGTTCACCATGATGGATTCTTATATAAAATGAAGCTCACATAAAATAACACAAGTTAGATAAAGTAACCATCTCAGCAGACATTTTTTTAATGTTGATATTTGTAAATTTTTATTAACAAAATTTACCAAAGGGATTTATTTAAAAAAGGTTTTTTGTTGTTGGAAAAGCCGATTCGATTTTGCTGACTAAAACGATATTATCCAGGCGATTTACAGGGAAAAATACCTGCCACGTGTAACGATTCAGTTTTTACGTGGAATCATTACTGGTTTAAAAACATATAGAAAACCCCCAAGCATAATAAATAATACCAAAAACCCTATCTATATTAAATATTTCAAGTTTTGGATTCAAAATAATGTTGATGAAAATTCGCTAAAAAATTCTGTATCGTAAGTAGCGTACTGAACTCCCTATAATATACGTCGAAATCTAAATATTGAAAAACGTTGCATTTTGTTGGGGAAAATAAATATCTCTATTGTCCTGAAATTCTAGGTAAAAGCTGACGTAATTATGATGAAATCTAGAAAAACGGTTAGCAAATGAACGGACGAGTACATTATTGTGGAGGTGTGTATAGAAGACGTCGTGAGTTTGCCAGCGATTGGAGGTCTCGTTTTATCTCATTCGAAGAATGAAGGCGAGAAAGAGCTCGCACATAGCCACTAACGCTCATGACTGAAAATTTCGTGCAGGGGTCAGGAGCGGCAGAACGCTCTCTACCTCTAGGAGTCTGGCACTGACTCCTGTGTCGTAAACACGTTGACTTTAGGTGTCTCTCGAATTGTCTTATAAACTGAGTTTTTAATAGTCTTTATGTTACCTATACTACCTTCTAACAATACTCAGTGGGTATTTGAAGTGTTTTAGTGATTTTCGAGTTTAAGTAAACATCGTAGTTAGCATAAAAGCGGAACTTATGTTGTGGTTCTTTGTTTCAACCTGTTGATTTGCTACTTAAAAAATAATTCCGGGTTATCGCCGAAGTTTAAGTCAATTGGCAGTGAATTTCGGTAGGACAAATTCAACGTTTTAATTGTAAATAGCGAAGTTTCCACCAAGCGACTTACGAATATAAACCTGGTTGTCAAAGGGTTTTGTACACGGGACACAATAAATCCACCGGCCTAGTAACCATCAATGGGAACCATCACTGTTTTTCCCAGCTTCTTTTCTCTTGTTGGAGTCACTGAGACTTGTGTCAGCTACCAGTATTTGATTCAATTTGCAGGTCGTCCCCATAGAGTAACCAGGTAATTCAAGGCAGAATATTCGATGAGTCAATAGCATTTTTCTCTGAACTAGCAAACTTGGTCCTATGCACTCATCTGGCAACTGAACTTTTATAATCTGAACTATCAAAGACACTCAATCAAGTTTAGATTTTGAGCAATGTCAGGGAGTTGCTATTAGAATTATTATGAATTTCCTGTTTTAATCTCTGGAATCTCATTAGTTTTTTTGTCAATTTAAACACGTAGTCTTTGAGATTGTAATCAGTTAATCTTGTCTGTAAAAATATCTAACCTGTACATTGTCTCTAATATCACCTGTTTTTCAATAATTAGTATAAAGTTTTCACGGAGATATACATGTATACATACATATTTGTTTCAAAATTGAGCTTCACTTGAGAAACTGGCCAGGATTTGAATAAAAGATTAACAGAATTGGTTGACAAACGTCAAATAATTTACATATTAATTTGTTTACTTTTGAGCTGAAACACACAGCATCTGAGTTTTAACATATATCAATATATAAGTGCTTGGATTTCTTTAGTAATAAACAAACCACATTGGTCTCATTATTCTGTCACATGTATGTAAATTAATAATTTCTTGTTATTGAAATTCTTGCTATTCATTTGATTTCTATTTATGTACAATTAATATTTATTTTGAGAATTACCAACCATTTATTTTTATTTTGTTCATTATTTCAAATTCACTCCATGTGAATAAATTTAATATTTTGTTACATTAACATATCTGTCTGATTGAAAATTAATTCCTCTTTAAACCCTTCTGACCTTCCGTGACGACGCTTATAAGAACTCTTGATCTCGATTTCCTAGATATCGAAAATAAACTTTCGGAAAAATCATCGTAACCAGGCACTAGTTTGGAGCGCTGATAAATATGAGACTTCAGGCAACGCAACAACACAACAACAGCGTAAGTAGTAAACAATAATAAGATCTTCAAACCTTATAAAGCATTTCTAATCCTGCTAATTATAAATCTAAAAGATATAAACTTTTTAGGGTAGGACTTATAGGAAATAGTGACCTTACTACTGACCAGATTTGGGTCCACTTGAGGTCCCGCATATATTACTACTACTGTTTACTTTGATCGAATTAAGATAGAGTGATATAGGGAAGTAACACACGTTTATAATTTGCCACATGCATTCCTTTTCTTAACATGAATAAAAATTTCTTCTGGAAAGCCTTTGTAACTTTAATGCAATTTGTAATCCAAGTTTCTTTTAAAGATACTTACACAGTACCTAGATTTACCGAGTTCAATTTTGTAGCTTCATAGAAAATTGAATTTTGGGCAGTTAATGTTTCTTTCTCAAGAGAGGCTAGAACAAGAAAGAGAGAAATTCTTCAAATGAGCTTGTATTAAGGTTTACAAACCCGATCTTCGACGTCTGTTTAAATTAAAAGTATTACTTTCAGTAATATGCCGTCATAATACTGTCAAATTCTTATGAAAATTCACTATTATAACGCACTTGCTTGGTCCCGAAATTTTTATTGTTAATGGATATGATGTACCTGTTTTGTACCTATTCTGCATATCAAGTGGATGTACTGTGCTATCTGGCAAAGTAAACCACTGGCAAAGTGCATTTAGATCACTGAAAGCTTTGGGACGTTATTCACTGGCAACAATAATATCGCTTAAAATTATTTACAATGACAATACAAGGCTAGAACAAAGTATTAGTCTGAAATATATCCCACCAACGCGAATTATAGTGTTTATCAATTATTATTGTTCTGCGAGAATTATCTCTTCATTAGTTATCTGCTAAAATACAATTTCACTCAAAGCAAAGGGGATGAGATAGTATAGTGGTAAGCAATCTCAACTGAAACACGAGCAATTAACAACAATAGAAGACTATTGAGTTTGTTGGGAGTTAAATGAATTTCATAACTTTCCTCCCGCCTAGAGATATGGAGTTTGGTTTATATTGACATCTTCTAGGCACAATAATAGTAATGATGTTAACAATAGTATCTAAATACCAATCTGATCCCTGTCCTAAACATAAATTGAGTAACGTTTCTATTTCGGTTAATATTCAGTATTATAAACCATATATATTGTATATATATATATATATATATATATATATATATATATATATATATATATATATATATATATATATATATATATATATATATATATATAGGGTCCGGCAAGTTGGGAGGATCACATAATTATCTTCACAACCGCTCTACCTAGAAATGTCAAATTTAATATCCATGGAAATACCAGTGTTCCGCATAACCGGAAATTAGTTTCATGTATACAGAGTGATCAGTTTCCCTGTGCCACACCAAACTTGTTTTTTTTTAAATGGGACACCCTATATTTTATTTTATTGTTTGGTAAAGCACTTCATGGTGAGTAAAATAATGTGCAACAATAGGAGCCTGGGATCAACGGTTTAGAAGTTATTCAATTGTTTGTCCGAAATTTTATTCCGATTCAACACGACAGTGCTCCATGTCGTCGCAAAACCTGTCAAGATCTGGTATAACCATGACTCTTGACTCAATATAGCATAATAAAATATGGTTATATAGTTTGCGAAAATATCCACTTATACAGGGTGTTACATTTTACAAAGCTAAATTTTTCTCGAAAATTTCGAATAGAACAGCCTGTATATGACTACGGCATCAGATAGCGGGGTTGGTAAGCTTTCTCTCAATACCATATTTGCTGGGGTTCAATTAACTGGATCAATACAAACTGATGGATTATTTGTAAACGTCTGGGCTTTCTTCTTTCTAAAGGTGAATTATGATTTGTACAGGCTTTTAATGAAAATCATGGACATGGCATTTTTTTTGTAAATTGTTACATCGTTTTTAGATAATTGTATGGTGAAATTTATTTTTAACTTAATTTATAAACAAAAATGAAATAAAAATAATAGTACCACATTAATTTTATACATAAACGAAAAATTTCAAATAATTGAAATAATCAACTAGTTAGCAAAATAACAGTTTTAATAACAAGTGTAATCTTCGTATGATTTGCCTATGGGTAGCAGCATAGATTTACATACTCAGAATAATTCCGATTTAAAATAATTATCACCGAAACACTCAAGTTGTTGCTTAGCAACAAACTACTAAACTTTTATTAAAAATAATAAAGCTATTTCACTAGTTTAACAACAAATTAGTGTAACTACGTGTATTGGATTATTTTTGTCAATACAGTAATTAATCGATGTCTGCATTCAGTATGGATCATTCAGTTTAGGAGACAAAGGATATGTTGGAGACTTATATTGAATGCCAAAAAGTGGCGACCCATGCATTGCGAATATGCAAGTACATTTTTTTGTTCATTTACACTGAGTTCCATCTAATTGTTACAATAATTATTTAAGGATCGGTACCCAGAGCGACGACACCCGGACTATTGATCACTTCTGCGTATTTACAATACATTTTCACAATTCGGAAGTGTAATAGGAAATCAGCCAATAACCCACGTAAAGTCAATTACCAATGAAGAAATTTCGTAAAATACTTTACTTCGTTTGCAAGAAAACCCAGGTTTATCAGCTACACAACTAGCTTCAGTAACCGATATTTCAAATAGAAGTGTTCGCAGAATAATGAAAATGTATAATTATAAGCCTTACGCGTGTCATTTTGTCCAAGGCCTCAGAGATGGCGACTATGTGAGCCGCTTAGAGTTTTCATATTGGGTGAATGAAACTTTAAATATAGATCATAAAACTTTAAGCCATTTCCTTTGGACGGATGAGTCAAAGTTCACAAATAATGGTGTGTTGAATAAGCATAACAGTGTAAGATGGGCAACGGAAAATCTACACTGTTTTTTTTCGAGGAACCACCAAACTGAATATAAAACCAACGTATGGTGTGGGCTATTAGATAGTAGATTGATGGGGCCCGTATTTTTTGAAGAAAGTTTAGACGGGACGACTTACCTCAATCACATATACACCCATCTGGACGATTGGTTGGATGATGTTCCACTGAATGTCCAACCTAGGATTATTTTTCAGCACGATGGATGTCCAGCTTACAACAGCAGGATAGTTGTGGACTATTTGGACCAAGTTTTTGGCCCTAATTATATAGGTACAAATGCCCAAAAACGATGACCTGCAATGTCCCCAGATTTTACTCCCATTGACCAATTTTTTTGGGGGTACATCGCAGACCAAATTCAGATTTTGGCATAAATCCTGTAGTTAGCGTTCACAATCTACAACAACGGATTTCAGATGCATGTCGAAATGTTGATCGCGAGATGATCCATGCGGCTACGCATAGACAAATTATGGAAAAATTAGAACTTTGCGTTCAGCAAGGGGGGAACGTGTTCGAGCATTTGATTTGAGATCTGTTATTAAAACTGTTATTTTAATACATTCTTGATTCTTTCGTTTATGTATTAAATTAATGTGGTACTATTATTTTTATTTATTGTTTGTTGTTTAGAAATTAAGTTAAAAATAAATTCCACCATACAATTATCTAAGAACTATGTAACAATTTACAAAAAAAAAAAATGCCATGTCTACGATTTTCATTAAAAGCCTGTCCAAATTATAATTCACCTTTTGAAAGAAGAAAGCCCAGACGTTTACAAATGGTCCATCAGTTTGTGTTGATCTAGTCAATTGAACCCCAGCAAATATGGTATTGGGAGAAAGCTTACTAAACCCGCTATCTGACTCCGTAGTCATATATAGGGTGTTAGATTTGAAATTTTCGAGAAAAATTGAACTTTGTAAAATGTAACACCCTGTATAAGTGGATATCTCCGCCAGCTATATAACCTTATTTTATTATGCTACATTGAGTCAAGAGTCATGGTAATACCAGATCTTGACAGGTTTTGCGACGTCATGGCAGCACTGTTTTTTGAATCGGAATAAAATTTCGGACAAAAAATTGAATAACTTCTAAACCGTTGATCCCAGGCCCCTATTGTTGGGCATCATTTTACTCACCATAAAGTGATTTACCAACAAATAAAATAAAATATAGGGTGTCCTATTTAAAAAAATACAAATTTAGTGTGGCACAGGGAAACTGATCACTCTGTATACATGAAACTAATTTCCGGTTATGTGAAACATTGGTATATCTATGGATACCAAATTTTACATTTATATGTAGAGTAGTTGGTGAAGATAATTATGTGATCCTCTAAACTTGCGGGACCCTATATATATATATATATATATATATATATATATATATATATATATATATATATATATATATATATATATATATATATATATATATATATATATATATATATATACACACTTTATTTGTTTGCTGTACGTTTGTGATTTCTTATTGGTTTGCGTGGACTGCAGTTTCGAACCGTCCCGGTTCATCATCAGCACGCTACTGGCTGCTATCGCTCCTGTCTGGTCTACGTCGGAGATTGTAGGTGGCGCATGCGCCGTGAGCTTCTATTGGTCGGTTTCCTGTTCTCTGATTGGTTGTGCCTTCGGACTGTGTCGTGTGTATCGGTCTCCTGTCTTGATCACTGTGGTTTAATAATTTGTCTATTTGTATGGCCTTTATTAAGTTTTGTTTTAATGTTTGTACTTGGATTTGTTCTGGCATTAATTGTTTTCTATTGTTTGTTTGTTGAATGTAGTATTGTTCCCAGATTTCTATTTTTTTGTGATCTTTAACATGTTTCATTAGTTTTAATTGGGTGATGTCTGGTTTTTGGTGTTTTGTGTCGTGAATGTGTGTAGCTACGTTTGATTTGTAGCTAGGTATGTGGATTTTATCCAATGCTGTTATATGTTCTTTGAATCTTGTTTCTATTGATTTCTTTGTCATTCCTATATATTTTTTATTGCATGTGTTACATTCTATTTGATATATTCCGTTTAATTCATGTGGGTTGTGTTCTTGTTTTTTATTTATTTTGTTTATTATTTTGTTATTGGTTTTGTAGCTCATTTTTAAGTCATATTGTTTGAGTGTTTGTGTTATTTTTTTGATGTGGTGGTTATAAGTGAATGTTGTGTATTTTGTGTTTGTTTCTGGTGTCTTGTTTTCGGTTTTGTTGATTTGTTTGTTTTTGATTTGTTTTACTAGCTTTTCCATTGTTTTTTTGTTGTATCCATTTCTTTCTGCTATTTGTATTATGATGTTGTACTCCTTTTCTCGTTCGTCGTTATGAAGTGGTATATTTAGCATTCTGTTTATTAAGTATCTGTATGCGGCCATTTTGTGTGTATGTGGGTGTAGTGAGTGTTTAGGTATAGTGATGTCTGTTTGTGTGGGTTTTCTGTATATTTTGTATTCAATCTGGTTTTCTTTTCTGATTAGTGTTAAGTCTAGGAAGTTTATGGTGTTGTTTGATTCTTTTTCTATTGTAAATTTTATGTTTCTGTTAATTTGGTTTATTTTTTCGAGGATATTGTCTATGTTGGTTTTTTGATTGTCGTATATTATTAATATATCATCGACGTATCTTATCCATTTGATGTTTGGGTCTGTCTCTTTTATGATGGTGTTGATTTTATCTTCTAACTGTTGTATGTATATTTCTGCCATGATGCTTGATAGTGGAGATCCCATTGGTTGGATGTAGTATTCTCCGTTGAACTCAAAGTAATTTTGTTTTAATATGATGTTTAATATTTCGCTAATTTGTTGTTTTTTGTTGTTATTTTGCATTTTATTTTCGATTATATTTGTAGTTTCGTTAATTGGTATATTGGTGTACATATTTGTTATGTCAAATGAGGCAAGTCTTGTGTTTTTGTTTATGTTTATATTTTCTAGTTTATCTACTAGTTCTATGGAGTTTTTATGTTAAATTTGTTTTCTAGTTGTAATTCTTGTTTTAGTACTTGGTCCATTTCTTTTGCTATTTTGTATGAAGGTGCATCTTTGAAGTTGATGAGTGGTCTTATTGGGTATCCCGTTTTGTGTATTTTTATTATTCCTGTCATTGGTGGTGCTTTAGGGTTGTTGTTATAATAATGTGTTGTTTTTTGGTTGAATATTGTCTTGTGTTTTTTTATGATGTTTAATGTTTGATTTTGGAATTTTTTCGTTGGGTTTTCGTTCAGTTTTTTGCATTTGTTTGTTGAGATGAAAGTGTTTGTTTTTTCTATATAGTCCTGTGTTTTTATTGCTATTAGTGCGTCGCTTTTATCTGTTTTTGCTATTGTTATGTTGTTATATGTGACTTTGTTTCTTATTTGTTTGATCATTTTTTCATGTGTATGGTTTTTTGATTTAGTCTTGTCAATAATTCTGTTTATTTCTGTTGCTAGTTGGTTTTTCAGTGGTTCTAAGTTTGGGCTATTTATTGAGTTTATCGCGTATTGTGTGTCCACTATTATGTTCTCTATTTTAGATTTTTTTGTATCTAAAAAGTTGGTTTTTATGTTGTTTTCTATGAATTCTTTTTCTTCTTTTGTGAATTTTGTGTCTGTTATGTTTATAAATCTATCCTGAAATATGTGGTGTGTTGTGGTTGTTATGTTTACATTATCTAGTTTGTTCTTTTTAAGGTTGTGTAGTTTTTTGTTTATTTTCTCTAATTTGTGTTTATAATCGGTTTTTATGTTGTGCATTATATTGTTATATGTTTGTGTCCATGTGTCGTATTTCATCTGGTTTGCTAATAAAAGATGAAGTCTATATAATTTTTTTGTAAGTGTGGTTATGTTGCTGTATTGATGTTTGATTTCGTTCGTGATATATAGTTTTTCTGCTTGTGTTTGGGTGTATTTGGCCGTATTGGTATGGTTATGAACAGTGATTTAAGCGTATTTTGGTGTTAATTTGTGTCTTAGGCATTCTCTATTGAAGTATATGTTGGCTTTGTTATAATATATTTTCCTGTAAGTATTTTTGAATAATTTGATGTTTGTCTGTATGTTATCGCTGTCATGTTGGCCATTTTGTGTGTTATTATCTTGTGTTGTGTTCATGTTTCTGGAATTTTCCCTATTTTGTAGTTACTCACTGTACACGTGTTATTCGTATGTTCGTTATTGGTGTTAATTATTTGTGCGTTATTACCTTGTGTGGCTTTAATATCTTTAGGAATATTGCACTACACTGTAATCACTTTTAAATATACACTTTATTTGTTTGCTGTACGTTTGTGATTTCTTATTGGTTTACGTGGACTGCAGTTTCGAACCGTCCCGGTTCATCATCAGCACGCTACTGGCTGCTATCGCTTCTGTCTGGTCTACGTCGGAGATTGTAGGTGGCGCATGCGCCGTGAGCTTCTATTGGTCGGTCTCCTGTTCTCTGATTGGTTGTGCCTTCGGACTGTGTCGTGTGTATCGGTCTCCTGTCTTGATCACTGTGGTTTAATAATTTGTCTATTTGTATGGCCTTTATTAAGTTTTGTTTAAATGTTTGTACTTGGATTTGTTCTGGCATTAATTGTTTTCTATTGTTTGTTTGTTGAATGTAGTATTGTTCCCAGATTTCCATTTTTTTGTAGTCTTTAACATGTTTCATTAGTTTTAATTGGGTGATGTCTGGTTTTTGGTGTTTTGTGTCGTGAATGTGTGTAGCTACGTTTGATTTGTAGCTAGGTATGTGGATTTTATCCAATGCTGTTATATGTTCTTTGAATCTTGTTTCTATTGATTTCTTTGTCATTCCTATATATTTTTTATTTCATGTGTTACATTCTATTTGATATATTCCGTTTAATTCATGTGGGTTGTGTTCTTGTTTTTTATTTATTTTGTTTATTATTTTGTTATTGGTTTTGTAGCTCATTTTTAAGTCATATTGTTTGAGTGTTTGTGTTATTTTTTTGATATGGTGGTTATAAGTGAATGTTGTGTATTTTGTGTTTGTTTCTGGTGTTTTGTTTTCGGTTTTGTTGATTTGTTTGTTTTTGATTTGTGTTACTAGCTTTTCTATTGTTTTTTTGTTGTATCCATTTCTTTCTGCTATTTGTATTATGATGTTGTACTCCTTTTCTCGTTCGTCGTTATGAAGTGGTATATTTAGCATTCTGTTTATTAAGTATCTGTATGCGGCCATTTTGTGTGTATGTGGGTGTAGTGAGTGTTTAGGTATAGTGATGTCTGTTTGTGTGGGTTTTCTGTATATTTTGTATTCAATCTGGTTTTCTTTTCTGATTAGTGTTAAGTCTAGGAAGTTTATGGTGTTGTTTGATTCTTTTTCTATTGTAAATTTTATGTTTCTGTTAATTTGGTTTATTTTTTCGAGGATATTGTCTATGTTGGTTTTTTGATTGTCGTATATTATTAATATATCATCGACGTATCTTATCCATTTGATGTTTGGGTCTGTCTCTTTTATGATGGTGTTGATTTTATCTTCTAACTGTTGTATGTATATTTCTGCCATGATGCTTGATAGTGGAGATCCCATTGGTAGTCCATCTTCTTGGTTGTAGTATTCTCCGTTGAACTCAAAGTAATTTTGTTTTAAACTCAATAAATAGCCCAAACTTAGAACCACTGAAAAACCAACTAGCAACAGAAATAAACAGAATTATTGACAAGACTAAATCAAAAAACCATACACATGAAAAAATGATCAAACAAATAAGAAACAAAGTCACATATAACAACATAACAATAGCAAAAACAGATAAAAGCGACGCACTAATAGCAATAAAAACACAGGACTATATAGAAAAAACCAACACTTTCATCTCAACAAACAAATGCAAAAAACTGAACGAAAACCCAACGAAAAAAATTCCAAAATCAAATATTAAACATTATAAAAAAACACAAGACAATATTCAACCAAAAAACAACACATTATTATAACAACAACCCTAAAGCACCACCAATGACAGGAATAATAAAAATACACAAAACGGGATACCCAATAAGACCACTCATCAACTTCAAAGATGCACCTTCATACAAAATAGCAAAAGAAATGGACCAAGTACTAAAACAAGAATTACAACTAGAAAACAAATTTAACATAAAAAACTTCATAGAACTAGTAGATAAACTAGAAAATATAAACATAAACAAAAACACAAGACTTGCCTCATTTGACATAACAAATATGTACACCAATATACCAATTAACGAAACTACAAATATAATCGAAAATAAAATGCAAAATAACAACAAAAAACAACAAATTAGCGAAATATTAAACATCATATTAAAACAAAATTACTTTGAGTTCAACGGAGAATACTACATCCAAGAAGATGGACTACCAATGGGATCTCCACTATCAAGCATCATGGCAGAAATATACATACAACAGTTAGAAGATAAAATCAACACCATCATAAAAGAGACAGACCCAAACATCAAATGGATAAGATACCTCGATGATATATTAATAATATACCACAATCAAAAAACCAACATAGACAATATCCTCAAAAAAATAAACCAAATTAACAGAAACATAAAATTTACAATAGAAAAAGAATCAAACAACACCATAAACTTCCTAGACTTAACACTAATCAGAAAAGAAAACCAGATTGAATACAAAATATACAGAAAACCTACACAAACAGACATCACTATACCTAAACACTCACTACACCCACATACACACAAAATGGCCGCATACAGATACTTAATAAACAGAATGCTAAATATACCACTTCATAACGACGAACGAGAAAAAGAGTACAACATCATAATACAAATAGCAGAAAGAAATGGATACAACAAAAAAACAATAGAAAAGCTAGTAAAACAAATCAAAAACAAACAAATCAACAAAACCGAAAACAAGACACCAGAAACAAACACAAAATACACAACATTCACTTATAACCACCACATCAAAAAAATAACACAAACACTCAAACAATATGACTTAAAAATGAGCTACAAAACCAATAACAAAATAATAAACAAAATAAATAAAAAACAAGAACACAACCCACATGAATTAAACGGAATATATCAAATAGAATGTAACACATGCAATAAAAAATATATAGGAATGACAAAGAAATCAATAGAAACAAGATTCAAAGAACATATAACAGCATTGGATAAAATCCACATACCTAGCTACAAATCAAACGTAGCTACACACATTCACGACACAAAACACCAAAAACCAGACATCACCCAATTAAAACTAATGAAACATGTTAAAGACTACAAAAAAATGGAAATCTGGGAACAATACTACATTCAACAAACAAACAATAGAAAACAATTAATGCCAGAACAAATCCAAGTACAAACATTTAAACAAAACTTAATAAAGGCTATACAAATAGACAAATTATTAAACCACAGTGATCAAGACAGGAGACCGATACACACGACACAGTTCGAAGGCACAACCAATCAGAGAAAAGGAAACCGACCAATAGAAGCTCACGGCGCATGCGCCACCTACAATCTCCGACGTAGACCAGACAGGAGCGATACATGATACAAATAACGAGAGATATGATATTCCGACTACCTATTTTTAGACCTGTCACGCGCATGGTGTCAAGTGGTGAGTCCAATGCAACAATAATAATATGCTGTCGTTCAGTGGGATTTGACGTTTCATCACAACCTCTTACCAAATTACGTATTTTACTAATATGTAAGTGCATACAGTTGGAAGTAATAAAAATGCAAAAGATTAAATTTAGTGCTGCGATCTATATTATCTGAAAAAGGCAATATAGGCGTAACTTCAACCGCATTAAGCTAACGTCAATGACGTATAGAAACTTTTTGATTGCGAATGACTTTGTTTTAAGTGTGTAGTTGGACTTTTATAACGTTACTCACCGCGTGACGTCATAGGAGGGGGCGGGGCATATGCGCAATATCATATCTCTTCTAAGTCATTATATCATGGGAGCGATAGCAGCCAGTAGCGTGCTGATGATGAACCGGGACGGTTCGAAACTGCAGTCCACGTAAACCAATAAGAAATCACAAACGTACAGCAAACAAATAAAGTGTATATTTAAAAGTGATTACAGTGTAGTGCAATATTCCTAAAGATATTAAAGCCACACAAGGTAATAACGCACAAATAATTAACACCAATAACGAACATACGAATAACACGTGTACAGTGAGTAACTAAAAAATAGGGAAAATTCCTGATATATATATATATATATATATATATATATATATATATATATATATATATATATATATATATATATATATATATATATATATATATATATGTATATATATATATATATATATATATGTGTGTGTGATGGTGTGTGTGTGTGTGTGTGTGTTTATATATATGTATTTATTTAATTCAAATTACATGCTAGTTATACATTACATAAAAATATAGTAGTATAATTACTACAGTTCTAGCGTTATTTTCATTGTACCTGTATTGTGCACTGAGATATTCATCTAAGCTACTGATTGTATATGAACATCTCAGACATTCTAATATTTTTAATAATGTTTGGTAGGCTATATCGAAATCAAAAAGTATCATTGCATCCCTTGTATAAGTATGAATGAAAATTTCGCTCAAAAATAATACAATATAAAAACAATAACATCTAACAGCTGGAAGATGGCTACTAATGAATGCCTTCGCATTCACACACACACTCTCACATACGCTTACATCCAAATCAAAGATTATTTCCATCACACACTTATGTAGATAAACACACACACAAAAAATCGTTTCAACGCATGTCTTTCAGATTTTTTTAATTTGGAAAAAACTCTAAATTTTGTGAGCCAAATTACTTAAAATTCACAACATAGGTTTATTTACACGATTTATAATCACATGTAAAGCCTCATTACAGTTACTCTAATACTTTGAAAAATATTTTTGTATAATTTTGGGAAAAATGTGTGTGCTGATTTACGAACTCGTCCGCGGTCTTAATACAATAAAGATATATTCCAAGTTTTATTCAAATCATGTTTTTTGAGTAATCGCTCGCATACACACCTATATATATATATATATATATATATATATATATATATATATATATATATATATATATATATATATATATATATATATATATATACAGATAAAAATTCAAACGCACCTTGGATTTGGATTCTAAGGGCCTTAATTGGCGCTCGGAAAAATGTTAGTCTTACCATCGTTACCTCTCTATTATTTCAATTATTTTCAATTTGTCATCCTCTGCTGATGCTACATTTGTTAGTGAAATGATCGTCAGGTCTTTAAAAAGGTGTGTTGTGGTGATTTGAGTTCTCCAAGTGTACTTATCACAATACAGCGCTTTCTACGGCGGCTATTCCAGCCGTATACATCGAAGAGGCTTTGGAATATTGAAATATAAAGTTGACATGTGGCGCATAAACTGCATACCCATCTTTAATCCGTCTGTAAAAGCTAAGGTTCTGCCAAAATAGTTTTTCAGTTCAGCTTGGAAGGTAACGTGGTTAATAATTTCTGATTTTGTGTGAGAGAGAACTATGACCGTCCGCCTGAAAATCTGAACTCGAAATGAATATCTATATAAATACATTGTCTTACATCTGTGGTATATATCACAAAAATTATTAGTCTGGACAAAGGCATCTGCTATTGGCGAGGAGTTTTTTATTGCATGCGCTCTGAAATGCATTTCTCACTTTAATTTATGTTTAACGTTTCTTATTATCCCTAACTCAGTTCAAAATGCCGGGAAGGAATATAAGAACAGCGTACATAATTTAGTGTGGGATTATCAAGTTTGGAGTAGAACGCTAACTGCTTTGGAGGAGCTGAATTAGTTAATTTCACCATTTCTAGCGAACAAATGAGGAAATGCAGGCAAATTATTTATGCAGGAGATTCACCGTAATTATTGCATGGGGCGTTACTTTCTTCAGGATGTTTAAAATAAGCAAACAAGAGTTTCTAGGTTATTATATTAAGTTTGCGACGAGAATGGAGCTTTCTAAAAAGATATTTTATATTGCGAAGAAAAAGAGAAATATAAGCCATCTTACCGACCTTAAAAGTTTAAAGTAGTTATAGATGGAATGGTACAAATATACATACAACGATGTCTTCAACAGTGGGGATGTCTCCAACAATGGAGAAGGCTACGACAATGAATGCTAAAACAGATGAATTAAAACTTGACGCAATCGAAATGGTGAAACAAGAGATTAAAAAAATCTTTTTGTGAAATTTTTGAAAAAAAATTCGCTAATGAGGACATCGCGACTTTTGCGTTTTGAGAAAATTTCTTAAAATGAGCACGAATTAGACCATTAGAACATATATCCGAGGTCAGTTTCGTTTTTAGTGAATTTTCGTAGAAAAAATTCACTAATGGGGAGATCCCGACTTTTGAATTTTCAAAAAAAATTTGCAAATGAGCGCAAACTAGGACCCCTAAAACCCATATCCGGGGTCAGTTTCAATTTATATATATATATATATATATATATATATATATATATATATATATATATATATATATATATATATATATATATATATATATATATATATATATATATATATATATATATATATATATATATATATATATATATCACACCGATAACTCAAAAAAGAATGGGCCGATTTTGATAAAATTTGGCATGTACCTTTCTTTTGTAAATGGCTTGGATAAGTTCGTTAGTCAGGGAAATCGGACGAGGTTTTCATTCAAAAAAAATTCTTATCTTAAAAAGTAATTAGCCGATTTTAATAAAATTTGGCATGTACCTTCCTTTTGTAAATGGGTTTGACAAGTTTGTTAGTCAGGAATATCTGATGAGGTTTTCCGGGAAAATTTGGAGTTTTCATTCGAAAAAAAATTTTATCTCAAAGAATAATGGGCCGCTTTTGATAATATTTAGCACGTACCTTCCTTTTATAAATGGCTTTGATAAGTTCGTTAATCAGAAAAATCGGACAAGGTTTTCCGGGAAAATTTTGAGTTTTCATTTGAAAAAACTTTTTATCTTAAAAAATAAGAAATACATGATAACCAAATTTGGTAGGTAGGTTTACGATATATAAAGTAAACTATACACCAAAATTTAGATTTCTATGTTACAAGAAAAAAAAGTTATAATAAAATATTTTGTGCCAGATCATTTCTATAAAAATTCACTACCATAACGCACTTGCTGCGTCCAGGCTTTTTATATGTTTGTATGTATATATATATATATATATATATATATATATATATATATATATATATATATATATATATATATATATATATATATATATATATATATATCACACCGATACCTCAAAAAATAATGGGCGGCTTTTGATTACATTTGGCAAGTAACTTTGTTTCGCAAGTGGCTTCGATGGGTTCGTTAGCAGGGAGAATCGGCACAGGATTTCCCGGAAAATTTTGTGTTTTCTATCGGAAAATTTCTGTATCTCTTGAAATAGCAAAGTAATGGCAACCAAATTTGTTACCCGTGTTTGTTTTATAAGAAGTAAACCATGTACTAAAATTTAGGTGTGTAAGTGAAAAGACAAAAAAGGGATATAAAAAAAAATTGTGTTCAACACGTCAAAGTCACGATTTGAAACGTCAAAATTGGCAACATTTAGGCAAATATCTTAAAACGAATACGGGTTATGTAAAGAAATAGTAGCAAGAACAGTGTTTTTCAAACCCTTAGGTTTCAATGGCAACCGCCATTGTCCTACATTTTACTAAAATATTTCCAGAAAATTCATATCAGATAGACCCTTTCTCTGGCGCTTTGGCAGTAGTAAATCTCAATAAAATTGTGATTATACAAGGTAAGAGGAAAAATTGTATACGTTAATTATAAGGTGTTTTGAATTGCATCTTATAAAATTATTTTGACAATCACAGGATGGCCCATAAGTGTTGATGATACCTACAACATCCCTGATGTTATTGCATTTTTGCATCTTTTATCGAAATATGATGCATTTGTGTAAGAAAAAATCGAGACGCAGTAAGTGCGTTTTGGTGGCTAATTTTCATTAAATGCTTCAAATTTCAATAACTCAGTTTGCTATTAACCTAAGGTTCGTTGGCTAGAAAACCAGTTCTCTCGGAAATAATTTAAGTTTATTTTTGGAAAATTTTTATAAATTTTCAGACAATAAGTTATTTTGATAAAATATGGTACATTATTTCCACTGTATAGGTTATTCCGGTAACCAAATTGATGCATCCTTGCATTAAAAAGACATATTTGCTATTGAAAACATTTTTATGAAAATTCACTCCCATCCTCTGATTATGTAAATAATTTTATAAGATGCATTTCAAGAGAGCCTTTAATTAACGCACACAATTTTTTCTCGTATCTTGTATAATAACAATTATATTGAGCTTTACCTTAGAAATGCGTCACCCTGTATATATGTAAAGAGATAAAAACTGAAACTTAACCCGGATATGGATTCTAGGGGGCCTAATTTGCCCTGATTGGAAGAAATTCAAAAGTCGCGGTTTCCTCATTAACGAATGTTTTCTACGAAAATTAGCTAAAAGTTATATATCGTTAAACCATAAACTTAACTAAACTACTCAACCGAGGTTCTGGTATTGTATTTGAGCAAGTTGAATGTCCGCACGTTCCGCCCTTCGGAGGGGGCGTAAAGCCGTCGGTCCTGTGTCCATGCGCTGTTGCGAATGTTAAAGATCCCTACCCTCCTTACAGAAAGGCTGGGGTTTGGCAAAATTTCTAGGAGATTGAAGTGAAACTGCTCCCTGGCGTTGGTGGTTGGCCATAGTCGCGGAAATAGGCCGACGTTAAAGAAACAAAACACACACAACTAAACTACTACCAAAAAATCAGAGGAAGGGTCTATTTGAAATGAATTTTCTGAAAATATTCTAGCAAAATGAATGACAATGACGGTTGAAGCAGAAACTTAAGGGTTTGTAGAACACCCTTCATGCGACCTTTTCTTTACATAACCCGTATTTGTTTCAGGTTCTTTGCCTAAATGTTGCAACACTGAAGTTTTTAGGAAAACGCCAATTTTTGTTTTCTTTAAATGCGCATAACCTTTTTGTCTTTAAACTGACAGATCTAAATTTTGGTATTGGTTTGCTCTTTATAGTACAAACATGCGTACCAAAGTTGGTTGCCTTTACTTTGTTATTTCCAGATATAAGTCTTTTACGAAATAAATCACAAAATTTTCTGAGAAAACCTGGGCCAATTTTCCTGGTTAACGAACTTTTTCAAGAAAATTTCAAAAGGAAGGTACGTACCAAACTTGATCAAAATCAGTCCATTATTTTTTGCGTTATCGGTGTGATACATACATATAATACATACATATATACATATATATATATATATATATATATATATATATATATATATATATATATATATATATATATATATATATATATATATATATATATATATATATATATATATATATATATATATATATATATTGAAACTGGCCTTCAAGATGGGTTCTGCGGCACCTACTTCGCGCTCAATTGAAGAAATTTTTTCAAAATACAAAAGTCGGCATCTCCTCAATAGTGAATTTTCTTAAGAAAATTCACTAAAACCACTCAACATTGCAACACCCATATTTAAAAATTATATGTTGGAGTGTTTGCAGTAAGCTCAAGTGCAAGTGTTGACAGACATCAATAACCTCAAAAATGGCCTATCTTAAAGCATGCTTCATCAGTATTTTTGTTACCTACGCCCAAGTGTGTGGCTTACCCTACAACTACTTAGAATTTTAGAATTTTCAGTGAAACAATACTATAGACTTCGTCTGAAACGGGACACTTTTTGTAAAATCAATCAGAACCCCTACCTTTATATAAGAAAGGGAGGGATATTTATCGTGCCCAACATTGGACACAGGACCGACGGCTTTACGTGCAGACCTTCAACTTGCTCAAATATAATGCCACCACCTCTTCCTTTCTTCCTTTTATGATCCAAAATCTTTGTATTATTGCATTGTACACCTGTTCTACCCCCGCATGTTTGTTTATTTCATGGTAGTACTTTATCAGTAATTTAGTAAAACAATAATGTCCGTCAAGAATCAATGAACTTTTAGTTTCTATGTATAGATCCGAGCAATTGTCAATTTTGCCATCAATGCATATAAGACCTTCTTTTTGAAAACATGAGGCAATGGCTATATACGATATATTGCTTACAAATTTTGCTTTTGAAAGTAGTATTACACTACGCTCCTCTGCTTCTAACTACATGAAAGGTAATCACACTTGGAGCACCCAAATGACCACAACACATTTTAAAAGACCTGACGATCGTTTCACTAACCAAGTTAGCGTCTTCAGAGGATGAATAATTCTGAGTGGTTTGGGTTCTCAAAGTGTGCTTATCAGTGCTTATCACAGGTTCTAATCTTCACTTCGTACATGAAAGGTGTGAATCACCACAATAAGCAGCGGAGGTCTAAGCAAAGCTCGATCATTGATATATCTCAGAGGGGTTCGGGTGTTCGGTAATACTCTGAGTGCTATACTAGGGACTTATTTTAACAGACGCCAACAACTATTCCGCAACCCGTTGAAAGGTTCTGGAAGGCCATAGTGCTTAAGAGAGTAACTATGATTACTCGGTGACTTGAGACTACTGTCAACAAATGTACAAGGTGTCAGTTCATTAAGCACAGTATCAACACAATACTGCACAACCAGAAGGGAGCCCAGTACCAAACTACTTCTATAGTCAACAAAATAAGAAGTCAAATAAAGTCGTTTATATTATAAATAATAGCATTAAAGCGAAATGTGGCATCAAAAGTCAGCTGTATGAGGGAGTATTGAACAACACTGTTTCTAAAGAAGTATACAACAACTTTGCTAAGAATTTGAAGAGTGATTGCAGGCAAGCTAAGCCAGCATACAATACCATAAAGACAGCGACAAATAAGACTAAAGCTACGTGGCAGGTAGTAAGGCAGGTGACTGGATGCTCAGGAGGCCAGAGATTTGACATAAAAAATTTCACTATAGATGGGGATACGGACCAGGAGCGGTTAAATTACATAAATAAATATCTAATCAACGTGTGTAAAAACATCAACACCAACAATGCTCCAGCAACAGATAAAATTAAATATGTTAATGACACAATATTTTTTACCCCACCAATGAAAGTGAAATGTACGATACAATTTTTGAACTTAGAAACACCAATTCAGTAGGTTTTGAGGATATTCCGGTAAGGCTGCTGAAAGAGTGTGCTGATGTTTTAGTCGAGCCATTAGCACATATCATTATTCTTATCATTAACTTATGCCTGGCTCAGGGATTGTTTGCGGATGACCTGAAGCACTCACTAGTGATTCTGATACATAAGTGTGGGGACACATCTCTACTTATCAATTATAGACCTATCTCACTAATTTCGAATATAGCAAAAATAATATAAAAAATTATATGCAAGCGAATAGTGGCTTTTTTTTAGAGAAACACAAAATATTTAGTGAGAATCAAAATGGCTATATTAAGAAAAGGTCAACTAATAGGGCAATATTTCAAGTTATCAAGGAAATTACAGAGGGACTAAATAAGCGTGAAAGCACATTGTGTAGGATGCTAGATTTATCTAGGCTTTTGATAGCGTGTCCCACGACACACTGTTAGTTAAGTTGGAATTGCTGGGTTTCAGGGGAGTCTCGCTGAATTTAATGAAGTCAAACCTATTAGGCAGGAAACAAAGTGCGGCTTTTAATGATTATAAGACAGGAGTGTTTCTGGCATCTGAGTGGAAGATTATAGAACGAGGTGTGCCTCAGGGCTCAATCCTTGGGCCAGTCTTGTTCTTACTTTATATTAACGAACTGTCTGAAGTAATGCCCCATAAGACAACCCTGTTTGCTGACTATACATCTTTGGTTTTACGAGCTCCTTCAGATAGTGATCTAATTCATGAGGCCTCACAATCACTGAGAATTCTGAAACAGTGGTACAATGGAATGAACTTACAATTGAATGTGACTAAAACAAATTTAATCTCATTTAACTATTTTAGGGGTAACCAGTTATCGCTGAAATTCAACTCGCTGAGCACACAGGATGATGTTAAGTTTTTGGGCTTGAAGCTTGATTCTCAGTTGAACTGGAGGGCTCATGTTGGCTATCTGGCAGGTAAACTGTCAGTTTTAAGTTATGCTCTGCGTCTTCTGTCCGATTCTAGTAGTATCAGTGCTGGCCTCGAGGCGTACTACGCATATGTGAACTCAAGGCTTCGATATGGACTAATGTTCTGGGGGAATTCCATAGAAGCTGGTAAAATCAGTAGGCTCCAAAAGGCATGTATCCGCAGCATATTCAATCTGAAATATAGGGGTTCGTGTAGGAAAACATTCCTCGACAACCGAATACTTACCTTGCCAAGTTTGTATATATTAGAGTGTGCGTGTTTTGTTAGAGAAAATCGGAGTTTGTTTTATCAGGTTGTGAACAACAGCATCAATACAACACTAGAACACGTTTAAAGGATCAGTTAATTGCGCCACACACTACAAAAAGTATTGTTTACAATAGTACTGTGGTGTACAACAAACTGACAGTGCAGATAAAGAAGCTTTCAGCTGCAAAGATGAGAAAAACACTAAATAATATTCTGGCGGAAAAGGCCTATTACTATATTGATAATTTTTTAGCTGACAAGTTGTAGCTGTTGGTAATCAATATCGTTATTGTATAGTTTTTTGGATTGTAATTCCTGTGTTTTTTATATTTTTTTAAATGTTGACGTGTTCTACACATTTTTTTATGTATTGATGGTACGAATAAATATATTATTATTATATTAATATATTATTATTTCTCTAGTGATTTTATAACTTGAGAAGTCAATGGTACGGTCAACAAATAGTAATGCCAGACATAATATTGACCCATATATTCACACATCAATTAAGCAGGAGCAGCAGCACAAGTATTGTGCTTTGCTATTACATTGTTAATATTGTTTATTGTAGCAGATTAATCATACATTGTGTCTACTCAAAGAAGTGGCACACTTGTGCTTGTACAATAATTACACAATTTTGTTGTAATAATGGTTCCAAATAAATTCGCCTGGTTCATTTGGCAGAGTCGTAACAGTTTTGACATTTTCAATTTCAATTGCTATTTGCAATTTTTACCAAAACTCCATCTAACTAATATTTCAAACCAAATCCATCCTTCCACAGCCTCCAAAGTTATTGCTTTATTCACTGATATAACTTTCCAATTTTCATTCCCATTATTTCCAAATAAATAACTTTTTTGACACTAACTTAATTTTATAGCATGCCACAAAGTGACACGATGAGTAGTTTTTGTAAAACAATCCGCTGTAGTAATATCATGGACTTATATAAGTAACATTAGATCTGCATATCACATGGGTACATCAATGGTGCTTAAATAACATCGGCTGTTAATAACTTTTATGTGAGCACACCAAAAAGTGTACATTCGGTACAATAATAAGTTCAATATAGCTAAAGAAATTCGCTTGAAGAGCCCGAAAGTCGACAATAATGTTACGTACTTGTTACGTAACCTAAAATCCTAATTGTAAAATTGCATGGCCCGTGCAGCGTCCTTGTAAAAGAGAACAACAGTATCGGCTCGTGCCTTAATGCATTGAGGGTACGCAAGAAAAAAGTTATGGACGCAGCAAGTGCGTTATGGTAGTGAATTTTTATTAATGCTTCAATAACTCAAGTTTCTACGAACTTAGAAAGTTGAATTTTGGTGCATAGTAGGGTTTTACCCAGGGCAACATATCCACCAAATTTCATTAAAAAGCTTTGTAATTATCGGAGAATTTTTTTTTTTTAAGAAAAGTCAAAATTTGAAAAACTTAATTTTCTATACACTGAGAAAGTTTAGTTTTGGCACGCAGTAAGGTCTTTATCAAGGCAATATATCCACCAAATTTCAATAAAATAACTGTGTAATTTTATGAGAAAAAAAATTTCGAAAGAAAACTCAAAACTTAAAACACTTAATTTTCTATAAACTTAGAAAGCTTAGTTTTGGTATAGTAGGGTCTTACCCAGGACAACATAGCCACCAAATTTAATTAACAATTTTCTGAGAAAAAATTTTTTTTTCAAAAGAAAACTCAAGATTTTTTCGGAAAACCTTGTCCGATTTTCCTGGCTAACGAACTCATCCAAGCCATTAATAAAAGAAAGGCCCTTACCGACTTTCACCAAAATCGGTTAATTATTTTTTAAGCTAGCGGTTGGATACATACATATATATAAATATATATATATATATATATATATATATATATATATATATATATATATATATATATATATATATATATATATATATATATATATATATATATATATATATATATATATATATATATATATATATATATATATATATATATATATATATATAAACATATAAAAATTGAAACTGACCCCGGATATGGGTTCTAGCGGTCCTAGTTCGCGCTCATTTGAAAAAATTTTTGCAAAGTCTCACCATCGATACCTATTAGTGATTTTTTTTAAAAATAAAAATTCACTAAAAAGAACCTACTTACTGAACTTAATAATTGTTAACTACTTACCAAGTTTTTCTCTAGTTAGTTATACGTTCTAGTAGTTAAAAAGTCCCTTAAAAACTTAACCTTTAAATTTATAATATTATCCACTGAATTAATCACAGTATCACAATTATTTTGTCCACTTATTAAGCAACCCGAAGTAGTGGCCATAATAATAATAATAATAATTGTCTTTTAGAACATGTAACCAACAACGAAATAATCTAATTAAAAATCTATCCGACGCGAAGACGAAAATTACTAGGTAGAACGATTTTTCTAAACCCTCCATGTGCTAATCTGCAAATTTACCGACAATTTTATTTTTATTTACAAACGGAATGCATCTATGAAGTTATAGGTGGCAGGTATTTCCATATTAATCGCTTGAATGATCGGGTTTAATTAACTCAATCGATCCAGTTTCTGCAAACAAAACAACAAAAAAGGTTTTTTAAAACAAATTTGTTATTCTCTGTGAAGTTCATTGTGTTATTTTTGAAATTTAGTATCCACGCTGCTTTTATATAGGTTTTACTATGTATCAAAACTGAAGATTCTAATGGGAAATTGGGATATCACTATTTGGAATATTTTTATTAAAATTCGCTACCATAACGCACTTAAACTCTTTTCAACACCTACTTACTATTGCTGTATCCAAACTTTTTGAAAATGAAATAAATATAAACAGAAAATTTTGAAATTAAAATTTTAATTATTTAACCTAAACATCTGTTTATATAATTTTAACTATGTATGTACTTTGTAGTACCTACCTAGATATTCTAAGTACTTACTGTAATAGTTTGAGGTAGGTATATTTCTTGTAATACCTACCAGTGAATTCTGTATAGAGTTTACTAGGTAATACATACCAAATCTACAATTTGCATGCAGTTAACCTATCACTTTCATATTTGTTTGATTGGACGCTACAATCATAAGATATACTACAGTGATTTTGTTCAGGTTAAGTTAAAATTAAAAGTGGGGTTATTCTTTACCTAGTATTTATATTAACCTTAGAATATAGGTAACTAGTTGTTTTATATCATAAGATCCTAATAAGGTATTAACATTAGCAACTAGTACCAACTGAGTCGATTTCCAGGTTATGCGATGCGCAGAGCGTCCACGCTTCTCTGTGACAAATAGCTACGTGTGGTCAGATCAAACTAGCAGAGAGAGCGAGAGAGAGAGAGAGAGAGCGAGAGAAAGATAGAGAGAGAGAGAGAGAGATGGCTTTTAATTTTAAATATCGTGAACATGAAGAATGGGAAGCTTAATATTTATATATAATAAAACGTCATTCTAGATTGCTTTTAAACAAATTGGATCACTGTCATTAAATTTTTTATTTATTAGTATTCATTTTCATGTTAATATTTAGCGCTTTTGGGTGCAAATTTGGTCCCGGTATTAGGAAATAAATAAATGGTCGGAATTCTTAGTTACACAGCTCTATAAAATTTTGTGTAAACTAGAGTTGTGACAACATACTACTTGGTCATGCACCGGGATGGCGCCCCTGTCGTATCTCTCAATGTCTGACCTTTTGCAGTAACGTCCGTTGTTTAGATTTTTACCTACGATTTACTTAAATATCATAACAGTACAGATAGCGTCATATGTCTTTGTCCAACATTGTAGATATTGCATTGCAGAATCTGAAGTGATGTCGAGAATTACTTTATTATTAATTTCGAACAACCTTATTTTCCTTTGATCAAACGACTTGAAAATTGGTACACAACCACGTCTGTCTGTGTTCTTTTAAGTTGCAAATGTTTGTTTCAATGACTGAGAAAATTTGAGAGATATTGCGTTTTAAAAAATATTTTTTTAATTTTTTATTAAGAAAAATTGGCCGTTAAGATTTGATGAACGAACTCATTTAAGCCATTAGCAAAATAAGGGTAGTTCCCAAATTTGGTCCAAATCAGTGAAGTATTTTTTTAGTTATCGGTTGGATACATATATACATATATATATATATATATATATATATATATATATATATATATATATATATATATATATATATATATATATATATATAACATTTTAACTGACCATGGAAATGGGTTCCTGATGCCCTAATTCGCGCTCATTTGAAAAAAATTTCCGAAAGTCTCACCATCGATACCTCTCTGTTAGTGAATTTTCTCAATGAAAATTCACTAAAAGCTACGGCTGCAATTAATCATTGTTATTGTACATCTTTTAAATTATACAGGGCGCTGAACTTCTTACGATTTTCATGGAAAATTGGTTATACCTCTTTAAACACCCTGTATAACATATTTAACCCTATATTCTTGTAATGAGAAAGTGAAGCGTGTTTGAAATTCAAATTAAAATACAGGGGGTTTTATTTAAAAATATTTAACTTTGCACTGACACGGCGTTACGGAACATCCTGTAGCATTGTAACTAAGTTTAAAATATGAAGCTTAGTCCTGGCTACGATCACCCCAATTTTTACCTTGATACGTCAAAAGACATAGAATATACTGGTCTTTATCATACTAATCTATATATATATATATATATATATATATATATATATATATATATATATATATATATATATATATACAGATTTCCTCATTAGTTAATTTTTTGTTTTAGGAAAAATTCTCTATAATCAAACTGTTACATTTCCAATAATAACGATTACATATATACCGATATTGTGGGATAAAAAAGCGTACATGGTAGCGATTTCCATGATTGCAATTTAATGGTTCTGGCAGCTAATGGATTTTAAATGTCTCTAAGTAAAATCGATGCTACTGCACTTTTATTCTCATAATACTATATTATGTACTTTATGTGTTTTCACAACTAACTACTGTTTGATCTTGATCCCACATTGTTATATTCTTATTGTTATCTTTTCCATTATAAAGAATGATTGACTAGACATATATTGAATTAGTGCTAAGCAGTATACTTAAGCTGTTATATTTTGTGTGTCCTTCTAGAGCGTTACTCGTTTATAGCAACAATTTATGTTAATGACGTCTCCTCACTTGATCCTGGCATTTTATTGATTTCTACAACATGACTTTCACTTCCATAAGTCACTGTGTCCTATCAACATATCGCCAGTAATGACATATGTACCTAAGTACCTTTATCGTCTATTTGGTTATGCTGGTTATATTTTGACCCTGCTAAGTTCAGTGCTGACCCGACTTACTATTTTGTACTCAGTTTATTATTTTATAAATAGCGAAAAGAGTATTTGGTATATTTTACTCGACAGTGAAATTGTTTATCATTTAAATAATAAAAATTAATTAAAACATGTATTCTAAACTTTATTAATTGTTGTTGCCTTACTTGGTGAAACGGTTCCATACTGAAATAAAGTTATTCAGAATATGGCACAAATAACTAGTTTGAACCTAAAAATATTTGGGAATAGACTGATGTGCCTACGTAAAACTAATGGCTTGGTTATTGCAACAGCGTGGGAGGATAAGACAAAATACCTTTCAAACAATAATTTAAAACAGGTTAACAGCCTGTAAAATAATAATACCAGTTTATAGATAAGTACACTTGGAGAACCTAAATCACCACAACACATCTTTTTAAAGACTTGACGATCGTTTCACCAACAAAATTAGCGTCATCAGAGGATGAAAAATTTTAACTACTTTACTACTAACATCACCTTTTATACTGAATCTTAGGTAAAGCACGATACCGAGAGGGGGACTAAATCACAGGCAAATTCTTCAGTGTATTGTATTTTAAGTGCTGGACGAGATTTTTGATTTCCTTTATCACTTTACCTGACAGGTTTCGGAATGTTTATCTTTATCAAAGACAGAGCGCAAACAGAGGACTGCAAACCAGTGGCGGGGCTCGGTTTAAGGAATTTTTGTTTTTTATTGCCCTAGAAATATATCAATGTGGTGGTTATTATCCCAAATATGTTGTGCCACGCATGACTTGTCCACACTACCGTATCTCAGCTGTGCCAGATGTCCATGAAATCTAGCCTCAATGGTTATCTTAGTCTGCCAAACTATCTAAGATTACAATCTTTACAACACACATTAATCAATCCGGATATCCGTTATATATCAGATTGCTTAGTGGAAAAATTAATTAATAGACACAGAACAAAGGAAATATTAGCGGAATGCACGACATTAGGAAAAGACAAAATAGATTAAAAAAATTGTTTGCCTTCCTTTTGAACTGCGTATCAAAAAGGGTCTCGAGAGCATTAAGCTAACTTTCTCGACAAAAAATTATTTAAGAAATTTGTTAGGTAATACGAAAGATAAAGATATAGACAGTGAAATGTCAGGTATCTATGCGATAGGTTGCAAAGATTGTAACCTTAGATACGTGGGGCAGACTGAAAGAACTATTGATACTAGATTTCGTGAACATCTGGCACAGCTGAGATACGATAGTGTGGACAAGTCATGCGTGGCACAACATATTTGTAATAATAACCACCACATTGATAAAGAAAATTTGAAACTGTTAAACGGCCAGCGGAGCTAGATGTGTACGAGAGTATTTATATTTCTAGGGCAATAATGATGCAGATAAACATTCCGAAACCTGTCAGATAAACTGTTAAAGGAAGTTTATAAACCTCGTCCTGCAATTAAAATACAATACGCTGAAGAATTTGCCTGCGATTTAGTCTCCCGCACGGTATCGTTCTTTACCTAAGATTCAGTATAAAAGGTGATGTTAGTAGTAAAGTAGTTAGAATTTTTCATCCTCTGACGACGCTAACTTTGTTAGTGAAACGATCGCCAGGTCTTTAAAAAGATGTGTTGTGGTGATTTGGCTTCTCTAAGTGTACTTATCAGTGCTCATCACAGGTTCCAATCTTCACTTAGTGAACAGTTTCTTGGCCGTTAAATACACGAATATCAAGGATATATTAAGTTGGCGCCAAATTAATAAGAAATCTGTTAACAATGTGTACTAGTAAATTAGTAATGAAACAGTTTACTTCCTCTAAGCATCAAGTTCAGTAACTGACGTAATTTTATATTACACATTTCAAATCTTTTTTTGTGTACTCGTATATATTTCAGTAGAAGTTTTGGTATTATATCGCTGTCGGCTGTAAACAATTTTGACACTCATATATTTAAAAGTTTTAAATTTATATTGGATGCTTTTCACCGTTTTTAGTGAATTTTCGTTAAAAAAAACACGAATTTGCAAACATTTCTTCAAATGACCGCGAACTAGGCCCCCCAGCACCCATATCCAGGTGCCAGATACCTTCCTTTTGAAAGTGGCTTGGATAAGTTCGTTAGTCAGGAAAATCGGCTCAGGTTTTCCCGGAAAATGTTGTGTTTTCTTTAAATATATATATATATATATATATATATATATATATATATATATATATATATATATATATATATATATATATATATATATATATATATATATATATATATATATATATATATATATATATATATATATATATATATATATATATATATATATATATATATATATATATATATATATATATATATATATATATATATATATCTCCGGAAATAACAAAGTAAAGGCAGCCAAATTTGACACGCTAGTTTCTGCCATAAATAGTATCCTATGTACAAAAATTCAGATCTATATCTTAAAAGACAAAAAAGTTATAGGTAAATTAATTTTTAATTAATTAAATCTGATCCAAGAAATTTAAAACTTCAAAATTGGTTCATCAGAATGTGAGTGAAAAATACTACAATAAATGACTAACAAGCTCCTAGATATAAGTCGTTATTTTCCTTGATTTCGTTCAAATATGAGCAAAAATCCATTGTAAATCAAAATGGTTTTGTGTAAATTGTTAAACCGTTGAACAATGGGATATACCTACTAGTAAATGCATGTAGTGCGTATCTCAGTGGGCTAGGTCCGTGTACATCGTATAATCGACTCCCACATGATGAGTTCTAATCCTATTTAGTGAATTAACTTTTTTTATACTTTTTTCGTCTTTGATTCAATTTTAACGCCACATGATCAGATTCTGTAATTCCAATATTTTTTCAGCGACCTTTTGTTGAAAATGAAACATAAGCACTTTTAAGGCTTTTAATTCAAGTTCAATAGCAACTGTTGTTACCCTTAGTTGGTAAAATCGTTCTGCAGTTAACATAGACGTAGAGATTTGTGACATCAGAAGAGGTTGTTTTCTTTTCTACAACCGGATTCAATTTTTACAGCATTCACACGCAAAAGAAATTTCTCTTTGAAGCCACAGCGAACTTTTTTGTACAAAATGTTCTTTCAAAAGCGATTTTTTTATAAATGAATTTAATGAATTTTCTTTGAAGAAACAATTGGTGCGAATTTTTGTATGAAAAATTATTCAGTTGATGGAACATTTTTTAAACGAAATTCGTCAGAAATGAGGTTTTAATGGATTTTCGTGCAAACAAATTATTTTATTATTAATTTTAATTGCAGATTAGGTATATAATTTGAATTTTATGTATTCTTCTAGCAAAATTTTGTGTAAAAGATATTTAAGCAGTTTTTGCAGAAATTTTTTGTGCTTCGTAGAAATCATTTTAAGATGTTTTTGTGAAATTTTGGTAACAAATGATAAATGTTTAATAAGTTATTATAAAAAAATAGAGTTTGTGGTTTAAGTCTATACTTTTTTGCGAATATTTTCGTGGCAAAAAATCCTTATTGAGAAGACCACTACTTTAAAATTTTTAAACTATCTCTTCAAGGGAGTGCGAACTAGGCGTCTCCGGGATCAATTTCAGTTTTTACATGTTTAGATATATACAGAGTGGTGCATTTTTACTGTAAATCTCAATATGTCGGTTATTATACAAGATACAGGAAAACATTATAGAAGTTATTTATAGGGTGTTTTGTGCTGCATCTTATAAAATTATGCTGACAATCACAGGCTGGCCCATAAGTTGTTCGTGATACAAGTTTTTTTTAATGGAACAACTCATGTATTGTAGCATTATTGTATTTTCCATTTAATTTATATCGTCCATCGTTTTCGAATTACTTGAATTGTTTTTCAAATTTTTACATTTTGGAACACATCAAAAATTGTGATACGGCGTTTTTACCAATAGAAATCGAAGTACCATAAAAATGACCCATTTACGGAGGTTTTCAATTATATTTACCAATGGATAGGAGAGTCTCATGAAAGTGACGCATTCAGAGAGGTTTTCGTTTTAAAAAAACCGAAATGTCGTATACAGAGCGCTCTCAAATAGTGGCTGAATTTGAAAACATTCCTATCGTAATTAAATTTTTTCAAAGTCGACTATTTTCGGAATTTTTTTGTAATTTTTCAAACAATAAAGTTATTAAGTACATTACTATATGGGTTATACCGGTAACCAAGTTTTATCCCTGCCTTCATTAATAGAGACATATTTGCTACTAAAAACATTTTTATGAAAATTCACTATTATAACGCACTTGCTGCGTCCAGGCTTTTTATAAAGTGCACCACAACAAAAATGTTATAACATAATTAAAACACAACTTTAACCTATATATTTGCTGATTGTTTTCTTGTGTTGCTTATGCTTTTATTAACATTTGCAGTACGGAATGCGACCATTGTTGATGGCGTGCTGGCATGGCCATCGAGATGCAGTCCAGCTTCTAATCAACACCGGAGCTTGCTCTAATGCTACTAATAAGGTAACTATGCTTTTATATTGTGACGAAGCAGATATTTTCAGAACAGCTGTAGATACTAAAAGCGACTGTTCGAAAATAAATATAATATAATTCACACGGGTAAAAATGCCACGCGGTAAAAATTATTATTTTTATCATTAATATTTCTTAAAAGTACACGTTTTCTAATTATCGCGGCGGAGTAAAAACATATCTGCAGAAGATAAGGATAAGGTATCTGCTACCGACTAAGATTTTTCAGCCGGGGACTGCAGAGAGAAAATAACTACTGAAGCAGAAAGAGTTCACCGTTTACCGTAGCGTGTTGAAATCTATAACTTGAATTTTGATTCAGTAAGTGAAAAGTCTGTTCGTAAAAATTGTAACAAAACGTTAGAATACAGTACCGTCCGTCCCGTTGTTGTATGAGACAATTTCGTATTCTAATAATTCTACCGAACGCAGGCGAGGTAAGAACATTTTAGACTTGTCTTATTGTATTTAGTTATAGCGAATTTTCGGATATTTTTCTCAGTTCCCACGCGTCTATCCGTCGACGTCGAGATCGCGTAATTCCCCTCCATTACCCTATCCCATCATTGTTGGCGTGTCGTAATACTTCTGGGAGGTGATGCTGTAGCTAACACAGATCTCTCAAGGGTATTGCGTACGACCTTTCCGATTCGACCCTGGTCTGGACGCTGTATGTACACAAGCAGGCCAAGGTCGAGTCAGTATATGACAATATCCTTCCACAGGGTGTTCCCCTATAACCCTCCCGTTCCTAATCGACGCCCTGGCGTCGAGGCGTTTGATCGCGTGGTACCGGCTTCGACGGATAGACGCCATTTTAACTATCTGAGGAGCGTTTTTCCGATCGACCCACTTAACGGCTGCATCCACGGGTTGTAAACCACAACACTTGGAGTTCCTGTCCGCATTTCTTTTCGTGGGGAAGAATTACTCTTGTTGGCCCGTCACCAGTAACATAACTTGTTTTAGGATAAATTAGCGTGATAAGTACCTTTCACATTGTAAGAATACCAGTGGACTATAACGTTTTATAATGTAATAAATAGTGTGGAAATTATATCCAGTCTATGTTATACCCACAAATAAATCTGCTACACCCATACAAACTTTCGGAAGGGCGGGGAAATACGGGGGGAGCGATTAAATCCCGCAACCTCGGAGGTATTTATACGGCCTGTCACGTCATATGCTACCGGACCCTCTCCACAGAGCTATCCAGGCACTCTAACCACAACCGTGGCCAGAGCCTTGTGACGAGGTCGCAGACATCCTCGCAGGGAGTAAACCCTTTCAAAATCTGGCGCTCGGGACCGTTCCCGTAAATCCGTTAATCTGATCCACTGCATAATTCACCCCGTAAGTCAGGCCTCGTTACAATATGATTGAACCCACTAACCAAACTACTATCTTATGGGTATATTCTGGTGACGTTAACTTTGTAAGCGAAGCAGTCGTCTGGTCTTAAAAAGGTGTTGTGGCGGGTTTTTCAAAGTGCACTTATGAGTGCTCATCACAGGCATAATCTTCACCTAGTAGAAAATACGGTTATCACTAGAAACTTTTACCTTGTAACCTTTAGAGGTGACCAACTTGTTGGTAACTGTTTTACTAACATATAGGTGAAAGCGTTGTACGCTTGAGGGTCAGGAAAATAGCTTTTTTAAATTTATTATATAACAATGCACATCATAAGGTTGATTGATAAGATTATTAGCGCGACTATTGGCTTGAGTATTTTTGTAGCCGTGCATAATATTTATAGTAAAAGTTTTACATACCTATATGAATTTATAGCTTATATCTAAGGCTTGGTCGAGTAATGTGTATTGGAGTGCAGCGTAGAAATTTGTTTTTGATTTGGAAAATGTAACACATCTTCAAAGTTAGGATTTAGCCTTAGAATAAAAGTGGTATTTTTTTTCGGATCAATCTATCCACCCCCGCAACCACCTTGATTTTTTTTGCTGAATTTTCAAACACAACAGGTCTCAAAAAATAAAGACCGTTAAAATAATATATTTTTTTATTTCCCACTTTTGAGTAAACTATTGGATTCCACCTCCGCACCCCCTTTGAAATCAAAAATATTGTGTATTTTTATGTTTTTAAGCATAACAAGTCTCAAAAACTAGAATAGGTTAAAATGATATTTTTTTTTAATAATCAACTCTTCTGTGAAATATATTTTTCCACCTCCGCAACGTCCTTGAAGTAAAAAATTATACTGCTTTAACATTATTGTAACAACGTCAGATTAATCGCCTTTGTATCGCATTTTGTGTCTCTTATTATTACCAATAACCTTAAAACAATACACCAATGTTGGCTCATTCCATCAATGTGGAGGCGATGTAAGAATAGTGAATATCAGGCAACATTGCGAAGTGCAACTGCCGATGATATTTAGTCTCAGTCTATTTTAAGCAGTGGCGTTGTTAGTGTGTCGGTTTATCATGTCTAAACCCGTAACAACCCGCGGGGTTGTTAAAACGTGCCCGATTTTTGGGAAGCCAGAGGAACTGTACCGTTATATGTTTCCAACAATATAAGGGTGCCTAAAGATTTTTTTGTTTGTTCAAAATAGTTTAGTTAAACAGAAAGTTAATAGAAATTGCATCAACTCCCAAGCATTCAAGACTGTAGCAGAGGTAACCGAAGATATTTGGAAACACGCGTCAATTCCAATTGTTTTTAGAGCAAGGATTAAACAGTATCACAGTATAAAGTTAGCTTTACTCAAATCTTTTAAAAGGGATAGCCTAAAGCAATCTTTTCAAACATCACTTACTGATTTTAAGCAATCGACTAAATCTTTGTTTGATGTTGCTATCTGCAAATGTTCTGACTACATAAAATGTCGATGTGAAAAAATATTTAAGGTAAGTTTTTTTAGTCCCTTCATTGATTGTTGTTTGTTAAAATACGGGTTATTTTTACAGATACCACGTATAGAACGTGATTTTATTTAAGATCAGTGATCAGGTCGCAAACTGAAGATAGGAGAAACTGATAAAAAATATTGTCAAAAATATGAAGCGCGCAAGCTAAAAGAGGTTCCCATATGCCCTGCATCTACATCTGGCAGCAGCCAATACTTCATAGAAAAAGAAACGACTGAAATCCCTGAAGAAATGCCTAAATCTAAAGAAGATAATTCTGAGTTTATAGAGAATAATAATCTTGGATACTTAGATGATAAGATAACTACAATAAAAACTAGAAATTTTCTGCAGCTTGGTTATTTAACCAGTGTACTGGATAGATATACGATTTCTGACAGAGTGGGTGCTGCAATAGCTTCGGCGACTCTGCTCGATGTAGGCATAATTAATAAAGAAGATCTATCTAAAATCATAGACCAGAGCAAGATAAGAAGAGGGAGAACGAAGAAGCGAAATAAATTACAATCTGAAGTAATACCGAATCCAACGAGAGGGTTATATTTTGACGGGCGTAAGGATCACATGATTTCACTTTCAGAAGATTCAAGACGTCGAACCTCCAGTGTTGAAGAACCTATCGCCTTAACCGAAGAACCGAGATCCAACGTGACGGCCGCATCGTCCAGTGCTTTAAATATTTTTCAAAGTATTGAGGATTTTTTTGAGACTTCTTTAAAACCAATATATAAAATAGAAGCTGTTGGTTGTGACGGAACCATTACTAATACAGGACATGAAAATGGTATCATTGTCCGTTTGGAGCAACATATTCATGCTTCTGTTCAGTGGTTCGTTTGTCAACTGGACGCAAATGAACTGCCTCTGCGGCACTTAATTCAGCACATAGATGGTTATACTCTAGGTCCAAATGTTTTGTCAGGAATAATAGGAAAGGCCCTTCACGACTGCGAAAAACTTTCATTGCTTAATTTTACTACAATAGGTGTAACACTGCCAGAGGTTTCCAGGGAAAGCTTAAGCACAGATCAGGCTTACCTATTTGATATTTGCCAGTTAGTTTCCACAGGATTGTGCGATGAGGGGTTAATGAAAACACAACCAAGAAAACTAGTTCATTCCAGATGGCTTACGACTGCCAATAGAATCTTAAGGCTTTATGTGTCAACGGAAAATCCAAAGAGTAATCTTGAAAGAGCAAAGTTTGTTACAAAGCTTTATGCGCCAATGTGGTTGTTCAGGAAGCGGAGGATAAATTAAAGGATAAAATCGACGAACTAGGCAAATATAGACTTAGGTAACGGTATAATTTTAACCATATTAAACTCACAAAACTTAACATTATTAAATAACAAATGAATGAACTTACGTAGATTGTGACATGGTGAATTTTAATTCAACAGTCGTTTATGTTTACATTATTAAAATTACAAGTATCGCGTCGTTACATCTGAAGCAATCTAAATTAACCATCTACATCGTAAAAACTTATTTAACCAACTCATTTTGGTTACTAAAATTAATCTCATTTATATTTACAAACAATAATACTTATATTGATTCTTAATTAGTTTTACGACCTTCCGACTGACTGCAACATTCCTGCGTATCTTGCTAATTTGCTTTGTTTACTGTTTGCATACTGAATGTGATATTTTCAATGTCAATCGATACAATTATGACCTCTAATTATTCGCAATATTTACATTCCTTGCTGTAAAGAATTAAAATGAACTACTTTTAATTATTATTTTAGTGTTTTTAACAATTATGTTTCTAGGGCTATTACGGCCCTTCTGAAGACCTTTCCTGTTCTCTGAACAGTGGTTTAATATAAAAACACAACCATCAGGCGTTTATGGAGCAAAACATTTATTCGATACTATTAAACTTTCACGATATCTACCACAGTACCTAAAAAATATAATCGATCCTGCAACTCAAAGAAATAGCTACTTTGGACACCCAGAGAATGTGTTAGGAGCAATGCTAGCTGACAGTAGCATAATTATTAGAGAATTGGCGTTTAGGCGAATTGTGAAAATCCGCTTACATTCAGGTCTTCAAACAAAAGTTCGTACATTCTTTCTGCCAAAGTTTAATTTTAAGGCTGGTGACTATTGTAGTCTTTTGGGCGATTGGCAAGGGTGTGCCCTTAATGAACCACCGCTATTGAGAAACCTGTCTGAAAACGATTTAAGAAAGATTGTTAAAAATCCATTGGCATCGGTAATTTTTAAGGAAATAGCAGAGTTTCCATGTCATACTCAAGCTGTAGAACGGTCAGTCACGCTTGTTACAGAAACTTCGATGAAAGTAACTCATCAAAAAAAGCGGGACGGAGTTATTAGAAACACGATACTTTCCAGGGATGTTATGCCAAAATTTAACACAAAAAAGGATTTTTTATTAAACAAGCAAAGGACTTAAATAATAAACTTTTTAGTTATGGTTTGTAGTTTTTGACAGTTAATGTGTGTTACGTTTTGTATTGAATAAAGATGATTTAGTTAGATAGCGGTGTAATTGATTATATTATAATACACGTATATTATTAAAAATTTCGGGGCTTACGGGGGAGGAAAATGATATCTTGCACAAAAATAGTCACTATCAAAAATCTGTATTTTAATCTACTTTATGCTTTGAGCCCTATTGAGTTTGCAAATGTAGCTTTAAAAAAAATATATATTTTAAATCGGCGGCGGGGGTGGAAGAATTTCTTGTTTCGTAAAATAAAAAAACATTATCGTTTTGTTTACGCAAATCCCCATTTTTGACTGGTATTGTGTCTTCTTATTAAAAAAAGTCGGAATCCAATACTTTACGCTGCACCCTAATGTGTATACTTATAAAGTACTTATTAACACTTCATTCATTGCTTTCCAGCAACCACATAAACCTATTGTACGCAGTCTTCTCGAGAAGGCTGCGGGTCTCCTGTAATTATGTAGCCTAAGGTTTAGTTCATGTAGCATTTCTATGTGCGTGTAGTAGCCATTGATGTTAGAGTAATGATTGGCACCGTGTTGTCATTGTGGAGGGATGAATGAAAATATTTTAGATATCAGGAGGGACAGTTCAAAAACCGTCCAGTGAAGAATCGTTATCTGCTTCCCAAGCTTTCATTCGCAAATGCTTCAACAAACGCTTGCGTAATCTAGTGCACTGCGTTTTTATACCGTTGTTGAATTAAGGATATATGTTTCTAAGCATGTGGCACAACGCTAATAATTATTTGGAATAGTTCAAGGCAATGAATACTGGCTCTGTTGACCCAAATAGGTGTTCTCAAAAAGGTCTACAAGTTGGTCGAAGTTTCATAAAAAATGAGGGCCTTGTGAGTCTATAACGGGCTTAACGGAAAGCATACGTTATTTAACCGTTTTATACTCAAATTTTCGGACAATGGATTAGTTTTTTCGATTCATGGGACTCAGGTTTGGCGAAAAGATCTAAATTATCAGATGCTTCTTCTTTGGAAGCGTCAATCGGAGGTGAAATATCTAAATTATCAGATGCTTCTTCTTTGCAAGCGTCAATCGGAGGTGAAATGATTTCAGATATTGGTTACTTATAAGAACCTTGATCCTTTGTAGATGGTGTTGGTTTACGGGCGAAATAGCTAGTGCTGCCTTTTCAATGGAAATACTTATAGTTTGCTGCATGGCTACAGTTCCTTTTTCTGGGTTTGTAGGACCTTTCTTAGAACAATGTGCTGCAATGTGACCTTCTCGTGTATAGTTGTAACATGTGTTTCCGTCGGCTCACAAACATATACGATATGTTATGTTCTCGTGAACAATAATAGTTAATTCGGGAAGGTTAGTAATATCAGGAGAAATGTACAGTTAACGCCAAAAACTCAAAATATGACTAAATTCGGAACGTAATACTCCAACTCGTAGCCACTTTATTGGTGAGAGAAGTTTCAACTAGATATTTATTAATTGCTTCACAATACGATTGGGTGGTGAACTTGTACAGCCGTGACTCAAAATAAAAATTGTCCTCAAAGTTCAAGGTATACGGCAGTGAAAGAAATTTGTGAATCTTGAAGGTGTTTAAGTTAATAGACTTAGCAAATAAAAGTTTTATTCTTTAATAATATTCTCTATGTAAACCTCAAAAACGTATGACAACAACGCCTAATACTATATCGAAGTGAAGCCGAGTTTCAATTCCATACTGATTAGAAATCAGCACGTTTTCCTCTTCAATATAATAATACATCTTTTTTCATACCAATGGACTGAAGCATTGACAACACGGTGGGCTGTCATATGTTTATGTTTATTTACTTATGTTCTCTCTATTCGTGCCTATATATTATGGAATCAATGGTTTTAGGAAAAATCGATCTACATCTCTAGCAGTAAGTAGCCTGGTTGATGATGTTTGCTTGGACTTCGAGAAGGGTGAGCATACCTATGTACAGTTTCTCGGCCTGTCTAAGGCATTTGACTGTGTCTCTCATGATATTTTGATAAACAAGCTTCAGTTCTACGGCTTCGATACCGACAGTATCACTTTTTTAAAAATCATACCTGGAAGACCGATCTCAGTTTGTGTCAGCTAATGGTGAAAAATCACCTACATTAGATCTAAAATACGGTGTGCCACAGCGATCGGTCCTTGGGCCTATTTTATTCTTGATATACATCAACGACCTGCCAAAATCAACTGACTTGGGTAATTTTGTTCTATTTGCTGATGATACGACTTTTGTTTTCTCATATCCAAACATCAATACAGTACACTCTACCATTAGCAGAATAAAATATGTCTGTCAGAATCGGTTCTCGGGAAATCAGCTTAGCTTAAACAGCCTAAAATCGGAGTCTTTATTGTTTTCGTTAAAGCACAATCTCGTCATTGGCGCTAACACCGAGCCTGTGAAGTTCCTTAGAGTTATGGTCGACAGCAAGCTGATTTGGGACTCACATTGCATCTATGCGTGTCAGAGGGCATCCCGTGGCATGTTTCTCCTGCGGAGTCTTTCGGCCCAAGTCTCTACTCCCACCTGAAAAAGTGCATGCTATGGATGTGTGCATAGTATCTTAACTTATGCCATTCTGGTATGGGGGCACTCACCACACTCTGAATTTGTTTCCGCCACCCAACGTAAGGCAATCCGAATCCTGGGCGGTTTGTGGTATAGAAATGACTGCCGTGGCCACTTTAGAAGCTTTCAGATACTTACAATACCTTGTGTCTATATTTTGCAGTGTCTCTTATATGTTAAGTGCCACGAACCAGACTTCACTAGGCACAGTACCATTCACAGTCATCTTACGCGCGGTAAAGATAACTTCGCAGTCGATTTCACGCGCTTAAAAAGAACAAGCAACGGAACCAACCACTATGAAATGTAATTTTATAACAAACTCCCTCATAATATAAGAAATTTACATTACAACAAATTCAAGTCTGCCATTAAGAACATTTTGATAAGCAATGCTTTTTATACATTTGATAAATATTTTGTTTATCGCATAAAATAAACGCTCCCACGCCATGCATGTCTATTGTTTTATCGCGGGACTTTTGTTGACTTGTTCTGTTTTGTGCTGTTTTTTTTATTATTATTTTTTGTGTGGATGTCAATCCACATTTTTTTGTTTCTGTATATTCATGCAGGTTTTAATTGTGTGTTTTGACCTATTCTGCTGATTTGTATGTATATTTGTGAATGTATGTTATCACTTTTGTAATTTCGTTTGTACGCATAAGTACATGACCTGTGTAATGCACCACTGTGCAAAGACACCAATAAACAATTATTATTATTATTATTATTATATGTCTCTCCGGTGAGCACATATATATATATATATATATATATATATATATATATATATATATATATATATATATATATATATATATATATATATATATATAGATACATGAAAATGTATCATTGCTAGTAAATTCAAACAAAATTCGTTTACCATATAGTTGAAATTCCCATAGGATAAAATGCCTTCAAAGTTTGGTTAGTTTGCACTGTCATTGGGAATTCTGATTTATAGGTGAAAAAATAGGTCAAAATTAAATTTCAGGTCAATAATGTTACAAATGCAGCCATATTAAACTAATTTTGTAGTATTAATCTTAATTATACTGGAAAACTAAAAACAATTTTTTGTTGAATCTAGTGTAACCAAATTTTAGTTCAAAAAAAAAAAACATAGAATAATGCTGTGTACAATGAAGATAGAATAGTTTTGTTTTATTTACATCACCAAACCTTAAATTCAGAATTTTAAGAATGTTGAATAACTGTCAATTTTAACTAATTTTAGTTTTTACAAAGGCGCTCGTTTTTTATCGAAGTATCATAATCATGTTAACAGAAAAAATATAACCGCAATGGTTTTTCCTTTATACAGTGCGAATTACTTTTATCATTCATCTAAATATTTGAAGTAGGTTCTTTCATTTTTTAACAAATATCGACATACCTAGTTGCTAATATCCACACTCGCGCAACAGGTGCCGTTTAATTTTCACCTGTTTTCTAGCGAGCGCAGTTATCGCGTTTTGACCTGACGTGCATCTTTTTCTACACGCTTCCTTCGTGAAGCATTCGAACCACCTTTAATATCTTTTGTTACACTGGCGTCCAACGTGGGACCCACAGGTAAGAACGATTATTCATGCAAGAAGTGTTTTAGTAATAATCGTCGTTAGCTGGTTTTATTCAGGGTTCAAGTTCCAAGTAAAGACGGAGCTTTTTTCTAGAAGTTTATGGCATTTGGAAGCCTGCGTCACGCCTACCACCCGTGCTGTGTATCATCGCGGGGCTGCCATTGATTTATTTCCTTGCACATAGTTAATTTGTGCTTCTATTGAATTTCCAACTGTTTTCTTCAGCCGAAGCAGCTTATTCAATTTCGGTGTTTCTTTGCAGGGATATATTAAACAGCGCTAGCATTCGTCATGCGTAACCGAAAGAAGACGGCAACTTCGAAGAATACCTGCCAGAGCGATGATATATCGTGACGCTGGCATAAGAATAAGCATGTGACAAGAGCAGTTTCTCCCATTGATTCAGGAGATAAAGATTCTTCTGCGGTAGCAAATAACGAATTTCTGCGTGCGGTTCTTTCCCGCGAACCCAGTTCACTCCACACGGACGTTTCGTAATGTAAAACTGGGAACTTTGTTAAGTGCACAACTCGTTTTGACGGTTCTCCGGAATTACATGAGACCCTTTCGTCGACGCGGTTTTGACTATCAAAGACTGTAACAACGTTTCCGATGAAAATGCGCCACGAGAACTTTCAGTGCTACTGGAGGGTTACGTTGCAACATTGTGGCTAGGCATTAAGGCCACCGTGACGACTTGGTCTGAAGCCATCGATAATCTAAGAGACGCCTATTCCAAAAACTGCCTGCACCTCAAGACGAAGTTACCGAAATTTTGGTGTGCCGAATTCGTGCCTTGTTTTCGCAGTTGCCGTATACGTTGCACAAGTACGCGCAGCTAGATATGATGTATAATCTCCTCCACCAGAAAACTAGGAAGAGGCTCAGTTGTGCCGATTTTGGCAGTTTCAAAGATTTCCTGAAAAGAGGTCGCGACCTCGAACAATCACTGCAACGAAGAAAAGGACCGAAACTATAACGGAACGCGAAAAACAGTACGAAACGAAGGAAAGAAGTCACGTCCAAAGTGCGGTTATTGCCGGAATTTTGTCCATGTTAGACACGAGTGCCGGAAACTAAAGCACGCTGAGCAAAATACGAAAGCCTATATCCTATCAGCCGCCTCCTCATCTTTAGCGAGCAGCAAATCACAAATTGTATGCTACGGCTGTGGGACGTCTGGCACTATTTGTACCAGATGCACTAAATGCACAGCCAAGAAAGAGGATAACGTGCCTTTGCAAGTACATGCGTTAAATTTTTCGCATACAACCGTCTGTCCTCAATTTTTCCCTGTGACTCCAAGTCCGCTTCTGTCAAGGCGTTAAAGGTGCAGGGTTTGCAGATTCCGGTGCACATATTAGTATCGCTGGGTAGAGTCTGCATAAAATCTTGTAGGAAAAATTGTTCCTTTCACAAAGTTTACCATCCCTATTTCCTACGTAGATGGAGTAGCAAAGGAAGAGGAGGTATTTTGTGTAAAAACTAAGGTGCTGATCAGGGATAAAGTCGCCTAGATTGATTTTATAGTGTTGCCAAAACATAAAAATAAGAGAACACTTCTGGGCGTAGACTTTTTAACTAAGGCCCAGATTTGTTTGAATATTACGGAAAATGTTTAGTATTTCTGTAACAAACTTAAACAACATTATCATATTGTCAGTGAGCAAGATGTTCCTGCCGACCTGCAGTTTTGCGAGATCCAGCAACATGAGCTGCGCTGCGATGAAGACCAGACCCGGGATTCCATGCAAAAATCTGGTGTTACTGCATTATTCTCAGAAGATCGAGATATTTTTGGATCAATGAGAGCACCGACCCCATTTGTTTAACATAGGATAGAGACTAAAAGTCACGCTCCTATTTCCGATCCGCCCTACTCATTGACACAAGAAAAAGTTTTGACCGTCTTATGGAAAAGGATATAACTGAAGAATACGAATCCCCTTGGGCTTTTCCAACAGTAGTAGTAACACTTCTGGGCGTAGACTTTTTAACTAATGCCCAGATTTGTTTGAATATTACGGAAAATGTTTAGTATTTCTGTAACAAACTTAAACAACATTATCATATTGTCAGTGAGCAAGATGTTCCTGCCGACCTGCAGTTTTGCGAGATCCAGCAACATGAGCTGCGCTGCGATGAAGACCAGACCCGGGATTCCATGCAAAAATCTGGTGTTACTGCATTATTCTCAGAAGATCGAGATATTTTTGGATCAATGAGAGAACCGACCCCATTTGTTTAGCATAGGATAGAGACTAAAAGTCACGCTCCTATTTCCGATCCGCCCTACTCATTGACACAAGAAAAAGTTTTTGAAAGAAGACATTGACCGTCTTATGGAAAAGGATATAACTGAAGAATACGAATCCCCTTGGGCTTTTCCAACAGTAGTAGTACCAATGAAAAACAGGGACTATCGCCTCTGCATAGATTTTCGTAAGTTAAATGCAATCACTGTAAAGGGCAAGTACCCCATGCCTCGCCTAGATGAACTGCCACAAATCCATAAGAAAAACCTCATATCGACGATAGATCTCCAGTCTGGATACTATCAAGTTTCTATCGCCCAGCCAGAGTGCGACAAAATATGTTTTGTTTAACTGTTCGAAACCTTTCGTTTAAGGGAATGCCATTCGGGTTAAGTAACGCGCCCGCAACGTTTATGCGCCTAATGGACCGTTTTAAAGCCGGACTGGAAGAAAAATCTGTGTACGTCTACCTTGACGATATATTAGTAATGTCTGAGACGTTTGAAAAACACTTACACGATATTATTGCTGTATTCGACAGACCGCGACTTTTTAAACTGCGCGCGCGATGCGAAAAGCGTATTTTCGTTTCCCCAGTGTGAAGTTTTTTGGACATGTCCTAAGAAAAAATGAAAGATCCTGAAATAACGGCAGTCATTAAAACATTACCGTCACCAACATGTGTGAAAGAAGTGCAGATCTTTGTACATACTTGCTCCTGTTATCGAAAATTCATGCCGAATTTCGCGTAAATCGCGCGTCCTTTGACAAATCTGTTGCGCAAGAATCAAACTTTCAGATTTGGAGAAGAGGAGACCACAGCTTTTTTGAATGAGAAACTGATGTCAGCTCCAATCCTTGTTTAAGCTGATCCCTCCAAACCATATATGCTCAGGACAGATTCCAGCAGTTACGCGCTCGGAGCTGTTTTACTCCGGAGTAGGCCAATCTGGAAAGACCGACAGCCGAACGAAATTATTCGACTGTGAAGCCAGAGGTACATTGTGTTGTTTGGGCAGCCAAGAAGTTCAGAAGATACATAAGGAGCTAAAGTCACAGCTAATTGAGATCATCAGCCTCTACAGTGGTTGTTTTCTATCAAAACAAAGACGGGACGCCTAGCTAGGTAGGCTATGCGATTGCGGCGCCTCAGCATGAAAATAAAATACACGCCTGGAAAAATGAATATGGCAGCGTATATTGTCGCGCTCGTTTTTGAGCACTGTAAAGCGTACCATTTACGAGTCAGTCGTAACAGCAGAAATACCGGCGCTAAACCGGGAAACTTTTCACGAAGATTAACCGAATGATCTGGAAGTCAAGAAAATTATTCTTGCGCTAGAAGATAAAGTGTCTCCTGACGGTACACGCTGGTGGGAGCGTGGTTTTGTGATGTCGAACGGTCTTTTTTACCATTTTGATACTAAGGATGAGTCCGAAGACCCACAGTTAGTAGTACCCTTCCAGTGTCGCCGAGAGATTTTACAGCACTACCACGATTCCGCCACCGCTAGACACTACGCTGCTGATAGGACACATTAGAAAATATCTTCTAAATTCCCTAGAGTGAGAGAGTTTATCTAAGATTATGTAGATTGTTGTGTCAAGTGCCAGAGATATGAGGTCAGTAACCTGAAAGCGGCTGGTTTACGGCAGGCGCCAGCCCCATCGCAACGATTTGAAATTTTGGCTGTCGATCTTTTCGGGCCATTGTCTAAAACTCACGAAGGGAACAGATTGATTCTCATTTGGGAGGACACTGCCACCAAATGGATTGAGTTATTCCCTCTTGTCATTGCTTCAGCCGAAGCATGCGCCAAAAGACTAATAGAACATATTTTCCTCAGGTATGGCTCCCCTCTCAGGCTCCTAAGTGACAACGGTGTCCAGTTTATAAGTGAAATTACCCAGAAAATAACGTACTGTTTTGGCATCGATACTCCCTGCATTCCCGTATACCATGCGGAAAGCAATCCAGTCGAACGGAATAATTGTTATTTTAAAACGCAAATATCGATCCTAGTGCAGAACGAACATTAAACTTGGGACACGCATTTGCCTAGTATTCCCTTCTCTTTCAATTCTACCGTGACAGATGCTACCGAGTACTCCAGCCTATTTGTATTTTGTTAGGAGGATTCAAGCGCCGATGGATACAATCTATGACTTTAGACAGGTTGTAGCTGCGGAAAGTTTTGTTCCTCATTTTTCTCCATACTTAATGAAACTATCGGAGGTATTATGTAACGCAAGCAACACATCATCCGACAGCAAGAAAGACATAGGGAATACGCTGACCAACGTCGTCGACATGTCTTGTTTAACGAAGGCGATAAAGTGCTAGTCAAGTCGCACATGCTCAGCAGATCCTCGAAAGGTGTTACCTTGAAATTCTCCCCAAGACGTGATGAGCCCTACCTCATTTCCAATGTGGTGTCGCCTACCACTTAGTTGGTTTCAAATCGCCAGGACCCTTCAAATAATGTTGGCAGGTACCATGCGAGTGGCCTTTAAATACCATAAAAATTGTTTTAAAATTTTATTCTTTTTTTCCTCAAAACGTCAGTCACGATTTGAAACGTCAAAATTTACTATTTTTAGACAAACATGCTGAAACGAATGTGGGTCATATAGAAGAAACATCGTAAGAAATGTGTTTAACAAAGTCTTAAGTTTCTATTTCAACCACCATTGTCCTTTGTTTTACTAAACTGTTTGCAGAAAATTCATTTCAAGTAGACACTTTCTCTGATACTTTGGCAGTAGTTTCAGTTATAGAGCTTGTGGTTTAATAGTCTATAATTTTTAGTAAATTTCGGGACTTAGAATTAGAATATATTTTTGAATATATGAAGAACTAAAACTTGGACAACATCCCAGACAGCACATTTTCTGTAATTGAAAACAGGAATTAATACATATTAATTGCCGGATTGGCACCTTCATTTTCGTTTTCTTTCTGCATTTAGTTGTTCAGATGTTCTCGGGGGTTCTGCTCAGCTGTGGAGCCTGCTTGTTAGTGTTGTGCTTGTCTCTTTGCTTTTAACTAGTTAATTAATTTAACTTTTTAACCTTTGACTTCATCAGAGTATTCTCTTTGTGGGACTTCAGTCCTGTTTTAAATATGTTTGTAGAAATGTTGTTTAACTTCTGACACCCTGTTAGCTTAACTTTGCATTGCCATTATGGCTTATTTTTCGATGTTTAACGTTAGCTTTTGTCAGACCTTGTGCTTTCTGTAGTTTCAGTGTAGTGCTCGCATGTAAAACCAGAAATTTAGTTTCTGACAACCAACTTTTTACATTTTAGGTCTTAACCCCCAAAAGATGGCCCAATAAGGGCCGAAACGCGTAAGGTTATCAATTAAATTGTACTGTCTTAGAGAAAAGTCTCTAAATTCCTCTAACCAATTTAATATTGTAACTTGTCTAATAATTCTTAATTTTGTTATAAACGACAATCATTTTCAAAGCCCAGTTAAAATTGTCGGGATACGTTAAACATGTTTTGCTTATATTTTATTCACGGAAGTTTTGTTAGCAACTTGTAACTGCTTTAATAAACTACGAGGGGAAAGTTTCCATTATTGATGCTGCCACATTTATACTTTACATCGAATTCCGCCACCGCTGAATGATTGAGGTATCAAGTTATTAACTGCTCGTGCCTTTGGTCGTAGTTGTGGGTGTTTGTAAACAATTGCTTTCTGTTATGTGGAAATATCTGAAAATCGAAACGCATTTTTGAGAGGAAGATGTGATAAATACAAATTCGTAAACACAAAATAACAATCAGAAAATCGGTTTATATTTAGAAATATAAATATTGGGTTATTTAAGCCGGTCTAAACAGTTTTTTGTTTACACAATATATGTCACACGACATACAGGTGTCATTATTTTAGAAACGTCATCCACAAATCACATAAAAAAACGTCGAACTTCAATTTTAAATTAAATCCCAAGAAAAGCTGAGGTTTGTCACGAGAGACCCGATTAGTCAGAAGTTAGCGATAGAAGCGTTGTCACCAAAAGTTACTGGCCTAAATCGGACCCGATTGAAATTACAGATGGTTTTCTGGTCAGGACTTGGGACGCAAGGTAACCTAAGTAGATAGAGAGACACACATGGGTCCACCCATCTGAGAGTTCTGATTGGCCGTGACGTCAGAGGAGAAGGGGGGGGGGGGGGCTCTAGCGTTAAAAGGAATTAATATTTAAAGAAAATCATCACATTTATTATTGTGTTACTTCATTAATCCTTATCTACATATTGGAGGTTAATTTTGTTCGTTATCTATCATATTATGGTTTCTCCAACACGAGGCGCTCTGACCTGTGCACGAGGGGTATTCAATAATAATATGAACATTGGTTTTCTAAATAAATATATACTCACACAAAAATCTAATAAGTAAATACGACATATAGGAGGGGTGTTGAAAAACGTAACAAATATTAAAAATATAACAAGCGATTGAATTACAATTAATTTATTAGGATTAATTCACAAGTATTACATATTAAATAACTTCATAACTAGTCTTACATATTAAATTATCATTATATAATGGCTCTTGCGATACCAGTTGGAGGTTTATATTCTAATACACTGTCATGAATAACTATACAGTAAGCTCTGGTGTTATCTGGAAAATTATCTCCACTCATAAACTACACTTTGATCTCGACTGTTGAAGACTTGATTGACTCATTCCAATGCTGAGAGTCGACCACAAATATAGCTCGATCTGTAAACTCATCATAATTTAACAGAGGCTCCAACATGTTTTTATAACAAAAACTTTTTTGAAAATCTGTGTACATCTGATAGGCTTTACAATATTTAGATTTATTGAAATCCATATTCATAGATTCATAAGGGTAGCATTCTGAATTTAGAAACACTCGTAAATCTACCAAACCGAAAAGTCACCTTTCTTTCTTACGTTATCTTTTCGATCTATTTGAAATGCTATAATAACATGTCTAGGTCTTTCTAGACTGGTTACAGTTTTAACAGACAACACATCTATTAATATCTCTGAGTGATGATAGCTCATCTATATCCGATTTTCAATATGCAAGAAATTTAGATGTGTCTTTTGCAATTTTATCCAGCGATTCCAAATTCATTTTATCATTTGGAAAAACATGTTCTGCTTTAAAAACCTGTTGGTTACAGCAATTTTCGATCTTGCCGTCCCAGTACTGTAATAGCTGTTGGAATCATTTCGAGCTCTTGTAAATCGGAAAGTATGTTTACCACAGGGGACTCCTTTAAAATGATGAGAGAAACTGAAGAGGAACCAAATAGGTATCTGCATGTGAAACTTGTTGTTTCAAGTGATGTGATCTGACGACACATTCAACCAGGCATTGCTAAGAGATTTGGCTTCGTTCTTACTAAACCGAAGCAGACTTTTGATCGTTGTTTGTGGTTTATGACTCTCGTACTCGTTCTACTCCTTTGTTATTTAATTCATAGGTCATTGAATCAGACAGAGCTGCACAAGTATGTAGCGGTTGTTGGTGTTAATTGGGATGTGATTCTAAATTGTTGTTGTAATAGGCAACCAACTCTTTAGTTTTATTATTTTCCAACCAGTGTCTGAATCTTTTCTCACCAGTTTTACACAATTTTGTTGCATTGAAATAACCAGTATTCCTATCGATAATTAATTTAAGGTCTCCAAATAAACTATACCAGAAGTGGCCTTTAATTTGCTGGTAACACACGTCACTGAATGTAGCCATTTTAAACAGACTACTGAACACTTGGATGCTCGAGAACAAACTGAAGCACGTCTCAATTCTATGTCAACTCAATTTTGAATGAGCTTAAGATTGTGTGTGGATAACAATTTATAGATGCTGACGCCACCTCCGTTTCGTTTACTTAAAACTGTGTTTATTAATATTTATTTTCGCATGCCTTAATTAAGGTTACTTAACTAATAAATAAAACACATGTGTGCAGTTTATTTATGTTTATTAACAAACAGGTTTGCGATACATGTGAAGTAAAGTGCTATATTTAAAACAAAAGTACATCAACATGAATATGGCACGACATGAGAGAAAGCCAGTTGCTATATAAACACAGAAATATAATTTGAAGTGAACAGAGAGGAATCATTCAACACAAGAGTTATCCAATCAGATGTCTCACCACGGCTGCCATCATCAAAGAGAAACATAAGTTTGTAACGCACCATATCAGACTTGCTTTTGGACGACGTTGTGTGTTGAAAGCGATATGATCTCATCGTTGTGTACATATGTTGTTGTAAGACCAGACCATTTGTTTATATGTTAATAATGTAATAATGTGTAGCTGATCTGAGGTGATTCTGTACCAAACTCAGTTGTCAGGCATGGTCGTAAATACAAATTAAAAATTTTCATGGAATTATGTTCAACAAAAAAAAAAACAAGAAGGAAAATGACATGTATGAAAAGCTGAACATCAAATTGTTTGGCAAATAGAAAAGCAATGAAACAAATGCAAAAGAAAAAAGTTCGGGACGCAGCAAATGCGTTATGGTGGTGAATCTTCATTAAATGTTTTATATTTGAATAACTCAATTTTCTATAAACTTACAAAGTTGAATTTTGGTATGTCGTAAAGTCTTCCACAAGTAAACATACCCATCAATTTCATTAAAATAGCTTTGTAATTTTCGGAGTTAAAATTTTTTTTCGAAATAAACTCAACATTTTCCCGGAAAACCTCGTCCGATTATCTTGGCTAACGAACTGATCCAACCCATTAATAAGAAAAAGATTCTTGCCGAGGTTCATCAAAATCGGTTAATAACTTTTTGAGTTATCGTGATCGGATACATACATACATATATATATATATATATATATATATATATATATATATATATATATATATATATATATATATATATATATATATATATATATATATATATATATATATATATATATACTTATATAAACATATACAACTTGAAACTGACCCCGGATATAGGTTCTAGGAGTCTTAGTTCGCGCTCATTTGAAAACATTTTTTGCAGTCATGTCATCGATACCTCTTCTATTAGTGATTTTTTAAAAATAAAAATTCACTAAAAGTACGTATTGAGAAAATTAATAAGGTGGCAGTTTAAAAAGTCTGAACGCAGGAAGTGCGTTATGGTAGCGAATTTTCGTAAAAATGTTAATGTCAAATATGTCCTCTTTTTAAAAGGACATTTGGTTCACAGTATAACCTATATAGTACTAACAATGTACCATATTTCATTAAATTAGCTTTGTTGTTTCAAAAAGTACTAACATTTTCCAAAAATAAACTTTAAAAGTTCCAGAAAAACTGGTCTGATTTTCCTGGCCAATGAACCTCTTCAAGCTATTTACACCCCTGCCAAGATATAATTATTGACAAACAGCTTTATTAACCAAGGTAAAAAAAAGTTTTATTGAAATGTACAAAATTTTTTTACAAAAATTCACCATTTTTTTCCGAAATTGCCTTCTGTAATGTTGCACTATATTATATTTTGCAGAAAAATTCTACAACTTTTTTTACCATAACTTACTAAACATTTATTTTCTATTACCAAGATTTCACAAAAATCTTACAAAAAAAAGTTTCTACGGAAACGCTAACAAAATTTCTGCGACAACTTTTCAAATTCAGCCCCCAATTGAGAGCGCCTGTATACCTCGATTTTATCAACGAGTAATACAAACAAAAAGCTCTCGAAATGCGTCATTTACATGGGGCTCCGCTATCTATTGGTAAAAGCGCCGTATCACAATTTGTGATATGTGTGTGCAATGTGTCAAAAAACGTGAAAAGTTGCAGAACAATTGAAATAACAAAAACAATGAACGATATCAATTTTTTTGTCTTACAAACATGCATTATAATTCAATAGAAATGCAAAAATGCAATAACATTAGGGTTGTTCTATTAAAAAAATAAAGTGTGTATCACCAACGACTTATGGGCCACCTGTGATTATCAAAATAATTTTACAAAATGCAGCTCAAAACACCCTATAATTAACGTATAAATTTTTTCTCGTATATAAACTTGTATAAAAACGAAAACATTGAGTTTTACCATAGAAATTCGTCACCCTGTATATGTGTAAACAGACAAAAACTGAAACTTACCCCGTATATGGGTTTTAGGAGTTCAAATTCGCGCTCATTTTATGAAATCTTTTCAAAATTCATAAGTCGCTGTCTTCTCAAAAACGATTTTCTACGAAAACTTGTTAAAATATAGACTATTAAACCATAAACTCCATCGCTGAAACTACTGCCAAAGCAGCAGATAGAGGGTCTAGTTGAAATGGGTTTTCCTAAAATATTATAGTAACATGAAGGACAATGATAGTTGAAGTTGAAATTTAAAGCTTTGTAAACCACACTTGTTACAACATTGATTCTACACAGTCCATATTTGTCTCAGATTATTTGTCTGAAAGTTGCAAATTTTGATCGCTCTTTTGACGTTTTAAGAAAAAAAAATTTCAAAATACTTTTTCTGCTACTTTTTGACGTTTTTGCTTCAAGAAAACTTAACCGTTGTATGTAATATGTAATTGGTTTTGTTAGCCACACAAAATATTTTGTTCCTGTGCTTTCCTCTAATTACCAGTGGCACCCAAATTTATTTTCTTTAAATGCCTATAAGGTTTTTTTCCTTTTAGCGGAGAGATCTGAATTTTGGCATGTAGAATAACTTTGATAGTAGAAACGTATATTCCAAATTTGGCTTTTCTCTTATTTTCAGATATAACGTATATTCCAAATTTGGTTTTTCTATTATTTTCAGATACAAAAATTTTCCGAAAGAAAACCCAAAACTCCCAAAAAAACTAGTCCGATTTTCCTGGCTAACGAACTTATCCAAGCCACCTATAAAAGGAAGATACCGACCAAATTTTATCAACATTAGCCCATGATTTTTTGTTATCGGTGTGATATTTTTTTCCCTCAGGGCTCGTCCGCGGCCTTGCCGCCCCGATAGCACTGCAACCTTTGGTTGATTGTGCATACCCTTAGTCTTACTCCACCCATTCCAAAATAACTGTGCCTTGAACTAGTCTGCACAGCGATTGGTAGGGTGAAGTTTAATATTGATCTGTCTCCGGTCTAGACTGACCGTAAATCAGTTGTCTTTTGCGGTCCAGAGCTTTACACTTGCACAAGATGTGCTGGGCTGATTCCTCCCCTCGCCGCAGAGTCTGCATGCGAGGTCCCCTTCGAACCACGCATTTTATGCAGGTGTTTCTTGACGGCCATGTGTCCCGTCAAGAGACCTGTTGTGTTTCTGAGCTGTCCTCTGCTAAGATTTATCAGCTCCAGAGCTCTCTTTGAACTGGGTCCGTCAATTATTGACATCCCATGTCTGAGCCCTGGACAGTCCGCCCAGTACACCTTGTGTTCGTTTCTGACCCAGGACTTAATGGCTCCCCTGGCAGTGCTCTTTGACACGCCCAGAGCCGGTTCTGGTCCCATAAATGGTTCTGCTGACCCTCTCTTCGCGAGGCTGTCAGCTTCTTCATTCCATTGACCACCGAGTGACCCGGCACCCAGATGAGGGTCACCTCATTCTGCCCAGCCAGGTTGCTCGTCAGGTCTCGGCACTCACTCACCAGCCAGGAATTTACCCGTGGGCTACTTAGTGCCTTAAGGGCTGCCTGGCTGTCTGTGGCTATGAGGATCTGCTTGTTGGTGTAGCCCCTCCTCTTGTTCTCCCTCACACAGTGCAGGATGGCTTACATCTCGGCCTGAAACACCGTTGCATGGGCTCCGAGGGAAATACTATGACTTACCCTCGGTCCTTCCGAGTAAACACCTGCCTCCGTCCCACGCTCCCCGCCGGATCCGTCCGTGAATCAGACGAGCGCGTCCGGTGGTAAGCCCGGCGTCTCCTCCCGCCATGCCTCGCGGTCAGGGATTTCCACTGTAAAGTTGTTTCCCTGCACATTCGCGGGCTCACGAAGTCTGACCTCATTTCAAGCATGGGCTCCTTCACGATGTCCTGAATTTTGCAGTAGCTCCTGAAGCCTGGGTTGATCTTCAGTCTACCATATCGGTGTGATATATATATATATATATATATATATATATATATATATATATATATATATATATATATATATATATATATATATATATATATATATATATATATATATATAAGCCCAGATCTCCTGATCAGTGAATTTTTCATTTTACGAAAAAATCGCTAAAAGTATTGGACAATAGTGTCTAGGAAAACATCAGAAATCGAAATTGTGTTGTATTACAAGCACAAGCAGTAATGTTAATTGTAAAACAGATTCTATAATTGCTGTAGATTAAACGATACTATACTATATGATAAGTGTGATTTATAATAATAGAATTATTATTAATATCATCATTATTACTATTATTGTCCATAATATAGAAGGATTGCGTTTCTGAAAACAATGTTTTTATTTATTTCAGAAACACTACACGCTACTAATGTGTGCAGCGAGAAATAACAGGGTCGAAGTGGTAGATTTTTTGTTAGATACTTTGGAAGACGTCCGTGTAGATGCTGTCGACATCGATGGTCAAACAGCATTATTTCATGCAGCTCAAGGAGGACACACTTGTATAATTCGTAGACTGATTGAAGTCGGTGCTTCACCTGATAAGAGAAATAAAGTAAGTAGCAATATATTTATTTATCAATGGTAACTTCTAAAAACGTAATAAATAGTAGACGAATAAATAATTCCACAAGCGCCTGTTAAAACTTAATCAACGACTAAAGCTAATTAGATTCAAACAATACATTCTCGAGACTTGCAGCTGATGAAAACCCCCTCGAATACATTAACTATAATTTTTAAACAGAGACAGTTACCGGCCTTAGCTTCACTTTCCACAATGCGTCGGATAGCGGTGATCTTAGAGTCCAATATTCGCCTTGCTTATGTCCCACCTTTCCGCAGTTCCAACAACGCAAGACATTGACACTGTGAGCTCTAATTGGGTTCCCATGACATGTAGGTTTTATCTCTTCAATTAGTTTATCTAGTTGCTGTACGACCTTGGATAACTGTTTTATTATTTCCGACTTAAAGACTCCGAACTCTCACTTGACTTTCTGACGCTTGCTATGCCACTTCAAACTCCAAGGAATGTGCTAAAATAAATTTTTGTGTCTCGCACCTCAGCACCTGTTGTTTGTCGGTATCCCTGACGCCGTCAATAAATTTTAGCGGCAGCTGGTGCCAAAATTCCGCCGGAGCTGTGGGGTAAGCTGATCGGTTCAGTCTGGCAACGCCGACGTGGAGATGTTACAGACTTTCGCCTTACTTCTGATAGCGATTTTTCAACTAAAATCGATACAGCTCTTGTAAATACTGTTTGCCAAACCTAATCTCTAATTGATGTCTAATGCTGTCAAAACTCAACTGTTTTCCTTGGGAATAGCTTGGAGCACATCTAAGGCATATCCTCTGAGAGTTACGATTATCTCTCTCGCCTCAACCATTGGCTGTAGCAGCGGCTTCGAACTCGTGCAAATAAGTACATCATGGACTGAGCCATCGAATGTGGGTACCTTTATTTCTATGACGAGGCTATCTTCTGCTGGATTTCCTCTTGCATACTTGTCAAGTGCATCATCGCTTATACTCCTTACTCGGCTTTCTACTTGCTGGAAAATGTCGTGTTTTACTTGCTTCATACGTTCCTCCACATATAAAGCGAAATTCTTCATTCTGCTGGCCTGCTCTTGTAAAATTTTCTTGTTTTCTTCATCTCTTTTTCTTATTTCTTGTTTTGTCCCTTCATCTCCCTTTCCTGTTTCTTCATCCCTTTTTTCATTTTTTGTTTTGCTTCGTCGTCTATTTTCTTTGCTTCTTCATCCCTTTTCTTGGATTCCTCTTTCATTTCCTTAATTAATTCCAACAGTCTGGTGTGCATATTGGCTGTCGCATTACGTGTCTTGGGCATAGGCGTACTTAAGGCTGGTGCACAGTTTGTTCTGTACAACCAGTTATAGGTTACTCCTGACACTAATTTTCCAGATTTTTGAGAAAGTTACACGTTGCTTAAAGAATATCCTGGAAAATATCTTCTTTAGCAGCTTGAAACTCCCCACTTCTGACACCAGTTGTGACGTTCTTCGGGGTTCTGGATTTGTTGACTAAGAAAACACAGTTTTCAAACAACAAATTTATTATAACCAAGTATTTTCCGACCATAAACACACCAAATAAAATATTTCTCTATTACAAATGCCCATAGAAATATATTCACTATTCGCCTTCTATGATCACTTATTCTGCACCAACACTAACTCGCTACTAACTGTCTGCTCCATCTACGGCTCGTTTACTTGTACCGTCCATAGAGTAGTTCTAGACCTTTCTACATTGATCCATATCTGTGATTTCTAGTCCACTCTCGAAATATAATTCTACAGTATTCGCTGTTACCAACACATTTTATCATACCTTATAATCGTGTTAGGAGAATGTGTGTGGATATTCGTTGGATCAAGTTTTTAATAAGATACCACATCATGTTAGGAACTAGAAGCAAACAAGAACAAGATTTTTAAAACTCTTATAAAACAGACTTTGCTGCAGTACAGTTTTTATTTTGTGTCAGAATTCACTATTCGTGTTATAGAGTGGATCCAGTGTTGGCATTTTGTTCTTCTACATTTAGTAATAATAATAATAATAATAATAATAATAATAATAATAATAATAATAATAATAATAATAATAATAATAATAATAATAATAATAATAATAATAATAATAATAATAATAATAATAATAATAATAATAATTAAATAGTCTTTATTTACACAGAAAAAGGAAAAAGATACAAAATTGTATACCTAGAAATATATAAACGTCTGGACACAGCAAGTGCGTTATGATAGTGAATTTTCATAAAAATGTTTTAAATAGCAAATATGTGTTTTTAAGAAAGCAGACATCAAATTTGGGTACCAGTATAACATATATAGTAAAAACAATGTACCATATTTCAGCAAAATAACTTTATTGTTTGAAAATGTACAAACATTTTTCGACAATAAACTTGAAATGTTCCCGATAAAACTAGTTTCCTGGCCAACGAACCTTATAGGTTAATAGTAAATTGAGGGATGCAAATTTGGGACATTCAATAAAAATTCGGTACCATAGCGGACTTGCTGAGTGCCGAATTTATTTTCTTACAAACATGCATTATAATTTTGTGGTCGAAATTCCATACATTTAAGCTCAGCTCAGAACTGAGACTGACCGGGGGAATCCCTCTGTCTAATTAATAAATAATATATAATATAATATATAATAATATAATAATATAATATATATATATATATATATATATATATATATATATATATATATATATATATATATATATATATATATGTATATATATATATATAACAAATTAATTGTTTAATCTATTTGAACTGAGGTGATTTTTCTGCTATGTGAAAACTGGAACAAAATATTTTCCAATTTAACAATGAGTTTTTTGAACAAACTGAAGGCACAGCTATGGGCAATCCATTATCGCCTTTTATTGCAGATTTGTTTATGAGTATATTTAAGACGGATTGAAAAAATAAAAATGGGTATTTCCCTAGAGTTTGGTTTCGTTATGTCGATGATATTTTTGCAGTGCTTGACACAAATACATGTAAGGTAGAAGAATTTACTGAAAAAGTAAATAATCAATTTGATTCACTAAAATTTACCCACAAAATAGAAATCAACAATATACTTTCGTTCCTAGATGTACTAGTTATTAAGAATTAAAATAATGGCTCGCTTGAATTCGATGTCTATAGGAAGGAAACGGCTACTATTAGTTATATTCCTAATGACTCACATCATACGTTTGCACAAAAAACGGCTAGTTTAAATTTCTTAGTAAATAGATTGATCAAATTTCCGTTGAGTAAAAATAGATTTAATACAGAATTAAAATACATAAAAAATGTGGCGTCTTGACTTAAAGACCTGTTCGGTTTATTGTATCTTTGTAGTCAATATAAATACTTTCACGTAGAATTAAAATCGATATAAATATAGTTTTTATGTAGTATTTTAGTTGAACTATTTATTATTTGTTAGAGTGACAGACATCTGGGTTTTTAGTTTTCTATTTTTAAAAAAGATGAGTTGAGTTGATGTTGTTTATCTTACCAGATGTCTTTATCGGCATGAACCAATATTCACATAGTAAATTTCTAGACCGAAAGGAAACGTGCTGATTTTTTAAAAAACTCTGGTCCTTTTAAACCTATATTAGATAAGGGTCATAAATTTGTGGATCAAAAGATGAAAGCAGGTCTCCGACCTGTTTCACTGCGCAATAAACAAACGATCGTTCTTGGACGACAACTTTACTTCGGACTAGTTCGTTTACCTTGACGCGATATAAATATACGGAATCTAGTTTTTTATGTTAGAATTTTCTTCCTCTGAAGATGTTGACATTGTCAACGAAACGATCGTAAGGTCTCTGAAATATGTGTTGTGGTGATTTGGGTGTTCTCCAAGTGTACTTATGAGATTTTCCTGGCTAACGAACTTATCCAAGTCACTTGCAAAAGGAAGGTACTCACCAAATTTGATCATAATCGGCCCATTACTTTTTGAATTACGAATGATATATATATATATATATATATATATATATATATATATATATATATATATATGTATATATGTATATATATATATATATATATATATATATATATATATATATATATATATATATATATATATAAACATATAAAAATTGAAACTGACTCCGGATATGTGTTCTCGGGGGCTAAAAAGTCTGGACACAGCAAGTGCGTTATGGTAGAGAATATTCATAGAACTGTTTTTAATGTTATATAGTTTTTTTTTCAAGAAAGACATCAAATTTAGTAGATACAATAACCGTTATAGTAGAGACAATGCCCCCGTATTTCATCGTACCAGCTTTTTGTTTGAAAAAGTACCTAAACTTGCCGAACATAAATTTAAAATTTTACAAAAAAAAAAAGGTCTGACTTTTCTGGCCAACGCACCTACCCAAGCAATTGACATAAAAACTACACCAGCCAAGATATAATTATTCACAGAAAGATTTTTGATAGAAATAAAAAAAAATGTTTACATGAAAATTTGCACGTTTTGTTTCATGAAAATACGTCATATTTTACAAAAATTGGCTAACTAATTTTGCACAAAAATTACATAAAAATCTTAGGAAAATTTATAAAAAAATTACAAGAAAATTTGCTATAGTTTTTTCACTAAAATTCGAAAAAAAAATCACGTGAACCCGCAAAGATTTTTTTACAATAACTTTTTATACGAAAATTTGTTAAAAAAATCCATAAAATTGAAATTATGCACCTAATGTGTAATTGCTATTAAAAAAAAAACGAAAATTTGAACCAGTGCAAGTAAAGAAAAATATCAACGGAAAAATGTCAATTTCATGTCTAATTGGTAGCTTATAGCTGTAAAGTGGCTCTGCCAATAAAGGCGATTATTATTACTATTATTATTATTGAATACTCATATTTTCATGTCACAAGCTGTCAGAAATAACAAGGGTATTTAAGTCTGTCACTTTAAAATTTCATTTGAGATTTGTGAAAACAATTTATGAAAATGTAAATTTGTATAGATAATCAAATTAATTATTTTCTACCGTTTTTGTACCAACGTTAATTTAAATATTTAAATATTTTTCCACAAAAATTCGCAAAACAATAATCTGGTCGGTTAATAGAATTAAAGTTAAACCTTTGTGTGTGTTTTTTTTATTTTTTTAACGTCGGCCTATTTCCACGACTATGGGCAATCACCGACGCCAGGGAGCAGTTTCACCTTACTATCCTGGAAATTTTGCCGAACCCCTGCCTTTCTGTAAGGAGGGTAAGGATTTTTAACGTATCTAATATCGCATGGACATGGGACCGACGGCTTTACGCCCACTACGAAGGGCGAAACATGCAGACATCCAACTTGTTCAAATACAATGCCATAACCTCGGTTGATGTTAATTGTACAGTATGTACTGAAAAAGTGAAAGGAGTACCCTGGGATCGAACCCAGTACCCTTCGGTTCAGAGGCGCACGGTCTTACCACTGAACCACCGAGGCTGTAAGTAAAACCTGAAAAAAATGTGTTAAACGTGAATCATGGTATGCGATTATAAATGTATATATTTCCAAAACGATAGTCCTTAGATGTAGGGGTAGAGCCTGGGTGGTTCAGGGGTAAGAACGTATGCCTCTGATCCGAAGGGTACTGGGTTCGATGGCAGGCTACTCCTTTCACTTTTTGAGTACAAACTGTAACATTCACATCAACCGAGGTTCTGACATTTCATTTGAGCAAGTTGAATGTCTGCACGTTCCGCCCTTCGGAGAGGGCGTATTTCCGTCGGTCCCGTGATCATTTGATGTTGGGCACGTTAAAGATCCCTACCCTCCTTATAGAAAGGCAGGGGTTCAGCAAAATTTTTAGGATAGTGGGGTGAAACTGCTCCCTGGCGTCGGTCATTAGCCATAGTCGCGGAAATAGGCCGACGTTAAAGAAATAAAACACACACGCACACAGATATATGGAGGTATAATACAAGAGTTGGAGTAGACGGGATACCGTTCACTTCCAAAACATAAACTGTTCCATTTGGAAAAAAAATTAGTTGCGGTAATTTAAATTTAAATTTAAATTCAACCACTATTTAAGTGCATCTCAATTTTTGTGACCAATAATATAAACGAAAACCTCCCTAAATGCGTTATTTTCACGGGACTCATATTTCTAATGGTAAAAACTGCCGTATCAAAATTTTTGTGTGTACCAAAAATGTTTTTTTCCATGTTATGTTAGTTTTGACAAAAATGTGAAGTAACTCGAAAACGGTGGACGATCTCATTTTTTTACAAGCATACATGGTAATGCATGCATGCATGGAGAATGCAATAATACAATAATAATAGGGGTGATCCATTGAAAAAAGAAATCTTGTATTACCAACGACTTATGGGCCAGTGTGATCGTCAAAATTATTACATAAGGTGCAGCTCACAACACACCGTCATTAACTTATATGATATTTTTCCTTGGTATAATAACGGATATATTGAGCCTTACCGGACAAATGCGCCACCGTGTATATATCTTAACATGTAAAAACAGAAATTGACCCCTGATACTTCTTCCAGAGGGCATAGGTCGCTCTAGTTTGAAAAAATATTTTCAAAATACCAAAGTCGAGGTATCCACAATAACGAATTTTTTCCACGAAGATTTGTTAAAAATAAGAGACTATTAAACAACTGCCAGAGCATCAGAGAAAGGTTCTATTTGAAATAAATTTTCTGCAAATATTTTAGTAAACTGAAGGACAATGATGGTTGAAGCTGTCACTTAAGGCTTTGTAAAAGACGCTTATTACGACATTTCTTCTATAAAACCCGTATTGATTTCAGTTTGTTCGTCTAAAAGTTGCAAATTTTGACGTTTCAAATCACGACTTCCACGTTTTAAAGGAGAAGAACTATCAAAATTTGAAAGTAAATTTTTGGCTATTTCTTGACCTTCCTGCGAAAAGAAAAGTCAATCTTTGTCTGTAATATACAAGAGATTTTGTGCACACAAAATATTTTGGTTTTAGTGAATTTTTCTAAAAAAAAAAATTCACTATTGGGGAGATCTCAGCTTTTGAATTTTGAAAAAGTTTCTTCAACTGAGCAAATCTAGAACTCATATCCGTAGTCAGTTTTAATTTATATATGTTTATATATATATATATATATATATATATATATATATATATATATATATATATATATATTGGTATGTTATTATAGGAACTATTTAAATGGTTTTAATACGTTATATATGACTTATTGTATATTTTGTTAAATTTTATCGTATATATTTAGTTTTAATATACTTCTTAAGTTGGATATATTTATTTTTAGGATCGCCCTGTATGTAAATTTAGATTAGAATTTATTTTAAGGTGAGAATATGTTAAATTTGATTGTGGTTTGTTCTATATGTATATAATAATTTAATTTGACTTTAAGAATAATACTTATAGCTTGCCCTCAATATCTATGCTCAGATATGTAAATTTTGTGTTTGATTTTGTATAATTGTATAATGACATGTATTGCTGGTGGTATTCTTTGCCACTGTTATAGCATTAATAAATACAGATATATATATATATATATATATATATATATATATATATATATATATATATATATATATATATATATATATATATATATATATATATATATATATATCTTTACTCTCTATTAATATTTTTACACATCAATTTTAATTTTTAACAGTAATTTGAATGCAATATTTCTTTCTTTTAGATTTTTGAAATCACAAATATCCAGTAATACATAACAGCAACCAAGAATATATCTGGTTTAATTGTGTTGTTATTTATGGTTTTCACGTGGCTAATGTGGTGTAATATGGATAATGTATATTGGTATGGTCTTGGATAATTGTAGTCATGGAGTTTAATTTACAAAAATGAGCAGATACACATTTCGTACACACATTTTCTCATTTCAATATATATATATATATATATATATATATATATATATATATATATATATATATATATATATATATATATATATATATATATATATATATATATATATATATATATATGTATGTATGTGTGTATCAGACCGATAACTGAAAAAATAATGGGCTGACTTTGATAAAATTTGGCAAATACCATCTTTTTGTAAGTGGCTTGGATAAGTTCGTTATCCAGCAAAATCGGAATAGGTTTTCCGCTAAAATCTTAGGTTTCCTTTCGGAAAAAAATTTAATCTCTGAAGGTAACAATGTTATGGTAACCAAATTTGGTACGTCCGTTATAAAGAGTAAGCGATACGCCAAAATTCACATTTCTATGTGACAACAAAAAGAGTAATTAGCATTTATTTTTAGAAAATTTGTTTACTCGTTTCCCATCCGAAAATAATTTGATTATTCTTCTTAATCTTCCTCTCAATTCGTTGAATCCTCAATTTCACTGCAGCCTGATGTTCATCAAAATTTGTCTTTATTTGTTCCGTTTTTTTGGCTAAATTATTCTCTGCACGTTCTAAGCCAGTTTTGAAATCCTTTAATTTACACATCTGCTTTAATTCAGACAGTATTCTCGACATTTTATATGTTTGTTATATTTTGCTTGTATTTTTACATTTTCGATGATTGAAATTTATTTTTAATTGGTGATGTTATATGTGTTTTTGCTTTATTTTATTAGACTTGTTTTGTTCGCAGTCTTGTTACCAATCTGTTGACGAGACTTTGTAGTTTTTTATGCCTTATAAAAATTTATTTATCTATCTATCTATATGTGACAAGATTAAAACCTTAAACGTAGGTTATTTTTCTGTACAGAGTATCAAATAATATACAAATTGAAGTTTCAGTTGTAAAAACGCAATAAATGTCCCTTTAAACAGAGAGTTACGAGCAATTTAATAGGCATAAAATTATAAAGTTGCTTGTCGTAAAACATTTCTGGACAGTTGCAATATCGCGTAATGGGATCATAAAAACCTCAAAAAGAAATGAGGATATGTGTCTTTATAAAAACTAAAGGTCATGCAATACTGGTGAGTCTATTGGTAGTAACCTTATTAGAGAAAAAGCATTATTATTAATAGACTTCAGCGTAAAGTCTGATTTCTTATTCGTAAAAATAATTTCTGACACGAGTGCGATATAGTAGCAGATTTTCACAAAAAAGTTTTTTCAACGTGGTGAATAAATTGATAATAAAGTTTGGAGAGGGTGAATAAAATAGTGCCGCAAATTAAATCATAACTTCTACATAGCTGCGATAATCTAGTCTCATGAGAAAGACATTCTTATGAAATGGGTTTAAGTAACGGGAGGATACTTGAGGGGAATAGGGGGACACTGAAATAATTATGGGCTACAGTGACATAATAACGATGCAACAACTTTAATGAAAATATGAAAAATCTTTCTAATATTTACAAACACCTCTATATATATAAACTTAAGTGAACTAGAATTCTAAACTAAGAAAACATACTTAATCAGCATTCTTCTATCCTGCAGAATAAATGCTAGTTGAGGTAATTTCTGTTATTTCCAATTCTAACGAAACAATGTGGTGTTTATATAAACATTGGAAATGTAATATTGCTAAATCTGTGTAAAATAATGACAATGCCGATCTAACCTACTTATAAAATTATAATTAATACAGTTTATAATCATTACCCAATTCCCTACTTTTTATCTCGAAATAATATTACAATATATATATATATATATATATATATATATATATATATATATATATATATATATATATATATATATATATATATATATATAATCCTAGGATTACCTTTTTGGTAAGCTGTTGTTCCCTGAACATGACTTGACCACAAAGCAAACATTTGTATCCTTGTACGTATAAACTTCTGAAACGTTATATTACTCGCGTTTTAACAAAAAACTGTCAATTTTTACCAAATCACCTCTCATTTATCCCCTCCCCCTGAAGCGATCTTACCCAAAAACAATTCGAAGCGTTCCTTTGTTGGGTGCTAACTGGATACCAAATTTGAAAATGATATATTAATTCGTCCCTAAGTTATTACACCTACTAACAGACGTACAAGCCGACAGGCCGACCGACAGACAAAACCATTCGTTCCAGAATCAAGTTTTCTATATGTTCAAAACTTTTTGCGCCGTTTTAGCAAGAAAAATTAGAAATTTGGTGACTTCAATGTCCAGATTAAGGAATGGCTAGGATCTTCAAAAACCGATCTACAAGGGAGAGCAGCGGAGGCCTCTGCAGTTAGCAATTCTTTAGCCAATATGGTTCAGCAACCTACTTACGTTCCTCGCATCCCAAAACACAGCTCAAATCCCATGGATCTCCTTCTTACTACAAAACCTGAATGCTATAAGACACAGTCACCGCCCCCCTTGGACGCCCAGACCACGGCATGGCCACTCCTTCCTGCGCAATGCAACCCGAGGTCACACAGTCATCACACCCACTGATCGTTTGGCACTAAAACTCCGCGAACTGAGACGAAATGCGGGATTACTTTTCCTCATTGCCATGGGCGTCTGTCTGCTTCTCTCATCCTGCCGCTCTGATATCTCACAAAACGTCACACAAATTATCCAAGCTGGCATGGAATTATTTATTCCACGTACACAGAAAACCTCTTTAGCCACTAAAAAGCCCTTGTTTTCTAAATCCTGTGACAAGGCCAGACTTGAAAAGGTCAAAGCTCACTAAACGTTTTTACACAATCGCAGTCAAGAAAATCGTCAAGCATTTAACTGCGCAAGAAACCGCTATGTCCGCATTCTTTCTGCGGCAAAAAACTCGTTTAGTAACCACATCAAAAAGAAAGTCCTCTCAAGCTCCAACGGCAGCAAACCCTTCTGGACTCTTGCTAAATCTATTGGGAATAATTTATGCAAGGACACGTTCCCACCTCTTGTTTCAGGGGATGAAATTGTTTCTACCGCCCTGGGCAGGGCTGAACTTTTTGCCTCGTTGTTCGCCGGCAATTCTACTCTCAACCCACCTCCAAATGTTCAACCACCAACAGTCCCCAATGTCGCGCATAAAATTACGGATATCATTTTCAAAACTAAAAAGGTACGAAAGATGTTCTCTTTTCTTAATACCAGGAAAGCCTCTGGCCTTGACGAGGTCCCAGCAATTGTTCTCAGAAAATGCGCACCAGAACTTGCTCCTGTCCTGACTCGTCTATTTCAGACATCTTAAAATAGGGGCATATTCCACAGTAACTGGAAAACTGCAAGAGTACAACCCGTCCCCAAGAAAGGATCCAAAGCGCTTCCCAGCAACTACAGGCCTATTTCTCTCCGTTCTGTCGTCTGAAAAATGATGGAAAAGTATATAAACACCGAACTACTAAAATTTCTTGAAAAACAGTCTAATATACGACAGTCAGTATGGAATCCGTCAGCGCAGATCAACTGTCTAACCTCCTTTTCTTTGTCACCCATTCTTGGAACAAGTCTATGGAACTACACGGTAAATCACAGCTTGTCGCTCTACACATATCCAAAGAATTCGACCAGGCCTGGAACGTAGCGCTGCTTCTTCTGGCCTATGGCCTACCACCAAAACTATGTACCTGGACAGCAAATTTCCTCTTCAACCGGAGCATTTCTGTTGTCGTGGATGGCCATTCCAATAAACTGTGTCCAATTAATCCAGGAGTCCCTCAAGGTTCAGCTTTAGCACCTACTTTGTTTCTTCTCCACATCAATGACCTCCTCTCTAGCATATCCAACCCAATTCACAGTTTTGCGGACGACAGCACCCTCCACTCAAATATACAATATTCTAAGCCTGTCTCTTTAGCCCAATTAGATGGGGATCGCAGACTCATGGAGGATTCTGCCTCCGTGGATCTTCAAAAAATATTAGACTGGGGAAGTAGAAATCTTGTACAATTCAACCCCACCAAATCTCAGTCTTGCTTTCTATATCATAAGATATACACCAGCCCTAGACCCATCACAATGAACAACCAAGTTATTCAAAGTAATGAGTCCTTTTCACTTGTTGGCATTTCTGTAGACCGAAATCTCAATTGGCACCAACATGTCACATCCATTGCAGAAGCGGCTGCTAAGAAATTAGGTTTGCTCTTCCAGGCTTGCAAATACTTTTTACTGGCTAATCTATATACCTTATATACTTCACAAATAAGGCCAAACCTCGAATAATGTTCCCACATCTGGGGTTCCGCTACCGCTTCTACGCTCGCTATCCTGGACTCCATTCAGAAGAGAGCTATACGTCTCATTGGTGACCCTACCCTCACCCAAAGGCTGCCATCCCTTGCCCACCGACGTGCCGTTGGTGACTCCTCTCTCACTTTTATAGATATCCGCACTGGCACTGCTCAGAGGAGCTTTCTTCCATAGTTCCTCCACCTGCTTCCCCCAACAGATCTACCAGGGGAAGAGAGCGATTGCACCCTTTTACTGTCCGGGTCACCAGACATAGAACATCTTGTTATGCCTGCTATTTTGTCCCCAGGACTTTCAAATTGTGGAATTATTTGCCGGCACATGTTTTTACTTCTCCTCCGAACCTCCAAACCTGCAAGTCTAGAATTAACAAGTTGCCTCGTTCCTCCTTGCCGACACCCACGGTACGATAGTATTTAGGCTGTAAGCCCTCGTGGTGTATTGTTGAAAAAAAAATCACAGGCCAAGTTTACAACTATAAAGTAAACTATAAAATTAACATTAACTTAACATAAGTATGTGAAAGGGCGGAGTTCAGATAAAAGATGCCATAAAGTGGAAGCTCAATCTCTTCTTCCACCCAACCTAGTCCAAAATCACACTAAACCGTAGACACAGCTCTTATATAACTAAGTACAAAACAATAATAATAATAATAATACTTTATTAAGGATCGGTTACCGACTGAAGGTCGTTGCACTATTAATTTCTATTGAAGAAATGTCATCGAGGTCTAGAATAAAAATAATTGCAGTAGACGATATCGCCATTTTCGCGTATAAAATATACACACTATCCCAATATTTAAGATATTCCAACTGATAAAGAACAGTTTAACAATGAATAAAACTTTCTTGGTACATTATGAGCTTTTTCGCTAATATATTAATGCCGGTATATAACTTCTGGTTAAGCAGTTTGGGCTTCCTTATTTTGAGCACAACGTTCTATAAGCTACTTTATAATGAGATTTGTTTTGGCGGGGCAAGTTCAAAAAGGTACCACACAGGCTGCCTGTGTTCAGCGTGAGGAGGTAGGGCGGCACTTGAGCCAACCCTGGGCAAGGCTTAACTTTTTGCCTCGTTGTTCGCCGGCAATTCTACTCTCAACCCACCTCCAAATGTTCAACCACCAACAGTCGCCAATGTCGCGCATAAAATGACTGACACTATTTTCAAAACTAAAATGGTACGACATATGCTCTCTCCTCTTAATACCAGGAAAGCCTCTCGCCTTGACGAGATCCCAGCAATTGTTCTCAAAAAATGCGCACCAGAACTTGCTCCTGTCCTGACTCGCCTGTTTCAGACATCTTACAATAGAGGCATATTCCCTAGTAACTGGAAAACTGCTCGAGTACAACCCGTCTCCAAGAAAGGATCCAGAGCGCTTCCTAGCGACTACATGCCTATTTATCTCCTTTCAGTCGTCTCTAAAGTGATCGAAAAGTATATAAACACCGAATTACTAAAATTTCTTGGAAAACACAGTCTAATCGACGACAGTCAGTATGGATTCCGTCAGCGCAGATCAACTGCCGACCTCCTTTCCTTTGTCACCCATTCTTGGAACAAGTCTATGGAACTACACGGTGAATCCCATATTGTCGCTTTAGACATATCCAAAGCCTTCGACCTGGTCTGGCATGCAGCGCTGCTTAATAAACTACCGGCCTATGGCCTACCACCAAAACTATGTAGCTGGACAGCAAACTTCCTCTCCAACCGGAGCATTTCTGTTGTTGTGGATGGCCATTCCTCTAAACACTATCCAATTAATGCAAGAGTTCCTCAAGATTCAGCTTTAGCCCCTACTTCGTTTCTTCTCCACATCAATGACCTCCTCTCTAGCACATCCAACCCAGTTCACAGTTACGCGGACGACAGCACCCTCCACTCAAATATACAATATTCTAAGCACGTCTCTTTGGCCCAACTAGATGAGGATCGCAGACACATGGAGGGGTCTGTCTCCGTGGATCTTCAAAAAATATTTGACTGGGGAAGTAGAAATCTTGTACAATTCAACCCCACCAAATCTCAGTCTTGCTTTCTTTCTCATAAAAGATACACCAGCCCTAGAACCATCACAATGAACAACCAAGTTATTCACAGTAATGAGTCATTTTCACTTGTTGGCATTTCTGTGGATCCAAATCTCAATTGGCACCAACATGTCACATCAATTGCAGAAGCGGCTGCTAAGAAATTAGGTTGCCATTCCTTGTCCACCGACGTACCGTTGGTGACCTCTCTCTCTCTTTTATAGATATCTGCACGGGCAGTGCTCAGAGGAGCTTTCTTCCATAGTTCCTAAACCTGCTGCCCCCAACAGATCTAGCAGGGGAACAGAGCGAATGCACCCTTTTACTGTTCAGGTCACCAGACATAGAACATCCTGTTATGCCCGCTCTTTTGTCCCGAGGATTTCCAAGTTGTAGAATTCCTTGTCGGCACATGTTTTTCCTTCTCCTCCGAACCTCCAAACCTTCAAGTCCAGAATTAACAAATTGCCTCTTTCCTCCTTGTCGACACCCACGGTATGATAGTATTCAGGCTGTAAGCCCTCGTGGTGTGTTGTTGAAATTAAAAAAAAACCTTCACTTTTTAGTATACCCCTCCGCTCCACTAACCTCTTTGTTTGTCTAATCAGTAGCGGTCATTTGATCACGTGACAGTTGAAACATAAAC
>OZ023262.1:220640197-220652697 GCA_964006375.1 Tillus elongatus
AACTCATTTAATTTTTTTTATTTTCCTAACAACCTCTCCATTTCTAAAAATATACAAATTCGGTCTTTATTTTCGTGAAGCGCTTTTATCAGTAGTATTTGAAAAAGGTATCAAAACCCAATTCCGACATTTAGTTTTTTGAGAATCATCAAGAATTTTGATTTTTCATATGGAGCCATATTAAATTTAAATGGCATTATGTTGTCGAAACAATTTCAGTGATGTATGACATGATGGGTCTAAATAACTACCTTACATTAACTTTTAGTTAAATTCAACCCTTTTTTACCCTTAATATAAGAATGTCGGAACTCCGACAAAAATAGAGAACAAGAAGATAACATTGTAATAGCAATATTTTGAGATAACAGCGTTGAAACAGTTTCATCCGGAAAAGCGCCATCTGGTGGCAAGAAAAAGAAGAAAAAATTCGCGACGCAGCAAGTGCGTTATAGTAGCGAATTTTCATAAGAATTGTACACTTTTATTATTCGGCATATTAGTAAAGTTAATACTTTAAACTTACACATACCTTGAAGATCGATTTTAAAGGTTCTAGTACGCGCACATTTGAAGAATTCTTTCCAAAGTGTTACCATCGATATCTCTCTATTATCACAAAAATCTTACGTTCTAACTCCTTTTGAGAAAAGTGCCCAAAACTGAATTTTCTATGATGCTAAAGAACAAAATTTTGCCATATCTGTAGAAAGTGAGAGTCCCTTTAAAAGAAACTTGTATTAAAAATTTGATTAAAGTTATACAGAAAATTTACAGAAGGAAACTTAATTCATATTTAAAAAAGTAAAGTATCTGCCAAATTATAAACGTAGCAGTTATTTCTCCTTATTAATCGTCAGTATAATTTTGTTTTCGTCAACCTAAGCAAACCGGTTTTTCAGTATCAACAATAACAAAATTATAATTTCAGACTCAAAGGTGACAAACTTATTTAGGCGTTTTAAAGAAAAATGAGATCTTGTTCAAAACGCATGAAATCTGTGCACTATTGTTTCTCCAAATGTTAAAATAAAACATAAAAAAATACATTCATCGAGCTGGATTCGATCGCATAACCTTCTGCTCAGGTGGCAAGTGCGATGCCCCCTGCGCCATCTAGGCACACGTCAACTAACGTGTTATTTGCGTGATACTTTAAATCGGCTTCATGCCAGCGATATTAGATTCAATACGTAACAATTAATTACAGAATTACAGAATTAGTAGAATTACCATTGAAAAACCTCCCACGACTGTTTCGGTCTTATATGACGTCTTATGTTTAAGGATAAAGATAAAAGAAACTATTTTATAATAATTTATATAGACTTGCCCTTAATTGGTTTACATTTCTGCTATATTATGCGACAGCATAATATATCTAAGCTGCGTTAAAACTGTATGTGGGGCCGTTAATAAAGCTACAAATATAGTGTATTTTAATAATTGAATGCATCCCCCAGTTTAATAACAATCACTGGGCAAATTTTTAATTTCATGTGGTCTGTCATTTTCCATAATTGCGGCCGAGATTTCACGATTGTCGATTCGGGTAGTATGTTTTCTGCCTGGTATATATTTAGTTTGGTTACCGTTTATGTATGGTTTATACCTGTTGTATGAATCAATCTACGCGTGGCAGTTAACTACTCTGTCTGTCAGGCATTGGACTTTAACAACTAAGTCGTTTTAACGCATGTCTTTGGGATTTTATTTTTAATTTGGAAAAAACTCTAAATATTGTGTACCAAATTACTTAAAATTCACAATACAGGTTTATTTGCACTATTTCTAGCCGCATGTAAAGTCTCATTCCAGTTAATCTGATACTTACAAAAATATAGCGTTTTCAAAAAGTTTTCCCCAATTTTTCAGCGGAAATACTTGAGGATAAAGGCTGATTAACAAGCTCTACCTCGGTTTTCGCCCAAACAAGAATTTTTTCTAGTTTTACTGAAATCAGTTTAGTATTTTTTTAAGTAATTGCTTTATACAGTGTGTCCCAAACTGGGTGGGAATGTATTGCAATCTCCGCAATTATTAGAGATAGGGAGACTGTTAAATTAGCAATGTTTTGTGAAATTTCATGCTTGTTTCAAATATGACTTGCATTTTGCCATGCCTCTTTTCGTTTTTGAGTTATTTTTAAGAAACCAAAATTTGCCGATTTCTTTTTTCTTCAATATCTAAGTAGGCGTTGATCTGATATGTCTAAGACCTGCACGTTATCAGGACACTTTTTGCAGAGTAATATTTTTGTGCTATTCCCAACTTTGGATTGTCATTTGTTTTTGAGCTACAGGTATCAACGTTTGTTTTTATTATGGCCGCCATATTGGATTCTTTGCTGATGTGAGAGCTTGTGGAAAGAGCTATCCACTGATGTACAACATGCTTGAGAAATCTTGTAATTGCACTGACAATTTTGAGATAAACCGTTTTGAGGATAGTAGGCCATGAAATCCAATATCAGAAAACAAATGACAAAAAAAAGTGTTCAAAAAGCAGTAGGCCATGGAGCCTAACAATAGACTTCTACCTTTAACATAATTTCCCGTAATGATTCACGATAAAAAAAAAAGGAATTTTAAACACCAATGAATCGGCCCATTATTACAAATGATATTTGACATTACAACAGTATCCTAAAAGATTGTTATAAACAAATTAAATAGGTTAACCTAGTATATAACTAAATTTACTAACAGAACTCAATAAAAAGCAGATTAATGATATGAGATAACGCATTTGAAAATTGCTTGATTTTTAAACGTAAGTAACTGAAAAACAACAGAAGAAACTTTGCTATGGATACAACACTATCGCGACAATTAAGAATACTGCCATTCTTAATTATCTAAACAATTTGAGTTGTATTTAACACGCTGCTTAAAATTTTGTACTAAATAGTCTGTTTTTTGTTTATTTTAACTATTATTCAACAATATGTTCAGTAATGAAAAATATGTTGACATGTTGGAATGTTATATTCGTTCTAACCGAAATACTGAGGCATCTGCAAATTCATATCAAAACAACTACCCAGAAAGACGACAACCAAACACCAAAAAATTTTGCAGGATAGTGACCAATCTATTGAACGACGGTAGCTTCCACGCAAAGAAATTACTAATGCCTAGAATTGAAGAAAAAAATAAAGCCGTCTTACAGGTTTCAAACGAAAACCCTCCGTAATCTGTTCGGTTATATGGTGAACAAATTGACGTTCCAAAAAGTACGGTACACCGTGTATTAACACGTAGTCATTACTATCCATACAAACCTACAATCCTACAAGGCTTAAATGTTGACGATTACCCTAAGCGACTTCAATTCTGCAGATGGTATCAAGGACAATGCCAGTAACATGAAAATTTTCATTTGAAAATAATATGGACTGATGAATCCAGATTTACAAATTGTGGTGTGTATAATCGCCATAATAGGCACTATTGTGCAAATGAAAATCTCCATCCAAAGAAAGAAAGGCGATTGCAAGACAGATTTGTTATTAATGTTTGGTACGGATTATTAGGTAAAAAACTGTTATTTTTATTTGTAGATTAGACAGTTAATTTTTAAACATTTCAGGTAGCTTCATTGTTGGTCGTTCTTTTTTGAAAATAATTTAACTGAGGAAAATATATATTAATCTAGTAAAAAATGATATCTTACCATCAATTTGAAGAGTTCATGATAATTTAGACCAGAGTTGGTACCAACAAGACGGTTGTCCAGCTCAAAATGCTAGGATCGTCAAAGAACTTTTGTACCAAAATTTTACTAACCGTGTCATTTGTAACAATGGGTCGGTTCATTGCGGTGCTCGAAATCCTGATATAACACCCACGGATTTTTATTTTTGGGTTACTCTGAAGAATGGTGTGTATAAATTCCCTCTACCATAAAATATCAATGAATTACGAAACATCATGGAACCTATAAATCATATTAACCAAAACCCCCTTACCAGAGTTTGCAGGCATGTTTCAAAAAGGCGTATAAAGTGGATTGAACAAAACGGTGGCCATATTGAACAATTTTCTATTTAGTGTATTTTTAGGTTCTATTTTATTATTTGTTGAGTTCCGTTTCTAATTGTGCTGTTTTGTGGAGTTTGAGTTTCTATTTGTTATTGCCCGGTTTCGTTATTAAACTGTTTCACATAATATTACCTAGCATTATTACCTCATTAAGTATTGTAAATTAAATCACATTTTTTTTTATCGTGAATCATTACGGAGAATTATGTTAAAAGTGTAAGCCTATTGTTAGACTCCATGGCCTACTGCTTTTTGAACACTTTTTTTTGTCATTGTTTTCTGGTATTGGATTTTATGGCCTACTATTCTCAAAACGGTTTTTCTCAAAATTGTCAATGCAATTACAAGATTTCTCAAGCATGTTGTACATCATTGGAAAGCTCTTTTCACAGGCTATCACATGAGAAAACAAATCCAATATGGCTACTATAATAAAAACAAATGTTGATACCTGTAGTTCAAAAACAAATGACAATCCAAAGTTTAGAATAGCACAGAAAGATTATTCTGTAGCCATGTCAGATCAACGCCTACTTAAATATTGAAGACAAAAGAAATCGACAAATTTTGGTTTTTTCATATTTGGAACTAGCATGAAATTCTACAAAAACATTGCTAATTTAACCGTCTCCCTATCTCTAATAATACCAGAGATAGCAATACATTCCCATCCAGTTTGGGACACACTGTATGTATATATATATATATATATATATATATATATATATATATATATATATATATATATATATATATATATATATAAACATATGGAAAGTTTTAACGGACCTGGGTTTTGGGTTCTAGAGACCCAAATTCGCGCTCATCTGAAGAATTTTTTCAAAAGTTTTTCATCGTGACCTCTCTAACAGCGAATTTTTCTTAATGAAAATTCTCTAATAAAAAATATAACTTGAACTGTACTTGAAAAAACTTTTCGAATGTTTTATTTCCAATGCTCCAGTTTCCATAGTTACCAAGATATGAATGTCGCTCACCTAGTATATCAGCCTGTATATCTCGGCTACGAAGCACTTTTGAAATGTTTTTACCGCTATTAGATATGTTGTATGAGGTACTATCAAGACATGCTAGTTTTATTTGTGACCGCTAAAAAAATGATCATCCGAAAACCCAATGTAAAATAACCATACCCCTTTCGAGATTTCTCTACGCAAATGTTTTTTTCACGATATAATCGAGATGCTCGTAAAAAGTTGAAAAACTTTCCCCACTTGAACCACATTGTAGGTCAATAACCAAGATGACTATTGTAAACGATTCCCGTGAACAAGCATATCCAGATCTAGATATCTCTGGATGTATGCAGAATCGACTAGAACGTGTTAGCTGCATAAGATGGACAAGCGGATATGCAGTTTAACTAACCGGGAACATACCCAGCGTTCAACTAAAAAAAATTAACTTGATATGTCAATATCAGCAATTCGATGCGCATTCGTTTTACGCCAGAATCGAGATGCATGTGAACAGTTGAATAACTTTCCCCATTTGAGCTCATTGCAGCTTCAATAATAACGGAGATAGCTATTCTAAACGATTTCCTTGAACACTCTATATAATAAGCTCGTAACTCAGACAAAAAATATGGAAAAAGATTGGGGGGTTCATGACAAGTAAAAAGAAGTTAACATTGTAATAGGAATATTATGAGGTAACAGCCTTCAAGAAGTTTCACCAGAAAAAGCGCCATCTGATGGCAAGAATAAGAAAGTAAAAAATATTTCCTGAATTATACTTGCAATAGCTTTTTGAATAGTGTTTTTCCCGAAACTCTAATTTTTTCGATTTTTTGTGAAAATGCTTTTTGTGAATAATTATATCCGGGTAGGTGTAGTATTTGAGTAAGTTGTTTGAATAAGTTCTAATTCAGTTTTTCTGGGAAAATGTTAAGTTTGCTTTTATGCGTTTTCAAACGATAAAGCTATTTGGTGAATTATAGTACCTACATGGTTTCTATAATAAAAGCTATATTATCTACCAAACTTGATGTCTCTCATTCAAAAAACATATTTGAATAAAAATGCACTACCATAACGCACGTGCTGTGTTCACAGTCTATAAAAAAGAGCCTTGGTGGTTCAGGGGTAAGAACGTGTGCCTCTGAACCGAAGGGTACTGGGTTTGATCCCAGGGTTCTCGTTTCACTTTTTCAGTACAAAGTGTAACATTAATATCATCCGAGGTTCTGGCATTGTATTTGAGCAAGTTGAATGTCTGCACGTTCTGGCCTTCGGAATGGGAGTAAAGCCGTCGATCCCGAGTCCATGCGACGTTGAGCACGTTAAAGATCCCTACACTCTTTACAGAAAGTCAGGGGTTCGGCAAAATTTCCAGGATAGTAAGGTGAAACTGCTCCCTGGCGTCTGTGATTGGCATTAGGCCGGAAATAGGCCGACGTTAAAGAAACAAAACACACACACCCAATCTATAAAAATATTCAAAACTTAAATATGCGTCTATACGCAAAAAGTTGACTATCGCCTGCGCGAAATTTGCTAATTTGCTGATACAGCCAGCTGATGCCTAGGCTTATTTTCTGTAGAACGTTTTTTAAAACTGAGTAAGTGATAAGTTAGTGCAAGTTCTCATTTTTATCTACGGAAATCCTTGAAATTTTACAGTTAAAGATTGTACAAAATAGTGAACTCAAAAATAAAAATTTAGTGTCATAATATAACCTGCCAAAATTATGCCTATTGAAAAAATTAAAAATTAATATTTTTTCTACATAATAAATACACTTATCAACATAACAAATTTATGTTGGTAACTACACATGTTGATGGCAACATTATCCAGATTATACTTACCTGTAAAAAAAAACAACAAAACTTAAGTAGTAAATTCAATATACTTATTTACAGGAGCTTAGGACTGCACTTCATATAGCTTGTGAAAGGGGACATTGTGAGGTTGCGGAACTTCTTCTGGCACATGAGGCAGACATGGAAGCTCGAGATGCTTTAGGAAATACTTCTCTTCACATAGCTGCTCAGAATCAGCAGACGAAAATAGTTCAAGTCCTTCTTGAAACAGGAGCTGACCCGGATAGTGAGAATTTGGTAAGGCATTATAATATAAAAAAAGAAACAATTTGGTTAGCTTAGATAAAATACGACAACCGATTGAAACGCGCGCGCGCGTGTGTGCGTGCGTGCGTATGCGTGGGTGCGTGCATGCGGGCGTGTGCGTGTGTATGTGGGTGAGTGTGTGGGTGGGTGTGGGCGCGCGCGCGTGTATGTGTGTGTGTGCGTCAAGATCTATCTATAGTACTCTTTCTTACTGTGCTAAATGAATCTAATTCTAATATTATTCTAATATATATATATATATATATATATATATATATATATATATATATATATATATATATATATATATATATATATATATATATATATATATATATATAAACATAAACACAGATCTCCTCATTAGTGAATATATCGTTTTACGAAAAATTCGCTAAAAAGAAAGTACGGCATATTGCTAAAGTTTTAATAACATTCGTTTATTTGTAATTATGTACGTATATATACAGGATGATTCAAATTCGGAAGTTGCTTAAGTTTCTGCTCTTTAATACGCCGCAGAGAAAAGCAACTTCCTGCAACTACTCTCGCTCAAGAAATTGTTGAAAAACTGAAAAAAAGCGATTTTTGACATTCGAATCTATCAAATTTGTTTGATTTATATATATATATATATATATATATATATATATATATATATATATATATATATATATATATATATATATATATATATATATATATATATATATATATATATATAGAGGGTGGCGCATTGAAAACGAAACAGACCGAATTGCGTCCAGATAATTTTTTTTAAGAAACGCTAACACACGTCAATTTAATATTAAGGGTACATGTTTTGGCACATCTCTTCGTTTATGTTGTAGTCCAACAGAAATGGTCCTATAAGTCGATTTCCTGAAATCATTAATAATTTACAATAGGTGCCCAATTATAAAAGGTAAGTTGGATGAAATTACCAATGATCCCACACCAAATGGTAATTCCAAATCTGGTTTATAGACGCCTCTCTGCCATTTCCTGAGGGTTTTTAACAGCCCAATCATGAGTGTTGTGTTTATTAAAAACTCCACAATTCGTAAACCTACTCTCATCGGACCACAAGACATGATTAACAAAATCGTGATTTTTATTACACTTTCTAGTATACCAATCACAGAAGTGCATTCGTCTTTGAAAATTCGTTTCCTTAAGTCATTGAACTATTGTGGGTTGGTCGCTGTTCTTTTTTAACACTTCTTGTACCGTTGATTGTGACACACGAATTTCCCATTCTACGGTTCTCACCGATGCACTAGGGTTATGGTTGACAGCTTGTAAAATGTTTTTGTCGCGATTTTCATTTTCAATATTGTATCCGCTTCAAGATTGTTCGAACGCCCCATGGTTAATTAAATTAACTCGATTTTTCTGAATGTGGTTTTATGAGGTTGCCGACATTCGGAGTACATCTCCAAATACCTTGCTAAGGTGATTTCGGCGTTTCTGTGTGATTGCAAGTACACCGCTAACATGTCAAACTTTTCTTTATATGAATAGGGAATACCGGTCATTTTCTACACTTTTAGATGATCTGTGTGTCAGGTTTATGATTTTAACGAGAGAAAGGTGTACTACTTATTAAAGCACAACTGTAACACTTTGAATTATTTAACGTCAAAGTCAGAGCCTCTTTAGATGGAAAAAATGTTAAACCTATAAAAACCCAATTTTCTGACAAATAAAACATGGCCTCCTTAGAAAAGAATAAGACATAACTTTACGAAGTGTGATATTTCGATGATACTCAAATCTTTTATGCACTTGTGAGACATCACAAGGAAATTTTACGCTCTGCCAAAAATCGACAAATCCAATATGGCGGCCACAAGAAAAATGAAAATTGAGGCGGGTTGCTGGATAACAAAAGAAGATAGAGACATGTCATACACGCGATATTATTCGTCTTAAAAAGTGTCCGAATATTTCGAGAGCTGTCAATTTAACCGTTTCAGATTTATTGACGAAAAACGAGATCCGCCATTTTAGTTTTTTCGGCGATATTTTCAAAACAAATTGACAAATCGTAAACCTGAAGCCGGATATTGAATGCACTAAGCTTCCTCTAAAACTTTCACCAGTTAACCTTTTTTGTAGGTATAATAGGAGCCGAGATCCCTGTGCAAGAAGCGAATCTGGTCTCCGAAATAAAAACAAGTTTATATAAATATTGGAGTATTCTATCATATTTTATATTGTTATGAAATGTCATGGAACGTGTTATTATAAAAATGTAACATTGGTGCATCAATAATAAAATAATTGCGAGTTATTTAACAAAGATTTGGTTTAAAAAGAACAAAAATGGAAGGCAATAACTATTCAAAAGAAGTTTTGAGGAAATGGTTTATTCTTAGTTAGCTGTGTTTTTCGATGTGGAGGGGGCCTTCGATAGACAAAGGACGGATACGGTCTGTGTCGCCCTACACGACATAGGATCGCCTAGATCCCTTATAAGTTGGATGGCGAGCATGCTGGAGGACAGGAGAGTTTCGCTGACCTTGAGAGGCCGGAGGCTGGACGTTGGAGTGACTAGCGGCTGTCCTCAGCGGGGGGGGGGGGATGTCAGGGCACCCGTTATGTTTGGAAAACCTTTAGCTTTAGTGCGGGAGGTCAAATATCTGGGGGTGGTCCTGGACTCCAAACTATCATGGGGGTCGCAAATATGACGAGTAGTGGGGAAGGGAGTAGCGACCCTCTGACAGCTGCGACGCGTGATAGGGCGGACCTGGGGAATGAATCATCGGATCCTTCATTAGATTTACACTGCAATCGACATGCCGAGAGTCCTGTATGGGGCAGTGGTCTGATGGTGCGGTGTGAACCAAACTGCTACACGGAAGCTGGCCAAACTTCAAAGGCTGACAAGTTTGGATATCACCGGCGCTATGGGGACGACACCCTCAGCCGCGATAAAGGTCTTGCTGATGTTGCCACCGCTTCCCATCTGCATCAGAAGGTAGGCTATGGCATCGCATCTCAGAATGCAAGACTCTGGAAACTAGTGCGGAGAGGTAGCAATAACAGGACAAGCAAGAGTTGCCAAGGAGGTGGAAAATGTAATCCCAATTTTCACCCTCAAGGTACGGAATGCAGAGGACAATGTTAGGCAGACTAGGACATACACGCTCAAAATTCCTAGTAGGGACCAGTGGAGGAAAAATGAGGTTGCATTCCAGTCCGCAAGCCAGGTCTGTTTTACGACGACGAATCAAAGCTGGAGGAGCAGCAATCCTCCGGAGCGGGAATACACATCGATGTCCTGGGTGTGCTCGAGAGTTATGCTCTGGGCGCCTAATCGAAACGGAGGTGTACGCTATCCTGCTTGTAGCTAATCGACAGGATGTGAGGACGAGCCCTGAGATATGTGTATACATTTGCTCAGATGTCGGGCAGCCCTCCGGGCAGTATGCGCGACCAGAATTATGCCAACATTGGTTCAGGAGTGCTCTGACGCCCTTGCGGGACTGTTCAGGACAAAGGAGGTGCAACTTGTGTGGGTTCCGGGACACTGTGGCGTCGCGGGGAATGAAGTGGCAAATGATCTTGCAAGGCTTGGTTCCCGGCGGCCGTTCTGTGGCTCGGAGCCTGCTATAGGCATAAGTAGGAAGGTGGTCTTTGACGCCCTAGATAGGTGGACTGAGGAGGCCATAGAGAGGTACTGGAAGTCGGTCAGTGGCTGTAGGTAGGCGAGGGATTTCGTGGGGGGGCGGACAGAGACAAGACTGTTTGGCTTCTCGGTAGGAGTCGTTCTGCGCTTTGCCGCATCATTGGGGTGCTGACAGGCCGCTGCGCTCTTAGAAGACACCTTACGTTGGTAGGTGTCGAGAGGGGTCCCATTTGCCAGGAATGCGGCGAGACTGAAGAGACGTCTTATCACTACCTTTGTGAATGCGAGGCTTTTAGGAGTCTTTGAACAGAATTGTTCGATTCGCGGACTCTGCAGAGGCGCCAGATAAGTTCAGTCCAATGGAAAATCGTCATGGCCTTCAGTTAGACGTCGAGGAGGTTTGGTGACGGAACGGAGGAAGGGTAGGGCATGGTTGCTGGGTTGCCGGGGTTTGCAAAAGGGGCCCGTTGTGGCCTACTTGCCTGGCGTTAGCCTTCCCACCACTGCCACTATTACTACTAATACTACTACTACTTATTCTTCATGGTAAGTGTGATCAAGTTATGAGACGAACATGCAGAATGTATAATAAAATATATCCCGATGTATAACCGATGAACGAGAGAAAATTTGTGAGATTACAAAATATGTAATTTCATCAGTATGGGTCAAAACTGAAAACGAAACGAAATTTACTAAAGCCTATAACTTCAAAAGAAGACAACGTTATAAATGTGTTAGTCTATTTGAACGCATATCCCCAAGCTGCCATCAAAAGCGCAGAAGAAGATTAACTCATGCTTTTGCTCTAAGGATCATTTATTATTAAGACATGCACCCACACAAATTTGCGAAAGTTCAATCCCTGAAACCAGAATATCATTAGAATATAATACACTTTTGTAAAATGATTCTGATCCGTACCCAAAAAGATCCTTAATTTTTAATGAAAATATTTAGGACAGACGAGGCTATATTTTCCAAGAAAGGCATTTTTAATAGAAGACATTTCTGGGCTGACGAGAATCCACATGTTGTCATTTTAGGAAAGGTTTAATTTCAATATATTTTCCGTCTGTGAGATAACCAAACAAGGTTTCTCATTTAGCACGAACCGTTTAATTCTGATAAATATGACAAAATTCAGTGGTGAACGATATTTTGGATAACCTGTCAATAGACGAAAATCGTATCCGGTGGTATAAAGTGAATGGAACACCGGCTCATTGCACTGGGAAAGTAACAACAGTGCTGTACCAAATGTTCGAAGCTCGCTGGTTTAGACGCTTAGGACCTTAGAATCTGCGAGATGACCCGACCTAACACCACTTAATTTTGACTTGTGTGGTAATTTGACAAGAAAAGTTGACATGACACTAGTAACCAGTAAACAAAAACTGTGTCACGAGTTATCAGTTGCATCGAGGACATAGATTTCAATGAAATAAGAAGGGGCACAAATACTTCTAAAAATATCCCGATTTTAATATGTTTGGAAACCAACTCTGGTCATTATGAACAATTATTGTGAACGTTTTTTTTTTATTTGAATATATATTATGCTATTGTATTAACATTGTTAATTGCTGTTTAACTTTTTTGTTATTCGTTATTACTTTACGTAATGAAAATTGTTTTCATTAGTTAAAGTAAATTTTGTTTCGCTTTCAGTTTTGACTCATAACTGATGAAGTTATTTTGTAATCTTAAAAATTTTCTCTAATTCAT
>OZ023262.1:220655197-220871987 GCA_964006375.1 Tillus elongatus
TGGCCAGCGTTCGAGCGACTTTGTATCACTCCCTGATATGAATGTTCTTCGCCCAAACCATAGCACTGCACAATAAACACTTTTTGTTCTGTTGTTAACATTTTTAAATACATAAGCTTGCCGTTCGTGACAAATAAAATTGGCGTTTCAATTTTCCAAATAAGTAGTATCCCGGGAAACGAACAAGGTAGAGCTCAAGTAGCCATCCAACTCGCCAATTATTGCTTCGAATGTCCAATTGTGCGTTTACTTTACTTTTTTTATTGGTTGGGATGAGAGCTAACCTACCCCAAGTTTAATTACTGTAAAGACTTTCTTTAATACAGTTTCAAGTATTTTTTAAAGTACACCTAATCAGAGAAGCCGTCCAACGTCATTTAAGGTCGCAGCTAAAAAAAATTCATAGTAGGCTGATCTGTTTGAAAATTAAGAGCCTGTCACAAATATTTATTCTAAATAATTTTTGTTTATAACTTTCTGCGGTATCTTCATAAACGAAGGTAGTTTACTCCTAATATATTTCATTACATCAGTTATAAACCAGCCTGTATATTAATTGATTTTGTTCATTTTCTCAACATCTCAGCTTAAGACAAAGCAGGAGCGATTCCCAGAATATCATAATCTAATTCGAATTTTTTTTTGTCACTGATACCTTACCCACACTCAATCCGTGGACACACTGTATATATATATATATATATATATATATATATATATATATATATATATATATATATATATATATAACACGAATGTTGTCATTGGAACAGCTGCTGTTGAAAAAACTCTTAGTTAATAATAAACAAAACTACAGGGGAAAGGTTTCTTAAAAAGTTACTTTGTTTGGGTCCAGTAACATTGCACAAAGATCATAAAATAGATATTTAGCTTTCGGTAACGTAAAATGCATCTCGAGTTTTGTATCTGTAGTCACAATAGCCCAATATCACTGACAAAATAACCCATTAATTTAGGTTTTCTCTTTATTCATGATGGTAATTTATATTTAACTTTGAAAGATCAATAAAGTATCTATAAGTATTGCCCATATATACTAAAAGCTACATCTTTTACTTTTCACGAAAACGTTTATCTGTTTGATATCTTTTAAAATCAACGGGCCTAACAAAATGTTTTCGTTTGCAGAAAGGATCCACACCGTTGCATATAGCTTGTAGCCTTGGGAGCAGAGGCATTTTAGAAGCTCTCCTTCAGCATTCGGCGCAAATAAATAAACAGAATAAGGTAAGGTATTGTGTTTCCTTGGCTTGTCTAAATCAAGAGACTAATTAAGTTCGTTAGCCGGGATTCAATAACAGCATAACAAATTATCCTGGGGGTGATTAAAATTAATGGCGGTTTCTATGTTAATCTAATTGAGTCGTTCACTAATATATTTAAATTCGCTTTGGACCTTCATTATTTTAGCAAATTTAACTAAGCGACACTGGCACAGTCATAAGTAAGACTTAGTGGAAATGTATATTTAAATTTACATTATCGACCATTAATATATTCGTTAAATACAAGGTATTTTGAAGCACGTGGAGAAAATTAATTGCCGTGTTCCTTGATCCACTTTAAGAGAAATGTTCGGGTGAACTTGCTTCAGTAATATTTATCTCAGCATTTGAGAAATATAAGTGTTTTACAAAACCTGTAAGCAATATATATTATTTTATGCTGTCGTTCGAGCAGCATGTGTATTTTTCTGCCCTTGAAGTCTGTAATTACCTGTTCTAGTGATATTAAAAAGTGAAAAATCTGTGTCCTGACGTAGCAGAGTACTGTAAGTACATATGAATTATAATTATGCCTGTAGACACAAGATATAAGGCTGGAATTACAAATATAGTAGGGGAAGCAGTTAAACAACTTTTAAGTAATTCAGATTTTATTAGTAAGATCATAAAAAAGGTCCTCGATAACGTAGATACCAGAGAATTTGAGAATAAAATAAGGGGCCAGGAACAGAAAACTAAAGAACAGGAACAAATTATAAGTCGTCAAGATAGTTGAATTAAAAGCCTTGAACAAAAATTTAATATTTATATTAATATGAGCCAGATCAGAAGGCCAATAACATTCGGATATTTGGATTAAAAGAAAAGGACAATGGGAATGCAAGAAACGATGTGAAAAAACTGTTTAAAGACAATCTGAAATTGATTGTGTCAGATATGCTGAATATGGATCGTTATAGAACTGGAAGAAAAGGAGAGAATGATAGAGCAATGCTAGTGAAATTTTCTGGACGAAGGTCAAGGAGAAGGTATTGAAGATGGAAGAAATGTTTAATCTAATAGTCAGATTGTGGAAGAGCGTACAAGAAAAACGTATTGAATTGTTCAGATTAGCGAGAGAAAAAATGAGCAGAACGAATTTATGGACTAAAAGAGGTAGATTGTTTAGCTTTGTAGAAGGAAGAAAGGTAGAAATTAGGTTTAGAAGTGACATTTAAGATGCAGAAATGCCATAGGCAACATATTTTGTGATTTTAGTTTGTATGAATACGGAGGCCAGGCAAGAAGACTGATTTAGATTTTGTTTGTTTCCTGTGGTTACTAGTTTGTTTTTGTTCTATTTTGTTGTTGTAAATTACTTGTTGGGAACTATAATCTAACTTAGATATTTTATAGGAATTAATTATTATTGTTTGATTTTGAAGGAAAGCCTATAGGTTTTGATACATTTACATATAGAGGACGGTAGAATATAAGTGGTAGTAGGGTGTATAGTTTTGTGTTGATATATATATATATAATATAATACTAAGATTGTGAAACAGAGCCGTCGAGAGTTTTATGTTAAAGTATGGGGGAGATTAATGATTTTATGGATATTTTGCAAAATTTTGGACAGATGGGTTAGCAATGCATCTCAACACGGCTATATTCCCTGCATAAATTCACCTACCAGAACGACTGATAGCACTGATAGTTGTATAGTAAAAGATATGATAGATTTGATCACTTGGTCACAAGTCAGTCACCTTGTCGTGTGCTGTAACTGACACTAATTCTGTCTTCATAAATATGCAATTTAAAAATAGAGTGCTTCGTTGTCCACAAGTGCAACGGATGGAAAATGTTGATGCTTAAAAGTTGACCACGAGATTAATAGATAAAGAATGGGAAAGAGTGTATAATGCTCAAGCTGCTCAATTTGTTATGAATGCTTCAATGGAAATAATTGATTCACTCCTGATCTACAGTAGACAAGCCAAAAAGGACATAGAAAAGAAAAAAACATTTTATTACGAGTGATCTTATAATATCCGTGAAGCACAAAGATAAATAAAAATAGAGTGAAATAGAATTGAGTCTGATACACACTCCATGGCGAGTAGAAAAATTATGGAAATTATTCAACTCGTCTAATATGAAATAAACGTAATATTAATATTAGAGTTAAATTTTGAGAGCAGGTGATAGTTATCGTAAACTTTGGAATTCAATTAGTGAAGCTACAGATAATAGAAAAGCAAGAGAGGACATTAAAATGCAAGCAATTATGACTGGGATTGGAGCGGTATTGACATATACTAGCTGTTGGAATTACCTTTCAACAAGACCGATGGCTCCATAGTTCTGAAATCACATGCAAATATTTAAGAAATGTTAGTTGAAGGACTGTCTGGAGTTCGCCACACAGTCTATGGATTTGCCACGAAGCTGGCGGGTTGGAACATACTACACAGGCTAGGTAATGCCACGAATACTAGTGCCACGAAGGCTAGTGCCACGAAGGCTGGTCCCACCAAGGCTAGTGCCACGAAGGCTGGTGCCACGAAGGCTAGTGTCACGAAAGCTGGACAAAGAAAGGTTAGTTCAACGAATGTCTGGGGGTCAAGGAGTTGCGGGCCATGGACTCCAGGGGGCAAGCTGAGGAAGTGGAAACAACAACATACACTTTCGATGAAGCTTTCCTCAAGACCATCATGCGCGGAGAACAGTTGCATCCTGCACTAGGCGACCCTGCTAATAACTAAACATGACGGATCTAGACAAGGAGGTCGAAATAAACTCCCCCAATCTACGGTGTCACGTGACCCGTGCCCAGGTAAGTATGGCACCAGGGCGATGGTGTCGATAACGGACTCTCTGGAGTACCAGGCAACCTTCCAGAGTAACCCGCCTTGCACCACACAGGGGGTTCTGATGGTGTGGACAGTATTTCCCGCATTCTCGTGGGAACAACATGAACATCATAACTCCGGCTACAGACTCGTGCCTTGAATCTATTCCGGAAACGGAGACGAGCCAGGGGGCGGCAGCGGAGTCTGGAGGTCTCACAACCGACGTAGATACGGGGGATCAGGTGGTAGCTTCGGCCACAGACCTGTCCCCGACACCCAAGCTGAAGGCTGGGTCCCACCGGAGGGAGAGCTCCGTGAACTCTGGGGGCCCCTCCACCAGTAAGGACCCTACTGTAGGGGTAGAGGGACTGCCTCGGCAGTCCAAGTGTCTTTTCGGGGCACAAAGGAAGAAGTTCCGGAGGGCGCAGAAAATGGCGACCGGGACGTGGACGGTCGAGAAACCTGTAAAGGCGCAAGAGGGGAGTGCGAGTCAGAAGAGGACCCGCTCGGACTCTAGCACGCCTACTACAGACAGACGTCCCAAAAGAGCCAAGGCCGGAACACTGGCGCAGACTGGCTCGTATAGGGAGGCTGCGGAGGGCCTTGGGATGGCGGTGATTGACAGACGCCATCTTGAGGTCACGCTAGACTAGGGGGCATCCTCTGGATAACTTTTGCAGGCCCTCAGTTGTGGGACTGGCCTCGGAAAACGATCGGGGCCTCGGTTAGATTTGGGAGGGAACGGACTTGACAGCCGTCGGGCGCAAGGAACTCCCAAAGAGACGCGAGGTCCTCGTATGGATCCCAGACACCGTCCCGCAGGAGACGGTGATCAGTAGACTGAAGATCCAGAACCCTGAACTGGGGACACAACACTGGTCGGTTCTAAGCAGGAAGGCAGAGGAGAAAGGAGAGACTCTCGTCTTATCGATCGACCAGGCGCCTTACAGAGCCCTTGAAGGAACCTCCTTCAAGACATGGGAAGGGTTAGCTTCGGCCCACTGGGGAAGCAATTAGGAGTTAATAGGACTAAGGTTCCTTCAGGTCAACCTCCAACACAGTAGGGCAGCCACGGCCGGACTACTGATGGCTCTGAGGAAGACGGATGTGGCCATCATCCAGGAACCCTACTTCTATAAACGAGAGATCAAGGGACTCGGCGGAGCTGCTGGAAAGCTCATCTACAGCAGATCCATCGAGAACCTGAGTGCCTGCATTTTTGTCAGGGTAGGGACAGAGTTTCTGCCTTTAATGAATTTCTGTTCCAGCGACCTGGCAACGATAAAAATCCGATGTGGAGCGGATGGGCTGAGGAACATTACCGCCGTGTCATACGATCTGCCAGGGGACAGCACGGATCCTCCTCCACCCAAGTAATTGGAGCAGCTGATGGTGGGTAACAGGGCAGGTGGATGGCAGACCATCATCGGCATGGATGCGAAGTCACACCATGAGTTGTCTGGAAGCTGGTACACAAATTCTAGGGGTGAAGCACTTCTACAATTCATTATAAAATTTAATTTAGACATATTGAATAGAGGTAATAAACCGACCTTCGTCCCATCACGGCGTGAGGACGTTTTAGATCTAACAGTCGAAAGACAAACGGTATGGTACCGGGACCCCCGCAAGGCGGACTGGGAAGCGTACAGGGCAGACCTAGCAATGGAGCTGCGGGGGTTTAAGAGTACCACAGATAATTTGATATACCTCGAGATTGCGGCAGCCCAATTGCGAGACGCAATCACCTCGGCGTATAACGCCAACTGCCCCCTGAAAATGAGGGTGTTCACCAGGTCCCGTGGTGGAACGAGGACCTCAGGCAAAGGAGGATGCAGGTTCTTAAGCTGTTTAACGCAGCTAAAAGGTCGGGAGCATGGAATCAATATAGACAGGCCCTAACGACCTATAACAAAAGACTGAGGGACGCCAAGAAGGAGTCGTGGAGGAGGCACTGCGAGGAAGTGGAGAGCACTCGACTATACAACACCATGTCCAAGGGCACTCAGACCAACATAGGCTCCCTTAGAACATCCGCGGGACGCTATACCAGTTCGGGGGAGGAAGCTATGGAAATTTTACTACAGACGCACTTCCCCGGCTGTAACATAATAAACCAATCACCTCCGGACTGGGAACACTAATAACTAGAGGCGCCTTATAGGCGGGCATCTAGAGTAAACTGGACAGTCGCTAAAGAGGTGGTTACTTGGAGCAAAATCAAATGGGCCAAATAACAGCTTTAAGCCATACAAATCCCTGGATTTGATGGAATAATGCCCATCATGCTCCAACAAAGGATAGATATACTGGCTCCGACTCTCATTATGAGGGCAAGCCTGGCTCTGGGGTACATTCCGAGGGCATGGAGACTGACCAGGGTTGTATTCATTTCTAAACCTGGGCGTCCAACAGACTAGGCAAAGTCCCTGAGGCCAATAAGTCTCATGTCCTTCTTGCTAAAAACAGTGGAAAAACTGGGCATCACAGGGGACATGTCTTCAACCCCAACAGCCGACATGGAGTTGTTGCTGGATCTCGCTCCCCTACACTTAGTTATTATGGAAGAGGCCAGGCTAGGACTAAACAGACTAGCCTGCAATGGTAGAATATAAATTAACCCAGGCTTCAGGGGCCACTGTCAAATTCAGGAGATCGTGAAGGAGCCCATGCTTAAAATGAGGTCACACTTCGCGAGCCCGTTAATCTGCAGGGAAAATAAGTTGATATTGAAAATTCCCGACCGGGAGGCATGGCGGGAGGAGACGCCGGGCACACCACGGGACGCGCTCGTCTGGTTCACGGACGGAACCGGGGGGAGCGTGGGACGGGGTCAGTTGTATATTCGGAGCGAACGAGGGTAAGTCATATTATTTCCCTCGGAGTCCATGCAACGGCAGAAATGTACGCCATCCTGCACTGTATGCGGGAGAACAAGAGGAGGGGATACACCAACAAGCGAATTCTCATAGCCACAGACATCCAGGCAGCCCTTAAGGTTCTAAGTGACCCACGGGTATATTCCTGGTTTGTGAGTGAGTGCCGGGACTAGACGAGCGACCTGGCTAGGCAGAATGAGGTCACCCTCATCTGGGTGCCGGGTCACTCGGGGGTTAAAGGCAATGAAGAAGCTGACAGTCTCGCTAAGAGAGGGTCGGCAGAACCATTTATGGGACCAGAACCGGCTCCGGACGTGACAAAAGCACTGACAGGGGAGCCATTAAGTCCTGGGTCAGAAACCAGCACAAAATCTACTGGGCAGACTGTCCAGGGCTCAGATATGGGAAGTTAATAATTGACGAACCCAGTTCAAAGAGAGCTGTGGAGCTGCTAAATCTTAGCAGAGGGCAGCTCAGAAACATAAAAGGTCTCTTGACGGGACACATGGCCGTCAAGAAATACCTGCATAAAATGAAGCGGTTCGAGGGGGACCTCGCATGCAGACTCTGCGGCGAGAGGGAGGAATCAGCCCAGCACATCTTGTGGGAGTGTAAAGCTCTGGACCGCAGAAGACAACTGATCTACGGTCAGTGTAGACCGGAGACAGAGCATTATAAAACTTCACCCTACCAATCGCTATGCAGACTAGTTTAAGGCACAGTGATTTTGGAGTGGGTGGAGTAAAAATACTAAGAGCATGCACAATAAATTAAAAATTGCAGTGCTATTGGGGTGTCGAGACCGCGGACGAGCCCTAAGGGAGAAACAAATGACTCTCTGGAGTTCTTAACACAGCGTATGGGGTTTCCACGGGCTAGGTAATGCCACGAGTGCTACTGCCACGAAAGCTAGTGCCACGAAGTCTGGTGTCACGAAGGCTAGTGCTACGAAGGCTGATGTGGGTCTGACAGAAACTACTAACACAGAGGGGCTAAAGCAAACAGACGGATATTCGAGTACTAAGCCGATATATTCTAGGTAAAACCTGGATCAATTCACCCATACGCAATCTAGCATAAGTATGAACGTACAAGCGTAAACGACATGTAGTCTCATCATTAAACAAGTAGTACTAGCTACCGAAGAGAACCCGTAAGACAATCAAAAAGCATATAAACCTATACAACATACAACATACAAATATGTTAGAAGCTAGCAGCTTCTGGGAAAAGCTATTAAACTATGGGTCTATAAACATATATACAATATACAATACTCATACACAACGGAACACATATATTCTATTTGTAGACATGACGATCGCTTCGCGTAATCAGAGAAATGAATAAACTTATATTATATTATATTACATTACATTACATATTATCTCAGTTAACTCATTCTTCTAATGAATGTTAGCGAAACGATCTTCAGATCTAAAAACTGTATTGTGATGAATTGGGTTCTTCAAATTGTACTTATTAGTGCTCATCACACGCTTCAATATTCACTCCTTGTTTTCTCTTTAAACAAACTTCCCTGATAAACCTTAGGGAAATTTGACCCCTGGAGATTATCTATCTCCATGAACATTTTCCTGAGCAACATACGTCCATAGGATGGCCCATTATCGTTTGGTTCCATCATTTTAACGCTTCTACTTTCCCACAAAACATAAAAGTTACTAGTAAAGTGGTGTCACTCAAGTTGGCCATCTTTTCTGGCCGAACCGAACACCGACCCACTCCTCCCTTTGAAAGTATACCGTTACAAGCCAGTCGCTCAAAACAAATGAAACTTATACCAAAATATGAGCTATTTATGTATAATTTAATCGCACCAAATGTCGAATCAAAATGTCAAACTATTTCTGCATAATATTATTTGGTGCAATACTATTTAGGCACCCGTATAATAATTTGTATGTTTAAAAGAGAATTTGCCGTTTGTTGTGATATATAATGCCTGATATAATAACTCATTTTACAGTATTTGCTATATTGCAATCCCTGATTTAAAATCATATATAATATGGTATTGTATGTGAGATACTTTGCGATGCGTATCTCATAGCCCACTATATCAAATGTGCTTATAAACTGTATATGATTATTGAATTATAAGTTTTCAATTTACCATTAGATAACAAATTAAAAGAATAGTTTTTGCTTAGGCACTAACATCTCCCTGTAATCTAGACTAAACAAGGCCACGCGTATCATTTTAATCTATTGTCCTCCTCACGGAGCTTTAGAACGTGAATTACCAGTTTTAATTGAGTATTCACTTGACCTAGTAAAGCAAGGTGACGCATATGCTATTCGAAACCACTTCCGTAATTTATACTCAGCTAACTATTGTATTTAATTACAGTGTGGAAATACAGGATTACACTTGGCATGTCAGGCGAATGTAGTGGAAACTGTGGAGGTCCTGATCAGCCGTGGAGCAGAACTAAATTGCCTTAATGTGGTATGTCGTTTAATTACATTTTGACACTCACTTAATTTTGGTTGTGTAAGAAATCTTAAGGTACAATGTAGTATTGTGTGCTTTGAGTGGTTGGAAAGTGTTATTTCCTAAGTAAAGGGACCTATTAATTATAATACTTGCGTAGTTCCTAACAAATTAGAAACTAATTTTCCAGTGTATCTTTTGGCAGCAAATAATAATATAATAATAATAACAGTTTATTGGACAATAATTACAATAAATCAAGTTACAAATAATGCACAGTTAATAAAAGAATCAACAATCCAATAAACAAATCCTCCCATAAAAGTATTTTTATACTTGTGCGTGGGCAGACAGTACATGAATATTACAAGACCATAAACAAAACATCGCTACATCATAAACATACATATATAATAATAATAATAAGTTTATTTCAATATAGGAAATCCTATTACATACAAACAAATTAACATTTAATCATACATGTGCTCTCAACATCAATAACTGAAAAAGTTTTCTCCTAAATAAACCCAATGTACCACAATTTCTCAAATCATCAGGTAAGTTGTTAAGCTCGCTGATACCTCTAAAAAGCACTGACTTCATTGCTCCGCTTGTATAGGTTCTATATATGTGTAGACCATCAGCACCCCTTGTATTATATTGGCGAATGTCTCTGTTAAAAAACAGAAATGAATCAAAATAGGCTGGCAACAGATTCTTTGCAAGTTTAAAAACAAATATCATCGTTAAATAGTACAGTCTATCTGCAACGCATTGCCAGTTCAAATTCGCTAGCATCAATTTTATAGGTGTATATCTGCTCACTTTTAAAACAATTCGCATTCCACGATTCTGTAGTTTCTGTAACACATTCAGAGAGTTCAGATCCGTCACGTGAAGCAAGGTAGCACAGTAATTAAAATGAGGTTGTAACAGTGTGCGATACACCGTGATACTAGCATACACTGACAAATTGTAACTGAGTCTGCTGAACAAAAATAATTGTTTCCTTATTTTCTTGCTTATGTACTCAGAGTGACTCTTAAAGCTAAGTGCCTCATCCAAAACAAAACCCAAATATTTCGTTTCTTTTACAAATTATATCCTCTTGTTTTCAATCATCAAAGTTACATTATTACAATCTATCATCTTCAGCCTATACTTACTACCCAATAACATAGCTTTTGTTTTGTCCGCATTCAACGCCAGTCTGTTCACATGCAGGTATGCAGCAAGAACTTCATTCCACCATATTTGCAACATTGTCTCCAGTACAGGCAATCAATGTGTCGTCAGCAAACAAACTTATATATTCACTATCTCCACTGAAATTAATATCATTCATGTATGTGATAAAAAGTAGGGGTCCGAGTATACTCCCCTGAGGAACTCCAGTGCAGCACACCACCTCATATGATATTTCTTTCTCTAATCTGGTCCTCTGTGTCCTGCCCGTCAAGTATTGCCTCAGCCACCCTAACACATTTCCACCAATACCAAAATATGCCAGCTTCCGCAGAAGAATATCCCTGTCGATTGTTTCGAAAGCTCTCTTAATATAAACAAACACAGCTGGTACATATTTCCCTTGATCTATTGCTTTCTTCCACTTAGAAATCGTCAGCTGCAAAGCAGTCTCGCAAGAATGATGCTTTCTAAACCCAGACTGATAACCAACAAACAGTTTGTTTTGCTAAAGATAATCAATTAACTGACAATATACAAAATGTTCCAATAGCTTCTCAACACTCGGCAGAGTATTCACAGGGCGAACATCTTTCTCTCCCTTTGGAATTGGTATAATTGTACTGCACCTAAGGGCCCCCGGAAAAGCACCATATTTAAGGGAGACATTAATAAAAATCAAAATTACATGACCAATCACTCCAAAGGTTACTCTCAAAAATTCCGTGCTGGGGATTTCTGTGATGCTACCTTTTTTCATCATGTTTACATATTTATTCAGCTCAGCCAGAGTCACAGGCTCAAAGTCAACAAAAAAACATGCAACCAAGGGATAACCCTCATGAGACCAAGGACAACCCACTGGAATTGAATCTACAATCACATCAATACTATTTACAAAATATACATTGAATTTTGCACATGCCTCCTTTCTCGTTGCTGAAAAAGAAACCCTACCATCACAGCCGAAGTTTAAATCCAGAAAGTTAACCGCATTACCTTTAGCTTTGTACAGGGTTTTTAGTGTTTTCCACATGTCCTTCGAATTACCTCTATTTGAGTCAATTTTCCTTTCAAAATATTTCCTTTTTTTATCCTTTAGCAGATTTACAAACTCGTTCCTATACAACTTGTATACAGTCCACAAATGGTCACGTGTATCTCCCACAGATGTCTTAAAAATTTTATAAGCGCAGTCCCTCTCTTTTGCTTTACGCTTAAGCTCTTGATCATACCAAGGAACCTGTTTATTAGCAACCCTATATGTAACAAGAGGAGCAAATCTGTCTAAAACTATCCTACATCTATCTACAATATCCTTAAAAATAACATCTACATCTATGCTCTCGAAATTCCACGAATTATCAATCAACTCTAAACATATATTACGGACAGAGTCAATTTAATCCTTCTGGTTACAATTTCTGTATGATAACACTCCACTCTTGAAACCGAAGCAAAGTTTAAACTAACAATGGAATGATCAGTAATTTTTGGCACATGGTGTACATTCACAGAAATATCTTTACTATTTGTCAAAACATAGTCTACTAAAGTACAACTTCTATCCGTACATCTAGTTGCCTCATTCACTAGTTGTTCTATACCAAATGTTTGGATGACATCCTTGAACCTATTACTGTAGAAATAATTACAATCCAAATAATCCAAATTAACATCACCAACCAACATACACCTTGTACATCCAGCAAAATGAGACACAGACGAGTTCTCAAATGCGTCTATGAACACCGGATGGCTAGAACTTGGAGAGTGATAAACTACCCCCATATTCCATTTTGTATTGTGTACTTTGATTTCGAGAAACTGACACCAGTAGTTTCCATCCAACACATATTTCTATATCACTTTAAACTCTATACCCTGTCTCACATACACCAACACTCCTCCTGTGTGTCGACTTGCAGAATCACACCTGCCAAGGTACCTTGTTATAATATTTGATTTCCTTATTTTCACCCTTATCATTCAGTTCCCCCACCCTTGCTTTAATTGATCTAAAAAATTGCTGCTGCATCTTTGTCTGATCCGAATACACCCTCACACTTGGTGTATCAATTAATGACCTTCTTTTCAAAACATGCATGACATAATTTGAGTTTGACGTTGCTACCTTTATAGGTCTAATCTTATTTTCAGTGAACTTTCCCAATCGAAAAACCCTATAATCTCTCCCAACTCCATCCACCCTTTTAAATATCTCTCCTATGGCATCCTTATCCTCACTTTGTCTCTCTAAACCAGACTTATTCAGAGATTCCCTAACACCAAAAACGATCAAGTTTGAAGCCCTCTTCTGCCTTTCGCAAATTGAAGGATAGGTTATTTCCCTGTTAAAGATTACCTTTATTCGCCACTTCTGATCTATTTCTAGCCGTGTGTAATAATTTTTTGTAACTCCACCCCAGGCTATTGTTCCGTATGCTAACAGGGGCTGAACTAATGCGTCATACCTAATCAATAATTAATCGTCGCCTGCTAACCAAATATCTGAAAAATTTAAATGTTTGTATTAGCGCTCTGAGTTTTTTCTTCAGCGTTTCTGTATGTCTGTTCTACGTCAAACCAGAGTCTATGTCTATTCCCAAGTATTTCACCGAATCTGTTGCCTTTATTTTTATAACCTGGTCCTGTGTTTCTACTACTATCCCATTACAATTTGGTCAGTATTTTTCAGAGTGCCTGAAAAACATAATTCTCGTTTTCTCAAAATTTATTGTTAATTTCTTCCATCGCAATAATACATTATTTTCTTACAATCTTCCTGTATTACATGTTTCTAACTAAGCCAAGTTTCCCCGGAATATACGGGCGCCGTGTCATCTGCGTAGCTAATGATTGTTTCTATGTCAAACAGATCACTCATGTACAAGTTAAAAATAATGGGACCCAAGACCATTCCCTGCACAACAAGCTTCAGAGACATCCGTATCTCCCGTTGCAAAATCACCATCTTCTGTTTCCATCTCTGTCACTTCAAATCTGGGTTCCTAATACATATCCGACAAGATTAATAATTATCACTAAGTGAAGATTTGTACCTGTGGTCAGCACTGATAAGCATACTTGGAGATACCAAGTCACCACAACACATTTAAAAAAACCCGACGATCGTTTCACTAACAAATTAGCTTTATCAGAGGATGAATAATTATAAATATATTATATCCACAACTCTATTTATATTCTTCTGCAGGTAGTCGGTCACTAACGATTTAGGGAGGTTTAACGACACTAAAAATTGACATATTTCGTTTGGCGGAAATATCTGTAATCTTCTATTATCTATCGGACGTGCTTCTGCCGGTATTTATTTTGTAAAGTAATCTATCAGGATCCCTAGGCGGCGGAGCAAGATTCATACTCTTAGCATTATTACTATATTTAGCAATATTTATACTGTCGAAGGCGTTTCAGACAAAAATTTAAACCGACCCTGTAATGGGTTTTTGGGGTTCTAGTTCGCGCTCATTTCAAGAAATCTTTTTAAAATTCATAAGTCGATGTCTTCTCAATAACGATTTTTTTCTACGAAAATTTGCTAAAATATAGACTATTAAACCATAAACTCTATAGCCGAAACTACTGCCGAAACATCAGAAAGAGGGTCTATTTGAAATGGATTTTCTGAAAACATTTTAGTAACATGAAGGACAATGATGGTTGAAGCTGAATCTTAAGGCTTTGGAAAACACACTTCTTGCGACATATTGTCTAAAAAATCCGTATTTGTTCCAAATTCGTTGTCTGAAAATTGCAAATTTTGACGTTTCAAATCGCGACTTTGACGTTTGAAGAAGAAAAATTATCAAATTTTCAAAATATTTTTTCTGCTACTTCTAGACATTTTTGCGTCAAGAAAACTTAACCGTTGGATGTAATATTCAATTGGTTTTGTTAATCACACAAAATATTTTGTTATTGTGCTTTCCTCTGATCACCAGTGGCACCCAAATTTTTTTTCTTGAAATGCCTATAACTTTTTTACTTTCAACTCAGAGATCTGAGTTCTGGATGTAGGGTAAGATGGATAGTGAAAATGTATGTGCCAAATTCGGTTGTCATAGCTCTGTTATTTTCGGAGATACGAAAATTTTCCCGGAAAAACTGATCCAAGCCACTTACAAAAGGAAGGTACGTACAAAATTTCATTAAAATCGGTCCATTATTTTTTGAGTTATCGATACGATAGATATATATATATATATATATATATATATATATATATATATATATATATATATATATATATATATATATATATATATATATATATATATATATATATATACATACAGATCTCCCCATTAGTGAATTTTTCGTCTTAAAAACTTCAAATACAGTTAGATCTTAAATTAGATGTAAATTCAGAAATCACAAAAACCTACAGGTATTCCATTTGAAATAAAAATGTTGGTATTATTTCTAAGCCACCTTGTAGAGTTACACGAACTTTTTTACTTGTCAACAGAGTATTAAATTTAATTACATAAACATGTCAAAGAAATATGTTTAGTAGTTTTCGAAATATTGGCAATATTCCACACTTTTGTTATACCCTGTATTCCTACACAGTGTTCCAACTAGGAAAATATTTGAAGAAGGCTTCGTTTGCCAGGCGGTGAAAAAGACATGTTGTGTAATTAAGCAAGTCATCAGCAACCTAAACTTCTTGGAAGATTCATCGCTGTCTGAAGACCTGCGTCGCCTTGTTGGAAAAGGGGTTGATTAACCGTAACGTAGGTATGGCAGTGCAACAGGCTGCGGTACGTCTCGGGCGGAATCATTCGCATTCAAATTCCTGTCAATAGAAACTAGAGGTGACCTACTATCGTATTGTTACGTTCTACGGTTTTCTGGATTTGTTGATTAACAAAGCACAGCTTTTCAAACTACTAATTTATTATTACCAACTATTTTTCAACACCAGTATCAACTAAAATGTTTCTCTCTATTATTAAATGTCCATAGAATTATATTTCAGTATTCGCCTTCTATGATCGCTTCCTAAACACCAACACTTACCGATGACTCGCTTAATACTCTATGATCACTTTTCTACACCACCAATACTGAACTAACTTACTCTGCGCAGGGCTCTATTTATACTGTCTATAGAGATTATAGAGGTTCTACACTATTCTACACCTGTCACTGGTCTATTCTTGGAATGTCATTCTAGAGTGTTCGCCACAGAACACACCCTATAGAAGGGAAACGCCAATGCTGACGTTCTGAACAATATTGCAGCGCCTCTGGCGGATGCGATGAATTTTAGTCACACGCGGGAAATTTGATTTCATTTTCATTTAACAAATCCAAATAAATTCTATTTCATTTTATACCACTGCCAGTAAAGAGGTTAAATTAGTCAAATAATTTTTTTAAATTATTTTTATAGTGAAAGCAAAACAAGTTATGTTTTAATAACACACATATGCCTGTTTTAAGCTTTGCAATCATAGGAAAAATTAATTGGCAATTTGCACCTTCTAACACTTGCAGCTTCAGTTTTTACTATTGATATGATTAATGGAAAATCAAACAAGATAAAATACACTTGTGTTTTATTAGAACAGTATTAGTATTACATTTATTTAAAAACCTAGAACAGTATTCCTATTACATTTATTTAAAAACCATTTTAATTCTGAAAGTAAGATGAAGTATATATGGCCATTCCTTATCGATAGGTAGGTATATTACAGCAGTCTGGTGCTTGTACACTATTACATTTATATACTCACATGACCACAATGTATGGCAAGGTTGGTTTTTCCTTCTTTTAGGGTATGTATAAATGACGTCATATTGTCATTTATTAGAAAAACATTTGTGCACCCTTTAATTTCCTTCTTTATTTAAAATGACACTTGGTAATATTCATCTGACAACAGTGTACACTATCAGGCTTTCTGGTCGCCTTCCGAATCCACTCGATCCATTGTTTACTTCCGAGATGTTGTATAAATAGAAATAGAAATTTTTATTTGCACTTTAAAATATATGAATACTTACTCAAAGGAAGAGGTAATATGGGAACAGCAGTTCTTTTCAGGCCTCTTCTCATTTCAGGTACTTTATCGTCATCAACGAAATGACGATCACAAATATAAACTCTATCGTAAATGGCTTGTGGATATAAACCAAGCATCTCAGGGTTATGTACAGCTCTCACCCAGTCATCAAAATAGTCTTCTGATGATTTCAACGAAAAACGATGTCTTTTGCTAAATAATTCCAGGCACCCCGGAACACAATTAACAATAAATCGTTTTCTTCGTTGGTATCATATTTATATCCACAAAGCTTCTGTAAGAAAACGTTATTTACTTATAACCTATGAACTACTAAAACGTTCTAAACTTGCCTGAAAACTAAAACAGTTGTAATTATGTTTCACCAAAACACCTTGAACTATGAAAGCACCTTGCTTTTTTGATAGGAAAACTGAAAATAGAATTGAAATTACATGATTGTTTAAACACAAAACTTATGATAACGATCATATTTTGATTCACAAAAAAAACGCACCTCTAAAACACAAAACCGACGAACAATGAAAACACTGTAAAGTATCCACTAAAAGTTAATATAGGTAAAACTTAATTAAAAGAAACGTTTAGCAACAAACTTGTATTATAATTATACAATGAAAGAACTAGAATCGAATAAAAACATTATTGCATTCAAAACATTTGAATTTTGAATGTATGATAAAATGGCGCACTGAACAGCTTGCTCAGTAGAATTGTAGCACTACTAGCGTCATCTACTATATGCGATGTCCGAACTAGAGCCCTAATAAAGTCCAGGTTAGCTCCATTTAGGTGAAACTTCTATAGGGAGTGTTCTGTGGTGTTCGCTGTGACAGTATGTTATCGCAGCTCATACTATTACCTGCTGTAAGGGTATGCCGTTCCACAGGAAATTCTAAATTTCTGCGTTCTCGACGTAAACATCTTACTCTTCTGCGACCATCGTGGATCCAAAGACAGAATCGGTACTGGTGACACAACACGACTCCACTGACCGTCACAATTTGATCGGCCGTTACACCACTCAATACAAGCAGCACAATGTTGAGGTGCCAGTGGAAGACAAGAAAATGGTTTATACGAACGGGGCTCAAAAGCGCGTATTTTGCGATATATCGTTGCGATAAAGATTTTTTGTTTTAAAACTCCCAACTAAGCATTTCCAATCGACCGTGTTGTGGAAACTGACTTTGTAAATGTTGTAATCAAACGGAAACATTTGAAATATAAATGTAGGACCCTTTAATATACATTTCCTACTATGTGAAAACTGGACCCTGTGATGAGCACTGATATGTACATTTTGAGAACACAAATCACCACAACACATCTTTTTAAAGACCTTCTTAAACACTTCTTTTTAAAGGTCTTTAAAAATACGTGTTGTGGTGATTTGGGTTCTCCAAGTGTACTTATACATTCCTTGCAATATTAACCATTCAGCAACCACATTAGTTAAAGGAGCTTTATTTAAACTTTACTCATTTTCGATGTTTCAAATCTCCACTTTGATATTTTCAGGAAAAAAAATTATAAAATTTTCAAATTAATTTTTTTCGTACTTGTCGACTTTTGTGCGCGAATAAGAAAAAAATGTTTTCTGTATTGTTTAATAAACTGTTTTTGGCACATACAATATTTTGATAATGCGTCTTCTCTGTCTTTTAGTGGCACTGATATTTTTCTTCATTAAATGCTCATAACTTTTTTCTTTTAACTTATAGATCTATATTTTAGTAAATAGTTTGGAGCCTCGATAGTTCAGTGGTAAAAACGTGTGCCTCTGAACCGGGGGGTATTGGGGTTTTGATCCCAGGGTTCTCCTTTCACCTTTTCAATACATAGTGTAACATTAACATCAGCCGAGGGTGTGGCATTATATTTGAACAACTTGAGTGTCTACACGTTTCGCCCTTTGGAGGTAGCGTACAGCTGTCGTCCCCGCGTCCATGCAATGTTGGCCACGTTAAAGATCCCTACCCTACTTACAATAAGACAGGAGTTCGCAAAATTTCCAGGATAGTGGAGTGAAACTGCTCCCTGGCGTCGGTGGAAATATACGGACGTTAGTGAAAAAAAAAAAGAACATTATTAAGTTTTTACAATGTTAACCTGCCTACCAAATTTGGTTGCCACAGCTTTGTTATTTTCACACAAAATTTTTTTCAAAAAAACCAAAATGTTCTCTGAAAGCCTGGTTGAGTTTCCATAATGTATGTATTAGGTTTAATCCACAAATAAGCTTAATGCGAAAACTTTATTGCTTTTACGATAATTTTAAACTAAACTTTTATGCATCGTTTTGATACATTGCGACAGCTTTTGTACAAAATAAGGTAACCGTAACCGACGGAGGGTAAAATTATAATGTTTTTGATTGAAATGTGTCATATTTTTTATTTAATTAAATATATATATATATATATATATATATATATATATATATATATATATATATATATATATATATATATATATATATATATATATATATATATATATATAATAGTAATAGTTCGGATGCAACAAGTGCGTTATGTAAGCGCAATTTTATCACCTTTTTCAAATTTAAATAAACTAATTTTCACTCAATGACTATAATACAGCTGTGGCGCCTCACAAGAACTTTTTAAAGGCAATATGCATACGGAATTTAATTAAACCAAATTTATTGTTTTTATACTTTTTGAGGATTTCTTATATTTAAAATATTTTTACGAGAAATCGCTACTATAGCGCATATGCTGCATCTAGACTTTTTATTACTAATTTCCACAGTCACGTGTACTCAGCATACATAAATAATTATTACTTTACAAAAGTTCTGCTAATGAATATTCAGAGCTATAGTATTTCCACATATCCTTTTTAAAATCAAACGAGAGAATTGTAATTCTAAAACGAAAGTCGTGGATCCAGCTGAATCAACATTTAAAATCTTTATCCCTTACTCCCAGCATGTAGAAGCTGATCTAAATCGAAACGCGAAAGTTACAGTCCACACAATCTTGCACTGAGTCTAACATTCACCGAGTTTTTGTTTGTTTCTTTGACCCTTTTTTGAATATTTGCAACGTAATACAATAGTATAGGCTTGGATTGTTTAGTGATCATCAAACATCTAGAATATGCTTATCTACTTAATCTAGGTACACTTTTAAAGTCATTTCATGATACCATTTCTGTTCCTGTCTACATCCATGGTTAAGGGCGGGTCCATGATTTTGTCGGTGGTGGTTGAGTGTGGGTGAGGTTCCACAACGTATGATGCAAACTCCACAGCACACAAAAACACTACGAATTGTAACGGTACCCCATTACACTGTTTTCTCTTTATCTACTTGTGGGTGGAAGTAGGGGGGTCTCGTGCCATCCTGACTTAAATCCCCCCTTGTCCATGGTAACCTGATGTTCAAACTCTTAAATTGTACGAATCGTCATCATCATTAAAGTCTACAGGCGGTGTCGCCTAGTTGTCACAACCGTGACTCTCTCTCTCATCAGCAGCATATCATTGTAGCTTTCGCACCTTATCAATCGTTTTACATATCTGGGTCTACCTATTTTTTTTCCAAGTATGTGTCCTTCAAATAATGTTGTCAGAAAATTTTACGTCACAGAGTCGGTCCAATAAATTTTGCCTCACTCCTCTAAATTTCTTTCAGCCGGCCTATTTCTTTTCTCACCTTTATTGTCCTTTCTATCAGTGTAGTTTGTCTTCTTCGTTTCCAGCTAACTTTCATAAACTAAATTTCGCTTTTCAGACATATATATATATATATATATATATATATATATATATATATATATATATATATATATATATATATATATATATATATATATATATATAGTTTGCAGTGAGTGTGTCCACGGAGAGAGTTCACATGGGGTCTAAATACAACAAAACTTTGTGTGGTCTTAAACCGAGATATTAAAAAAAAATTAGTCCTATCAATTAATATATAGAGTGTTTTTAAAAGGAATTGTCTAAAATTGACAAGAGTAACGTACCTTTTTTTAAGAAAAAGTATCAAAAGCATCTAATTAGAAAAGTTGTTTCGAATGAAAAGCTATAACAGATTGCAACTTTTCGAACAAATGGCTTACTTTTTTTTTTCACTTCATGTACACACAAGTTACTTCATAAATTAATTTCCAATTATTCGCAAAATGAAATACATAACCAGTATAACAACAAATAAACAAATAATATGAAGGTTATTCAAATGTACTGCCACCAATCATTACACATCGTTCAACCAGGTTGGTAAACGCGTGTAGGCGTTTTGGATTTCCTGATTTGGAATGGCTTGATTGAATCTCTTATTATTCGTTTGAACTGATTTAAATCGTTATTCAACGGAGATACGTAGACTTCCTGATTAAGATAGCCGCATAAGTAAAAGTCCATGACAGTTAAATCAGGCCTTTTAGAGCGCAAAGGAATTGAGCTATTTTTCCCAATTTACCGCTTAGGAAATTGACCATCTAACCATTCTCAAACGATTTGCCCTGAATGCGCTGGGTGACCGTCTTGTTGGTAGTAAACAGCCTGTTTATCGTTTAGAGGCATAATATGCAAGTTGTCTAAGATAAAAGTGCCCAACATTTCCAAGTGTTTCCTGTGTTGGTTCAAATTTCGCTCAAAAAAATAAGTGCCGATGATCCCATTGTAATAGACACCACCCACACATTTACTTATTTTTCATAATGTTCTTATCTGCAGGGAATTCGAAAGTGTGGATTCTCTGTCGACCGATTACGTAAATTTTGATAACTGACAATTTAATTAGTAGTAAAAGTGCATTTATCAGAGCACATCATATTTTTACAGAAACTTTGATTTTAAAAATATTAACCGACATACCACAAAAAAATATAATCGTTTTGTTCCATTATATTCTCCTAACGTGTGTATAAATTTAGCTTTAAATAGTTTCATCTTATTAAAATTGTAGATGAAATACCAATGAGGCTTATTAATATTACCAATTTCTAATGCTTCCTTTCTTAATGTCATTTTCAGTAGGCGTCTTACAGAATTCTTAGTAATTGCAGTTGCTTCTTTATCTAGTTTCATTTTTTCCTTTTCATGTTAACAACACTATCAGTTTTCTTAAACTTCGAAAACATTTTTTTGTTACACAAATGAGCCATTTTTGATTAGATTTTTTTAATTACTGCACCAAACGAATATTCTTCTCCAAACTATTGCATTTCACAATAAAAATTTATTCCTGTCGTTAGCATTTTAAAAAAGTAAATTTATTGAGCAAAATTATATGAATGTGTCGATTTTCGGATATATTGATTGGACATATTGGCAAATAAAAACCTGCAATGTTTTTTGTATACAAGGAAAGAAAATAAAAGGGAACCGATTTGTTTGAAAAGTGACAATCTGTTATAACTTTTCATTCAAAACAACTTGTATAATTAGATGTTTTTGATATTAAAAAATGTTCGGGACGCAGCAAGTGCGTTGAGGTAGTGAATTTTTATAAGAGCAATACATTATAGTTATTTAGCCTTATATTAAAAGTTATAAAACATTACTTTATTCACTTAGGAACAGTAAAAAATAAGGTAAAGAAAGGCGAGCAAAAACATGAGCTCTATTATAAATATTTATACAGTAATTTGGATACAAAACAGACAAAGAAATTAATAAACAGGAAATACACTGAACAAAAAATACACTAGAAAGCTGAACATAAAAAAATCCCGTGGTTCATGCATTGAGGGTGATTGTAGGCATGCAGCAGGGGAAGAAGAACCCCCAGGTCGAAGAGGGTTTCTGCCCCCTCACCCAAAATCACAGCGGGTTCTTCTTCCGCTTGTGTATGCATACAACTACCTGCAAAGAATAAAGCACAAGAAAAATATCTTGGGAAAAACCCTCAAGAAAGTTACTGGACCTGGGCTTTTCCGCTCATATTTCCTCCCCGCCCAGCAACTCTATTTATTTTCGGTAACTTAAGTTTCTTAGGGGTTGTTTGCACCAAATTTGCCTTGTAGCTTGTGCATCTAAGCATGTTTCTGAAAAAAAAATCTAAAAACCCTAAATGCAGTAAACTGTAAATTTACCGAAATTACATCCCACAACGTCGCCTATAATGCCTTTTTCAGATAATATCGAATACAGCATTAAAGTAAATAAATTCACTTGCTGTTTTACTTTTCTTAATGTTTATATTACATATATAAGCACAAGATAAGCAAGTATAATAAAGGGCTCTTAATTAACATCGGTGCTACACAAAACTTAAAAGTAAAGAAGACATTTAGATCGTGTGTTAAGAGTCATAAGTTTGAAAATCACTTTTAACTGTATGCACACAAAAATTAGTTAAAAACATGTATAAAATCTTAAAAAAACAACTGTTTTACGATATTATTTTAAATAAACCGATAGGAATACGTTTCGCGGCAATTTCGCAATTCGCGACTATATCTACCTAGCTTTTGTCCAAGACTACACTAAACTACCAGTTCTTGATACTTGCAAAGAACATTGACGCCCGTGGTACTACATTTAACACATCGAACCTACCAAATAGTGTCTTTCGCACGGAGACAAACTATGAAAATGCTGATATGGTTGCTATTACTATATAATGCATTAGTTATTTTCCCCGGTTATACACTAATAATAATGTCTAAGGGGTCCTGTCATGACTCAATTAAGAAACATTAAAAACCAAGTGTTAACACCGCTCTTAGAATATGATTTACTGATATACAGATATTATATTTTACGCAAAATTGTATTGTTTTAAGTCATTACCTCACAATTTTCATTTATAACCATCGTCCACTATTTATTTTCAATATTTATATCCATGTTTTAAATATGTTAGGTTAATTAAAAGACAGTTGTAAAATATCAAACGTTGTACACGTCTCCACCTATAACATTTTGTGTTAACTAAAGCTGCCGTGACAACATACTACCTGGTTCCGCACCGAGATGGCGTCCCTGTCATACTTCTCTTTAATGTTCTACACGCTGACATGTTGCAATAATGTAACTTCCATTTGTTTCTATCTACGATTTATTTAAACAGCATAGCAGTACAGGTAACGTCGTCTTTGTCTAACATTGTAGATATTGCATTACAGAATCTGAAATGATATCGAGGATTATTTTAATAATTAATTTAGAATAACTTTATTTTTCTTTAATCAAAAGACTTGAAAAATGGTACACAGCCACATCTGTATATGTTATTTTAAGTTGTCAATTTTTGTTTCAATCACTTAAACAATTTGGGAGATAATGCGTTTAAAAAAACATTTTTAAATTTTTTAGTAAGAAAAATTTGACGTCAAGATCCAATGAACGAACTCATCCAAGCCATTAACAAAATAAAGGTAATTGCCAAATTCGGTCCAAATCAGTGATGTATTTTTTGAGTTATCGGTTGGACACACACACACACACACACAAATATATATATATATATATATATATATATATATATATATATATATATATATATATATATATATATATATATATATATATATATATATATATATATATATATATATATATATATACATTTTTAACTGACCTTGGAAATGGATTCTAGGGGCCCTAATTCGTGCTCATTTGAAGAAATTTCCTGAAAGTCTCACCGTCGATACCTCTCTATTAGTGAATTTTTTTAATGGAAATTTACTGAAAGGGCAGTTTAATCTAGTCACTTTTAGGCTATTTCTTCTAAAAACACTTTACCAAGTGACTGGCCTAATTTTTTTATCATCTTCTTGTGTTTGGAAATTATATTTAGAAATTATATTTTAAAAGAGAGAACATTTAGAATTCTGTCATCTCAAACATAAAGAGAGCTAGTGGCTAAGAAAGTCCAGTGACGTAACAATCGGTAACCTACTTCTTTCAAATTTAATTAAGGTCGACTTTGAAGCTGAGAACAGAAGAAAACTGTAGCGCAGATACTAATTATAAACGTCCTGTTCTGCAATTACTCTCTAATCTCTAAATGCACGTTTTAGATTAAGCTGCACATTGCAACAAGTAACTTGATCAGCTTAACTTAGTATAGCATTAGGTGTTTCCGGTTCATAAGTGTTACAGCACTCAAATGCACTTTAACATCATTAGCAACATGCAACACAACACAGGTTTCAAATAGAACTTTAGGGAATCCTCTTTTCAAACCCATTATATTATCAAATATTTTATGTTATATCACGTTTTGTTCCACTACGGCTGCATCAAGAGTGTATAAAAGTTAAACAAATAATAAAAAAAAGTCTGGACGCAGCAAGTTATGGTAGTGAATCTTCCTAAAAATGTTTTTAATGACAAATATGTCTATTTTTACTAAAAGAAATAACATTTGGTATAACCTATAAAGTAAAAACAAACTACCATATTTCATCAAAATAACTTTATTGTTTGAAATAGTACAAAAAAATTCCGAAAATAAACGTAATTTGTTCTCGAAGAAACTGGCCCAATTTTCATAGCCAACGAGCTATTTACACACTAGCCGAAATATAATTATCAATAAAAAAATATTGACAAACGTTAAAAAAAATTCGAAATTGAAAATGCAAAATGTTAGATAACAATGTTATCCAACTAGAACATGTTTTTTTCTGATAAGTGCAGTTTTACATTTTACGGCCATGCTAATCGTCAAAATTGTCTCGTCTTGTCTAAAGAAAATTCACAGTGGATGATAAATATTCATACACAATACCCTGAAAATGTTAATGGTTGGGCAGTAATAGTTGGAAAGCATGTCATTTGTCCCCTTTTCATTGATGGCCTTTTGAATGAAGATGCCAACTTTGGCAAATTTATATCCTGATCGAACAAACCCACATGTGTCAGCGAGTGTGATATGGTTCCAGGAGGATGGAGTGCCGGCTTACTGGTTTCAAATGAAACCTTCCGCAATCTGTTCGGTTTTATGGTGAACAACTGACGTTCCAAAAGTACGGTACACCGTGTATTAAAACAAAGTCATTACCAACCATACAAACGTACAATCGTATAAGGCTTAAATGTTGACGATTACCCCAAACGACTTCAATTCTTCAGATGGTATCAAGGACAATGTCAGCAAGATGAAAATTTTTATTTTAAAATAATATGGACTGATAAATCCAAATTTACAAATTGTGGTGTGTATAATCGCCATAATAGGCATTATTGGGCAAATGAAAATCCCCACGTAAAGGAAGAAAGACGATTGCAAGACATATTTGTTATTAATGTTTGGTGCGGCTCATTAGGTAAGAAACTGTTATTTTTATTTGTAGATTAGACAGTTAACTTTAAAAAATTTCAGGTAACTTCATTGTTGGTCCGTTCTTTTTTGAAATAATTTAACTGGGGAAAGGTATCTTAATCTATTAAGAAATGATATCTTACCAACAATTAGGAAAGTACATGATAATTTAGACCAGATTTGGTACCAACAAGACGGTTGTCCAGTTCACATTACTAGGATCGTCAAAGAATTTTTGTACCAAAATTTTAATAATTGTGTCATTTGTAACAATGGGCCTGTTCATTGGTGTGCTCGAAGTCCTGATATAATACCCATGGATTTTTATTTTTGGGATACTCTGAAGAATGATGTGTAAAAATTCGATCCAGCACAAAATATCAATGAATTACGAAACAGAATCACGGAAGCTATAAATCAAATTAACGAAAACACTCTCTCAAGAGTTTGCAGACATTTTTCAAAAAGGTGTATAAAGTGTATTGAACAAAACGGTGCCCATATTGAACAATTTTGTATTTAGTGTATTTTTAAGTTTCTATTTTATTATTTGTTGAGTTCCGTTTCTAAATGTGTTGTTTTGTGGAGTTTAAGTTTCTATTTGTTATTGTCAGGTTTCGTTATTAAACTGTTTCACATAATATTACTGGCATTATTACCTAGTTAGGCATTGTAAATTAAATCACAATATTTTTTTATCGTGAATCATAACGGAAAATTATGTTAAAAGTAGAAGTCTATTGTTAGACTCTATGGCCTACTGCTTTTTGAACACTTTTTTTTGTCATTTGTTTTCTGGTATTGGAATTCATAGCCTACTATCCTCAAAACGGTTTTTCAAAATTGTCAGCGCAATTACAAGATTTCTCAAGCATGTTGCACATCATTGGAAAGCTCTTTTCACAGGATACCACATGAGCCAAAAATCCAATAGTTTCCATAATAAAAACAAACGTTGATACGTGTAGCTCAAAAACAAATGAGAATCCAAAGTTTAGAATTTCACAAAAAGATTACTCTGTAAAAAGTGTCCTGATAATCTGCAAGTCTTAGACATGTCAGATAAACGCCTACTTAGATATTGAAGAAAAAGACATCGACAAATTTTGGTTTTTTCAAAATAACTGGAAAACGAAAAGAGGTAGGGTCATATTTGGGAACGGGCATGAAATTCTACAAGACATTGCTAATTTAACCGTCTCCCTATCTCTAATAATTACGGAGATCGCAATACATTCCCATCTAGTTTGGGAGACACTGTACAGGTGTGTCTATACAGGGTCTTTGCAAAATATCTGCCAACATTTCTGGGACATATCGTACACCAAGTAGTTTTTATAAAAAATATTACAAACTTTTTAGATCCTTCAAATTTCATTCAAAGGCGTAACTTACAAGGGCGCTGGAATGGTTCGTTTGCCATATCTGTTTTGTGCGTGGTTTTATCTAATACATTTATCGAGCTTTCGTCTATTTTACATAAAAAAGTTATTTCTGTTAAAATGTTTTAAAGTAGACGGTTTTTGAGTAATTTGCACTCAAATATTGACGTATTTTTCAAGCTTTTGAAATGACTTGTCCAAAATGCCTTCGAAAATCTTTTGAATTTTTCTGAATATCTTCTCACAGCTGCATTCGAATTTCCCATACACTCACCCAAGGTTAAGATCATATTAACTGTCCAGCATACGTATAATTTGACATTAAAAAAAAATAACAGAAATAATAATGTGACAATACAATCCGTCAAACAATGCAAACTAATATCCTGCTCATTTGCTTAATTCATATCATAGCCTACTAAAACGATTTTCGAAGTTATTATGGATAAGTGATTTCAAAAGCTTGAAAAATACGCCAACATTCCACTGCAAATTACTCAAAAACAGCCAGCTTCAAAACATTTCAACAAGAATACGTTTTTTTATGTAAAATAAAATGAGCTTTAAGATTTTCGATACATGTATCGCCGGAAGCCGCGACTTTTGTTTTTTGATAATATTTCTTTAAATGAGCATGTGCAAGGCACTCTAGACCCATATTCAGGGCTTATTTCTGTTTTCATCTGTTTACATATATTCATTTTTGCGGTAAAACTCAATATATACTTTATTATACAAAATACGATAAAAAATTGTTTAAGTTAATTGTTGAGCTGCATCTTGTAAAATTATTTTGACAATCACAAAGTGGCCCGTATGTTGCTGGTAATACAAATTTTCTTTTTTTTTTACATTGAGCACCTTTACATTATTGCATTTTTGCTTTTTGCATCGAATTAAAATGCATGTTTTTTGGGGAAAAATTATGATAGCGTTAATCGTTTTCAAGTTATTTACGTTTATATTATTTCTCACAAAAATTGAGATGCTATATACAGGCGCTCCTAAATAGTGACTAAATTTGAAAAAAATCAAACTGCGTAACTCAATTTTTTCAAACAAAACAACCTGTATTTTATGTTTCAGAAGTGAAGGATATATCCTCTGCTTCAAGTTTTGTATAGAACTCCCTATAACCACAGACTCTAGTTTTGGAAATATTTACATTTATAATTCCATACCAGGATTCATGTAGGGATCAGTTTAAATTTTTCTTTGTTTTCTATTTCATTTTAATAACCGATCAGCTTATGTGCTTATTTGGTGAATTTTTTAAGAACAATATTAAAATACGTAAATTGGTAGAAAAAAAGGTGAGAAATAATTAAGTTTGTAGATATGATTATATATATGTTTACAATTTCATAATATATTAGTAGTTGATAAATTGTTTTCACAAATGTTGCTCCGTACTGCTCAACGTGACATCCCTGTAAGCCACCACACCTACGAATATAAACTTATCCTGTTACCCAAGAAAACCATTCTTGTTCTTAACCCATTTCCGGCCGCTGATGCGTTTACGCATCAGTCATATAATATTTTTTTTCTGTGCAACCACCTTAAGCAAAATCGAATACAGCTAATGTGCGATGTTATATAAAGATGCTATTATCTAATGAAAAATAAAAGACACGTATATCATAGAATATCTATATTGGAGAAATTATTGAAATAGGAAGAAATTAGGATTCTTGTCGGCATATACTTGTATTTGTTCTTACAAATGGTAAACAGAAGAATGAGCTAAAAATTCTTGAAAGTTCTATTGGAAACCTAAAGGAGAAACAATTAAATGAGAGTCCTTCAGAAAATTTTCGAATGGAAAGAAAAAACCAGCAGCTAAACATGTGTGATGCGTATGCGCATCAATGGCCGAAACCGTCAACTTCTGGACTTCTGCATGTCGAGACGTGTTAGAGCACTGTGATGTATTCTGATTCCAGATTACGGATATAATAGCATTAGTTTGTTTCCTGACTGTGCTACGTTAGGTTAGTGTTGTGAATTGTGAAGTGATATTTTTTGTCGTGTGAGAAAATGCCGCAGTTTCTTACCCAAAGAGAATTAGAACTTGCTTTAGAGGAGATCGTGCAAGAATTAGCAGATGATCGAGGTAAAATAAAATTATATTTATAATTATTGTGTGCTCGTGAAGTAATTCTTATGTTTGTTTTTTATACAGATAATAATGTAGATGCAGTGTATATACCGCCAGATGTAGACGAACTAACTGACGAAGAGATTTTCGAAGAAGACTGTGAGAAAGTAAACGAATTCAATGATATTGCAGGGACATTCGAAATTCATACAGCCGATGACGATTTGCTTTATGACTCGGATGATGAATGTTTGGCAGCGAAACGTAAGAAGTTGTTACAATATAAAGGTGTAGATCGAAAACCTATCTGGAAAACAGGAGAACACTTGCATAATTCAAACAGCAATCACGATGTCAAAGAAAAAGAAAATATTGCTAGGCTGAAGAATGAGTTAGACGGCAAAACACCTTTAGATTAATTTTTATGTACTTTGATGATGAAATGCTTGAAAACATAATTCAGTATAGTCAGAAATATGCACGTGACAATAACAGACATGACTTTATAATCGACAAAGATTATTTGCTGAATTTCCTGGGTATCATGATTTTATCTGGGTACCACACTCTCCCTCAAGCTGACTTATATTGGTCTACAGAAGAGGACAAAGGCTTGAAAATTGTAAAAGATTGCATGAGTCGAAACAAGTTTAGAAATATGAAGAAAAACATTCACCTGTCTGATAATAACAATTTAGACATACATGATAGATTTGCCAAACTTCGGCCGTTTTTCGACCTCCTGAATAAAAAGTTCATGAAGTTCGGTGTGTTTTCGACTTGTTTGTCAATAGATGAACAAATGGTGCCCTATTTCGGACGACATTCATGTAAAATGTATATGAAAGGCAAGCCTGTCAGGTTCGGATTTAAATTATGGTGTCTCTGTTCATCTGATGGCTACCTCTACCAATTTATTCCGTATGCTGGTGCATCCACAGAAAAAACTCCACTTGGTTTAGGAGGCAAAGTTGTGGTCAATTTATTATCAGTCATCAAAGAAAATGCCGCACACAAGGTTTTCTTCGACAATTTTTTCTCCTCCTATAAACTATTTTCAGTTCTAACTGATAAAGGATACTCTGCCACTGGTACGATACGCGACAATCGAACAGGAGTTTGTCCACTGGAGACAAACAAAATAATTTCGAAGAAGCAGCGTGGGTCACATAGCTGCGCTTATGATGAAGAGGCTGGTATATCACTTGTTCGATGGAATGACAATTCAGTGGTGACGGTGATAAGCAACTGTTACAATGTTCAACCTATGAATATAGCGAAGCGATATAATCGAAAAGAGAAAAAAATTGAAAATATAAATCAGCCTGCAGTGATTTCCCATTACAATAAATTCATGGGAGGGGTAGATTTACACGATAATGCAATAGCAAACTATCGTACCAGGATCTTGGGAAAGAAATGGTGGTGGCCTTTATTCTCAAATGCTGTTGATAGTACTATTGTAAATGCTTGGAAACTTTTCAATCTGGTTAATGAAAAAAAGATGTCACAACTTGACTTCAAGTCATATATTGCATACCGTCTCTTGAAAATCCAGAATCAAGGAGGCGAACAATCTTCAAGTCGGGTATCCATATCTAATAGTATACCAACTGAAATACGGACAGATAAATTTGACCATGTGGTGGTTCAGGAAGCAACGAAAGCTAGACGACGATGTCGATTATGTCATAGTGCAACAATATATATGTGCAAAAAGTGTAATGTACATATTCACGCTAACTGCTTCGAAGAATTTCATAAGAAATAATGTTTGTACATTATATTTTTATATAGTATCAGTTAGCACTTGTATTGCATATATTTGGCCATTGATGCGTTTACGCATCAGCCTGTAATTCACTAATTAAATAAAAAATATTTTTTTGTTTGTTGGTTTTATGTTTAGAAACTTTATTGTTGCTGGAGAAAATGAGTGACATTCAATTTTGAACGTTTTTTGATACCTTGGCCATAAATGGGTTAAGCTTCTGAATAACAGACGTTTTGATACATATCTCAGTCGAGATACATTTGTCTATGGTACAGTTAATATAAGTGTATATAATGTATCTTGGCGTATCATTCAATAAGTTATCTAACATTAACTACAGTGCCACTATATATGAAACAACGCAACTATCTGCCAAATCACTTAACATAACTCAAGACATAATCTATATACAGACCTTCGAGTAAACACGTAACAAATATCAAATGAAACTTTAAAGTTAGACTTAAGTAATGTTCTCATTTCTGATAGCTTGTGGCATGAAAATATGAATATTTTTCCACTGATATTTTTCTTTACTTCCACTATTTCAAATTTCAGAGAAATGTAAAAAAAAGTGCTTTTTGTTTTTTTTTTGCAATTTTAATTACAGGTTAGGTGTATAATTTGAATAAGTGAAGATTTCAACCTGTGGTAAGCACTATTAAGTACAATTTGGAGAACCCAATTTATCACAATACAGTTTTTAGATCTGACCATCGTTTCGCTAACAAAGTTAGCATCATCAGAGGGGTGAACAAACTAAGTGAATGAAGACTATAACTACTATTTATATGTTAGTTGCCAAGCAGTTGCGAACAGTGTCCTCTAGGAAGGTATACAGACAGAGCCTTAAATCCCTGTAATTAAAACTGTATACCTGCCTTGTAATACTGTGTGTCGTAATCAAATATTCCTTCTTAGAAGGACATGCTGGTTGTTAAGAAAACAGTTCAAACAATGGACTACATGGAACCGGACCAACTATATTCATCGAAACATGTTTGTTCAAATTTCTAACGCTATATATATATATATATATATATATATATATATATATATATATATATATATATATATATATATATATATATATATATATACACAGGGTTACAACTAATTCATTGCTCACTATTGACATCTCAGTAACGGTAAGAGATACAGTGTTGGTTAAATTACCAAAAAGTTGCGTAAATTTTAGCTGGTCCAATATCTGAAAACAAGTTTTGAATATGTCGATTAGTTCTTGAAATAGCTTGAAAGAACCGAAAAACTCAATTTTCAAAATTTTACAAATAATCCCTTATTATCAAAAATGGGCCCTTAATTTTTGCTATGTGAGCATAATTTGATATGAGCAATCAATTGACGGCATCAGAATTGATGTATCTGCTCTCATTTTTGCGCAGCGATAGTTAACTTTTTTTCTCTTATGGCCGCCATATTGTATTTTTAATTTTTTAGATGGCAAAAAAATTCACCTTTTGAATGGTATAACACACTTTATATTTTTCTTCATAAACATTGTACAAATAAATAAAAAACTAATTATGGTCGCAAATATCAAGTAGGTTGTTTTGTAATTTGTTGTTACGATTTATTTGAACTGTCAGTTTAAAATCTTCTAATTGATTTATGCATTAAAAACATTTTATTTCAAGACTTGTGTTAAGTTTGTTCGCTACTCATATAAAAGATGAGGATTTTCTGTACTCCAGTAACGACGATTCCGTCTATTAAACAAACCGTTATTTGTAAATGTACTCTCATCCGACCGCATTGTGTATTCGCAACTTCCTAGCAAACCATTGGCAAAACTGCAACCGGCGGTCGTGATCTGGCTCATAAAGTGCTTGCACTATGGTGTATTTATAAGGATGATATTTATGTTTTTTCAGAATCTTTGACACTAGTTGCTAGCTTATTTCACATTCTCCTGCAATATATGTTGTGGATAAGTTGGAATTTATACTGACTTGAGCAAGAACATTGATTTCTTAACACTGGGTTCCACATTGTAGGGAACACGCTTTCTCATCAAAGTGCCAGTTTCATCCATCACTCTTGCTATTCTGGTGAAGATTTGCCGACTTGGCGGCACACGTTCTGGAGATTTTCTTGGTATAACTGGGAAGCACGGGTAGAATTTCTAAATTTCGGATGTATGCTTCACACATATCTCTTCTCTCTTCCACAGTAAAGCAAACCATTTTGGAAATACAATTTTAAAACAAATTTAACACAAGTCTTGAAATAAAATGTTTTTAATGGATAAATCAATTAGAAGATTTTAAACTGACAGTTCAAATAAATCGTAACAACAAATTACAAAAGAACGACACATACCTACTTGAAATTTGCGACCATAATTAGTTTTTTATTTATTTGTACAATCTTTATGAAGAAAAATATGAAGTGTGTTATACTATTCGAAAGGTGAATTTTTTGCCATCTGAAAAATTAAAAATCCAATATGGCAGCCATAAGAGAAAAAAAGTTGACTTTCGCTGCGCAAAAATTAGAGCAGATACGTCAATTCTGATGCCCTCAGTTGGTTGCTCATATCAATGCTGCTCAAGTAGCAAAAATTAGAGGCGCATTTTTGATAATAAGGGATTTATTGTAAAATTTTGAAAATTTAGTTTTTCAGTTTTTTTTTCTGGATATTTTAGGAACGATACGACATATTCAAAATTTGTTTTCAGATACTGGATCAGCTAAAATTTACGCAACTTTTTGGTAATTTAACCAACGCTGTATCTCTTACCGTTACTGAGATGCCAATAGTGAGCAATTAATTAGTTGTAACTCTGTATATATATATATATATATATATATATATATATATATATATATATATATATATATATATATATATATACATATATATATATATATATATATATATATATATATATATATATATATATATATATATATATATATATATACATATATATATATATATATATATATATATATATATATATATATATATATATATATATATATATATATATATATATATATATATATATTTGAGATTTTCTTTATCTTTATGATTATTTTCGCTTGAGTCACGCCCTAGTTTTCCACAAAAAACAGTTGGGATTTTCTGGTTCATAGATTAAGAGTTTGCCTTAAATTAAGAAATATACTACAAGAAAACTTGAATATATCAAAAATGTAGCTAGGTATAATGGTTACTCTGTCTACTTAGTGGGGAAAGTAGTCAATAAACATAAAACAAAGAAAATGTTAGGGGAATCTACGACTTTCTGAAAAGATAAACTAGACAAAACCGTTGTCTGTTTACCATTTGCACCGCGAACGACGAGAGGTTTTAATAACACTTTAAAGAAAGCCAATTTGCAGCTACCATTTTCTACAAAAACTACATTAAAAAATTTGCTAGGTAACCCAAAGGATAAAGATAAAACCAAAAAGTGTCGGGTATCTATGAAATAGGTTGTAAGGATTGTGAATTAAATATATTAGGCTAACTAAAAGAACTATTGAAACTAGATTTAAAGAACATTTTGTGCAACTAAGATATGGCACTATTGATAAATCATGTATTTCTCAGGATGTTTGAGATAACAATCACCATGTAGATAAATAAAAGCTCAAGTTAATTAAAATTATCAGGCAGTTGCGTTAGCTAGATAGATAGAAGTATATATATATATATATATATATATATATATATATATATATATATATATAGATATATATATATATATAAATATATATATATATATATATATATATATATATATATATATATATATATATATATATATATATATATATATATATATATATATATGCATATTGCTTCGTTAGAGCAGTCTTTTATAGAGTGTCCGTCATCACCGCATTTAAGACATTTACCTTTCATATCCTCCTCCGACGTGCACATTTTTTCTACGTGTCTATACCTTTGGCACATGTAGCATTTAGGAGGGGCTATCTTTTCAACCACTCTACATCTGGACCAACCTATTTTTAGTTTTTCTTTTGCCAGCAGCAAATTTGCATCTTCAATTGGCATTTGTATCTTGTCTAGGTTTTGCATGAAGCTCCTCTTCCGTCTCTCATCCATATATATATATATATATATATATATATATATATATATATATATATATAAATATATATATATATATATATATATATATATATATATATATATATATATATATATATATTAATAGGAGGATGAGAGACGGAAGAGGAGCTTCATGCAAAACCTAGACAAGATGCAAATGCCAATTGAAGATGCAAATTTGCTGCTGGCAAAAGAAAAACTAAAAATAGGTTGGTCCAGATGTAGAGTGGTTGAAAAGATAGCCCCTCCTAAATGCTACATGTGCCAAAGGTATGGACACGTAGAAAAAATGTGCACGTCGGAGGAGGATATGAAAGGTAAATGTCTTAAATGCGGTGATGACGGACACTCTATAAAAGACTGCTCTAACGAAGCAATATGCAGAGCATGCCAGAAAAAGGGACACATGGCCAACGAAATGCTGTGTCCGGAGTACAGAATCCTGATACAGGAAATGCGGAAGAGGAAAAATGGCTCTGTAGGGAGTGTAGACAGGACCACCAATACACCATGAAGGAGAAAAGAGGTAATAGAACTGGTTACACGTGAAGCTCAAAATGAAGGTACTTCAAATTAATACAAATAGAAGTCATCCCGCACACGACCTGGCACTAACTACCGCCAGAGACACCAATGCCGATATGATAATCATCAGTGAACCAAACCTGGGAGCAATAAAAGATAGGCAAGACTGGATATTCGACAGGGAACTGGACTCTGCCATAAAATTCCTAAACCCGAAAATAGTGGTTGAAGGTCAAGGCTGGGGCCATGGTTTCTCGTATGTAACTACACCAACATTGGAAGTGTACAGCGTGTATGCCTCCGGGAACAAGGATATTGAGCAGCTTGAGAGGACTCTTAACGAGGTAGAAAGTCGTTTGATGCTGGGAAATCGGGCAACCATCGTGGCAGGCGATTTCAATGCGAAGTCACCACAATGGGGCATGAACTTTACAGATGATCGAGGCCGGAAAATGACTGAGTGGATCGCAAACAACGATCTCTGCATTTTGAACAAGGACGATGAACCAACTTTTCAGAGGCAAGACTACACTTCCATCTTGGACCTCACCTTGTGCACCTGTGATGTACAACGCAGAACTATCTTCTGGGAGGTCAGAAAAAATGAATCGCTGAGCGACCAAAGCTACATAATGTTTGAAATCGCTGAACAGAAGAGGGCCCAAAGACGTGACCAACAGTCCAAGGGTTGGCAGATAAAGAAATTGGACAGACCAAAGCTACAGCGGATGATAGCCAAAACAGCTGAAAAAGAACTGGTACCTTCGGCAGAAGCCTTTTCTGCACTGCTTGGTCAGTTTTGTGACAAGGTAATGGCGCGCAAAACCAAGATGAGAAAGCCTCCAATATACTGGTGGAGTAACAGCATTGGTGAGATGAGAAGAGAATGTGTCGTGCCATGGCTGTTTTTGCAAGTACCTGTACGAGCGAAGGAGGAGGGATACGGAGTCTTGTGACTACTGCGGGGCGATTGACGATGTAGAACACACTCTATTCGCCTGTCCAAGATGGGAGAATGTCCGAAAGGAATATGCCCAAACCAAGAGGGAAGTATTTAACGTCAAATCTATGGCGAGCAGCTTACTGGAATCCCAGGAATGCCGGAATCTAGTGTACACAGTGGTCCGAAAAATTATCGAGACTAAAGAAAGGGAGACTAAGAGATGAAGAAGGAGGCAAGGCAGAAAAGAAATGTCTCTTGCTAACAGTAGTGGCAAACCATTTTAAAACGTGTTGTGTTTTATTTGTTTATATGTTGTATATAGGTATATGTTGTGAGTATGTTTTGTGTGTATTGTATTATATATTGTATTACCTATGTTATGTATTATATTAAAGCGAAGACAGCCAATGCCTCGAAGTAATGCAACAGCGGTTCCGAGGCTGCGGCGGTTCAGGAGGGCCACTTGTTTGGTTAGCCCCTATTGGCGCCAACTACGCCCTCCATAAAAAAAAGAAGAAATATATATATATATATATATATATATATATATATATATATATATATATATATATATATATATATATATATATATATATATATATATATCGTTAGAAATTTAAACAAAAATGTTTAGTACAAAGATAGGTACGCAGTTTTAATAATAGGGATTTAAGACTCAACAGTGGGGTCTGTCTGTATACCTTCCTAGAGGACGCTGTTCGCAACTGCCTGGGAACCAGCATATAAATACTAGTTCTAGTCTTTATTAACTTTGTTTATTCGTCCCTCTAATGACCCTAACTTTGTTAGCGAAAGGATCGTCAGGTCTAAAAACCGTATTGTGTGTTGAACTGGTTTCTCGAAATTGTACCTATATAATTTGAATTTTATATATTCCTTTTGAAATTTTGGTAAAACATATTTCGTCAGTTTTCGCAGATTTTTTTTTGTTTCCCTATAAATTATTTTTGTAAGATTTTTGTAAAAAAAATTACTAATTAATAATAAATGTTTCACAATTTATAATAAAAAAATGTTTTTGCGTTTTTGTGAAAAATTGGTTGAAAATTTTCTTGTAAGTGTCGTCGAAAATCTTTTAAACCGACTTCAAAAAAAGGAGAAGGTTCTCAATGCGAATGTATTTTTTTATGTGTGTTACTTCAGAAGATTTTAACTTTATTATCAGAAAATTGGTGTCCTTTTTTAAACAATAAACTTACTTATTTTTATGAAATATTGTACATTGGTTCTACTATAACATACCGTGCAACAAGTACCTTTCTATGAATGGGTATCTTTTTTAGTTAAAGAGATACAAAGTCGGTTAAATAAGAGAAATGTTGCGTAATTATAAGCCTATTAAAATACCATTCAAACATTGTAAAGAAATTTAGCAGTTTTAAAAATATTTGAATAAAAACTGTCAAAACCAAGAATCGTTATAACATCTTATTACCTCAGTCTGCCCAGCCAGGTCGCTCGTCTCGTCTCGGCACTCACTCACCAGCCAGGAATTAACCCGTGGGCTACTTAGTGCCTTAAGAGCTGCCTGGCTGTCTGTGGCTATGAGGATCCGCTTATTGGTGTAGCCCCTCCTCTTGTTCTTCCGCACACAGTGCAGGATGGCGTACATCTCGGCCTGAAACACCGTTGCATGGGCTCCGAGGGAAATACTATGACTTACCCTCGGTCCTTCCGAGTCCCACGCTCCCCGCCGGATCCGTCCGTGGCCCAGACAAGCGCGTCCCGTGGTATGCCCGGCGTCTCCTCCCGCCATGCCTCGCGGTCAGGGATTTCCACTGTAAAGTTGTTTTTTCTACACATTCGCGAACTAGCGAAGTCTGACCTCATTTCAAGCATGAGCTCCTTCACGATCTCCTGAATTTTGCAGTGGCTCCTGAAGCCTGGGTCAATCTTCAGTCTACCATTGCAGGCTAGTCTGTATAGTCCTAGCCTGGCCTCTCCCATAATAACTAAGTGTGTGTGTGTGTGTGTGTGTGTGTGTGGGGGGGGGGGGGGGGCAGATCCAACAACACCTCCATGGCGGCTGTTGGGGTTGAAGACATGGCCCCTGTGATGCCTAGGCAAGCCATCCTTTGGATCTTGCCTAGTTTTTGTTTGGCACTGGATTGTGTCACCTTAGGCCACCAGACCAGTGCCGCATATGTTAACGATGGTCTGACCACTCTTGTGTACAGCCAATGGGCCATACGAGGTCTTAGTCCCCACGTTTTTCCATATAGCCGCCTAGTGACGACTAAGGTCATGACTGCCTTACGCAGTATTTTTCCAATGTGACCATTCCAAGTTAGCTTAGAGTCCAATACGACCCCAAGATATTTTACCTCCCTGGCCATTGGAACGCTCCTACCGTATAGAGTGAGAGTTCTGTGGCTGTCGCACTTCCTCCTCCTCGTAAACGGCACGACAGTTGCTTTCTCGGGGCTCACCCCGAGCCCTTGATCAACCGTCCACCCTTCCACCACTTTCAGTGCAGTCTGCATGCGATCTCACACTGTCTGTGTGACCTTTCCTCGGACTAGAGTGACAATGTCGTCCGCATAGCCCTGTACCTCATACCCCCCTCCCGAGAGCCTCCCCAGCAGGCCATCCACGACTAGGCACCAGAGCAAGGGAGACAGAATGCTCCCCTGTGCACACCCCGCCGCGAAACAAAGTATTTTGTTTTTGTGCGTTTTCCTGGTCATCAGTGGCACCCAAAATTATTTTCTTTAAATGCCTATAACTTTTTTTCATCTACATTTACAGAACTAAGTTACGGTACGTAGTTGACTTTTTATAGTGTAAACCTGCACACCAAATTTATTTTGCCCTAACTTTGTTATTTCCGTAGATATGAAAAAATTTCGGGAAAAACTGGCCTGATTTTTATGGCTAGAATTTAGTTAAGCCATTTGTAGAGAAAAGGTACTTACAGAATTTATTCGAAATCAGCCCATTATTTTTTGAGATATTGGTGTAATACATAGATACATCCGTAATTTAACCAACGCTGTATCTCTTACCGTTACTGAGATGCCAATAGTGAGCAATTAATTAGTTGTAACTCTGTATATATATATATATATATATATATATATATATATATATATATATATATATATATATATATATATATATATATATATATATTTATTAGTAATAGTAGCGTATTAACTTAAATGTCAGGTACCTATGACATATGTTGTAAAGATTGTAATATTTAATACGTCGGGCAGAAAAAAGAAACATAGGTACCAGATTGCGTGAATATATGGGACATTTGCGATACGGCAGTGTAGACAATCATGCGTGGCCCAACATATATGGGATAATAACTATCATCTTGATACAGATAATTTAAACTTATCAAAAGGACTATCCTGCAGTTGGAGCTTGAGGCACACGAGAGTATTTATATTTCTAGACCAATAAGGAAATAAGATTCCTTAAATTCGTCGGCACCTATCAACACAAGTCCATTACCTTCTCTTTGCGTGTGAATTAGATAAACATTCTGCTAGGGTTCCCTGCTATTAACTAAGTAAAAGGTGTAAATCACCATAATTCCTCCAATAAGCAGTAGAGGGCTAAGCAAAGATTGAGCATGGAGATATCTTAGAGGGTTTCGGGTCTCCGTCAACACTCTGAGATTTGTACAAATCTTGGAGAAATGTTTTAGTAGGCGCCAGCAACTAGTTCGCAACCCATTGCAAGGTTCAAGATGACATTAGTACTAAAGGAGGGTAATTAATAGTAATAGTGCACATACTGTATAACAATTTAATCAGGTTTATAAATGACTTGCTTGAAGAGTCCGAACAATGGAAACAATGGAAATACGTATCAAGTAAACTAAACCTTCAGAAATGAATTGTGAGACCCATGAGACGTCACTTGCAAGTTAAACAAGCAAACTTTACTGGCTTATCTAGTTTTTCTCAATTAAACACTTCGAGGTTAAGCCCTCTCGTAGATTATGTCCTTAATACCAAAAGAATAATACATAAGCGACCATATACACTATGGAGATGTCAGCCAAGTTCACAGACATTATGGGTAGGTCATGGCTGACGATGACGCTACCAATCACTATACTTCAGGAAAATTTATCTGCCTTGATAAAAAATACACCATACAAAAAAGGATATGTTGTAGGCAATGGCACAACACAATATATTTGCAGTAATGGTTGAAATATATCAATTGAGATGATTGAATACTCATCGGTATCGTGGGATGACGGGCCCCTACAGCTCACTCCATTTCATCGACAGACCCCAGGCCTTGAACACAGCAACACGTCTACTACAGCTCCATCATCCATGCAGCAGTGGCTTATACACTGAAATGACAGCGACCCTAAAAATGATTTACTAAACTTGGCCGTAAGCATCAGTCTGTCCTGAAAGATGATTTCATCAAATAGAAACAGTGTGGCACACGCGTAAAAATTAAAAAAAAATAGAAAACCGACTTCATTAGGGATAACTCAAAAATGCATATCACCGCTGCCACCATTTGTTAACGTGTTATCGGAGGTAAATTAAGGAGAACTCAAAAACTACTGGTGAGATCTTGATAAAATTTATATGGGACCACACCAGAAGCACCAGCTTTCAAATAAAATCACAATCATCAAAATCGGTTCACCCAGAGAAACTTCTGAAGTAACACATAAAAAAATACAGTCGAATTGAGAACCTTTTTTTGAAGTAGGTTTAAAATAGCTACTACTGCGGCTACATTAGCACAATTGCAGCACAACGGCCTGACTCAAAAGAGGCAAAAGAGCAGCTCTATCATTGACGTTCTCTCCACGCACACATGCGCTAGGACTCAGTCACACCACTCTACCGACATCGAACGTCTCTCAGCTAATAACCATAGACTCGTAGCCAAAAAAAAAAGAAAAGAAAAAAAACAGACAGCAGTATGAATCTTAACCTTGCTATATATCTACCATAGACCTAATACATTTATACAAGCAGGAATACTGAAGGTATCACCTGCTCAATGATCACGGGCGAACACAGACACGGCCTGAGTCGACCTACTTAATTTACTTGCGTGAGATCACGTTAAATTGAGGAAAAACTTTAAAATTATGAACATATTAACAATAAAAAAAGTTACGACATCTGGGTCGTAACAGGCGCCCTATAATTCCAGAAATTTTCATCGAAATTTTCTCAATAAAAGCTACTGAGAGCTCGAGCAAGTAACGGTGACAGGATGCAAGTCTTAGTTCCCGAAGTCACCCAAGAATACCAACGTGGAATCAAGGTTTTGAATGCTTACCACTCCGGCGATGTTAGGTGGTACCTACTTCTGAAGCATAATTCCCTTCTCCTCAATGTTTAATTAAAGAAAAAACCTTTAAAATGATGATCGTATTAACAATAAAAGCCAGTCACGACATCTGGGTCGTAAAAACTCATAAAACTGTCAGTTTAGAGTAATAAAGAAAGTCCAGTCATCCCATCCCGCTAATGAAAATACAATACACAAGAAAGGCGCCTTCGACTGAAAGCTCCCTTTCGGTTGTTTTCCTCTACCTAATCAATATAAATACAGGTTGAAGCAAAAAATTAATTTAGAATGTTTCGTTCTCTGATGAAGCTAACGTTGTTAGCGAAACGATAATTAGGTCTTTAAAAAGATGTATTGTGGTGATTTGGATTTCTCCAAGTGTAACTTATCAATGCTCATCACAAGATCCAATTCTTCACTTAGTGAGCATCGAATTTCCGAGATCGACATATCAAGTTTTTTTTTCTAAATGCAATGCTAGGTGTTTTCCCAGCTACCTCAACTGCAAATTCGATTGTCCATCTTATGAAGCTAATACGTTCTTGTCAATTCTGCATAGTCCCATGGATATCTAGATCTGGATTTTCTTGTTCATAGGAATCGTTTACAAGAGCCCTTATTATTGGAAGAAGAGTGTTAGAATTGAAACAGCTGTCAGAATGCAGAAAGTGTACACTTTCAGAAGCTCAGAGTTTCTGTTGTTAGGTCTTGGTTTTGTCTTAAAAAATGATTTATGTATTGTTCATCAGAGTGTGTGGTTTGGAATGTCATAGTCTACTTAATTACATTGATTTATTCTATGCTACTACTCACGTGACAATATTTTGAGTCGTAGGTATGTCTATTACAGTGGAAAGTGGTAACTAAAAGGGTTTCTAGTGCGCGAAGAAACTTTCTAAATTCAGTTTAGGAGTTTCGATACCTACCCCAGACGCTTTTTGAGGTCTACAAGGATAAATTACACTATGTCCATTGACCACCCTGGGTGGCAATACCTTTATCCGATATGTGTCGTCTGTTGCTTTAGGCGACGAGAATTCATTGAAATGAGATATCATTACTAATATTATTTTGCTACTTTTAATATTCGCTAACAATCTCTGGTATTTGAATTCGTTATAGTGGGTTTATTTCATTTTATTACGTTTAACTTTGTTCTTGTTTTATTTTTCCGCAGTTCAGTTCGGTTAATTCATGATTGTTAATTCCTAAGTTAATAAATCTATTGAAAAATTCAAAATTCAATATTAGTAATCTCTCCACTTGTATTTCTTGTAATTGGTAACAAGATAAACTATTCCTGTGCAGAAAAGCATGACATGTTGGATTGTTACTTATTGTCCAATAAGAATGTACGGTTGTCTAAAACCCAATAGGGGATGAAGTATGCCGATCGACATACTCCAAGTCACACATACCTCAGAATGCTGATAGTGCAAATCAAAACCGTTGGCACCTTCGATGTTCCAAAAAATTCCAGATCAGCCGATGAATAAATTGAAACAAATGTTTTTGGTCTATTTGAGATAAACAAACGTCTGTCAGTCACAAAGTAGCAGCCCAGTGTGGCTATTTGCTTGGTTTCGTACATAAAGTACTGAAGAAAGACAACTATAGAGCAATTAAAATGCAGCCAGTATAAAAATTACACCCTGGAGACAACGAGATGCGAATATAGTTATGCCAATGGCTCCTAAAAATGTTGAAGATGACAGGTTCCTCAGTAACATCTTGTGGACGGATGAGTCCAAATTCTCAAATAGGTCCCACTTCAATAGAAGGAATACTCAAGTATTGAGTCAGGTCAGGTAAGAGATTGAGACGCAGAGGGGATTTTGAACTAATGTTTGGCGTGATATTCTGGGCGAAACAATCTACAGTCCATATTTTTATAAAGGCACGCTGAATTCAGAAAGAACTACAGTATTTTAACTAAACAAGTGCCTATTATTTTAGAGACCGTACCATTAACTGCAAGAAATACAAAGAGAACTTGCGTCATGCAAGTGCGTTATGAAAGTGAAAGTGAATTTGCATAAAAATGTTTATAATAGCAAATACGTTTTGATTGCAAGCAGGCATCAGTTTGGTTACCAGTATAACCTATACATATAATGTACAAAAATGTTCCGAAAATAAACTTGAAAATGTTTCCGAGAAAACTGGTTCACTAGCCATCTAATCTTAGCTTAATAGCATATTGAGTTATTGAAATTTGAAGCATTTAATGAAAATGCGCTACCAAAACGTACTTACTGCATCTCGATTTTTTTTTTTACAAACACATTATATTTCGATGAAAAATGCAAACATGCAATAATATAAGGAAAAAAATGTAGGTATCACCAACGACTTACGAGCCAGCCTGTGATTGTCAAAATAATTTTATAAGATGCAGCTCAAGACACCATATAGTTAACGTTTACAATTTTTCTCGTATCTCGAATAATAACAATTATATTGACCTCTACCGTAGAAATGCATCACCCTGTGTATGTATAAATGGACAAAAACTCAAAGTAAACTCGGATGTTGATTCTAGTGGGCCTAGTTTGCACTTATTTGGATAAATCTTTTTAAAATTCAAAAGTCGCGGTCTCCTCATTAATGAATTTTTTTTACGAAAATTAGCTAAAAATTATAGTTTTTTAAATCATTAACTTAACTGAAACTGCTGCCAAAGCATCAGAGAAAGGATCTATTTCAAATTAATTTTCTGGAAACATTTGAGTAAAATGAAGTTCAATGACGGTTGAAGCTGAAACTTAAGGGTTTGTAGAACACTTTTCTTGCAACATTTGCTTTACATACCCCGTGTTTATTTCAGGCTCTTTGCCTAAATGTTGCCAATTTGGACGTTTCAAATCGCAACTTTGACGTTTTGATCAAAATCTCCACATTTTTTTTCTTTAAATGCCTAGTACTTTTTTCTTTTAACTTACAGACCTAGAGTTTGGTACATGGTTCATTTTTTATAGTACAAACTCGCTTAGCAAATTGATTGGTTGCCCTTTGTTATTTCCGGATATATACAGATTTCCCGAAGAAAACACAAAATTTTTCGGGAAAACTTAGACCAATTTTCCTGGCTAACGAACTTATCCAAGGCACTTGCAAAAGGCCCATTATCTTTGAATTATTGGTAAGATAAAAATATACATACATATATATATATATATATATATATATATATATATATATATATATATATATATATATATATATATATAAACATATAAAAATCTAAACTGACCCCGGATATGCGTTCTAGGTGGCCTAGGTCGCGCTCATTTGAAAAAAATTTCAAAATTCTAAAGTCGCGATCTCCTCATTGGTGAACTTTTCAAAGAAAATTAGTGGCATTCATTAAAATCATCTGAACAAAATAAATTTAGGAAGAGGATAATTACCAAAATTGTGCCACCACAAGCATAAGCATAGCTTATTTGTCAGATGCGTTGTATAACGTAAATGATAAATAAAAAAAAATTGAAAAATATGTACATTGCCAGCCCGATGGTGCTCGACCACATAGCGCAGCTATATTTAGAGACGACTTACTTATATTGAGGAAGATAGACACATACACTGGCCTGCTCGATCGTCTGATCTAACTCCTCTCGATATTTTCGCTATGGAAAACTGTGAAGCACCCGGTATATATAGAACCAGTAGTTAGTTTAAAAATAAGTATTATTACCTCTAGATCTATCAACACAAACCAATTGCTGGGCATGATGCGGAATATGACGAAGCGAGCAAGAACGTATTCGACATGATGGAGGCAATTTCGAACAATTCTTATGAAACATGGCATTAATAAGTGTTAGAATGAGGTAGTATTATGATTTATGTTTAAAATTGCTTATCTTAAAATAAGACTTTGCAAAACATTCACTTTTTATGAAAAAATCAAGACAAGTCACAACTCATAATCAATTATCAATTGTAGAATACATGGTGTTTATTATTATTATTTATTCTTTTATTTATAAATGTCTTTTATTTATAAATGTATGTGAGTATGTATGTATGTAAGTGTTCTACCATAAATGGTTTTTAAATTAAAGATTGGTTAAAACTAAACACAAATACCAAACAATCATAGTGTGTTTAGAAATATTCTTCCAATTTGGCGAGTGGAAAATATAGGTACTTCTTTTGTATAAAAGGGAAATTAAGGTTTTAGTGATTTTTAAAATCTCAAGATTTCTCTGCACAGTTGTTTTTTTTACGTCAGAATCGAGATGCTCGTGAAAATTTGCACAACTTTGCCCATTTAAACCACATTGTAGCTCCAATAATAACATAGATAGCTATTGTAATCGATTTTCGTGAACGGGCAGAGCCAGATCTAGATATCTCTGGAACTATGCAGAATCAACGAGAACGTGTTAGCTTCATAAGATGGACAATCGAATTTGCAGTTGAATTAGTCGGGAAAATAGCGAGCGTTCCATTTAGAAAAATGAACTTGATAGGTCAATCTCAGCAATTTGATTCGCAATTGTTTTTCTTTTTGACGTTAATATCGAGATATCCGTGAAAAGTTAAACAGCTCTCTTCATTTAAACCAAATTGTAGCTTTAATAATAACGGAGATAGCTATTATAAACGATTTCCATGAATACCCTGTATAAGAGTGTCGTAACTCAGACAAAAAATACCGAAGAAAACTAGGGGTTTGTAGTACTGGGCAGACTGTCCAGGGCTCAGACATGGGAAGTCAGCAAATAACTAACCAGTTCAAAGAGAGCTGTGGAGCTGCTAAATATTAGCAGAGGACATCTCAGAAACATAACAGGTCTCTTGACGAGGACACATGGCCGTCAAGAAACACCAGCATAAAATAGGGCGGTTCGAGGGGACCTCGCATGCAGACTCTATGGTGAGGGGGAGGAATTAGCCCTGCACATCTTGTGCGAGTGTAATGCTCTGGACCGCAAAATACAACTGATCTACGGTCAGTCTAGACCGGAGACAGCGCATTATAAAACTACACCCTACCAATCTCTGTGCAGACTAGTTCAAGGCACAGTGACTTTGGAATGGGTGAAGTAAAAAGACTAAGGGCATACACAATAAATAACCCAAAGGTTGCAGTGCTATCGGGGCGGCAAAAGCCGCGGACAAGCCTGAGGGAGAAAAAAAAGGGGTTTGTAGAAAAGTAAAAAGAAGATAACATTGTAATAGGAACATTTAGAGAGACAGTTTTCAAAAAGTTTAATCCAAAAATGCACCATCTGGTGGCAATAAGAAGAAAATAGAGACATATTTCCTGAAGTATGCTCGAAATACACTTTCAAATGTTTTTTTTTCTGAAGCTCTACTTGCCATAGTTGCCGAGGTATGAACGTCACTTACCTAATGAATCACCCTGTATATCTCGGCTCTGTTGCACTTTTGAAATATTTTTTACCACTATTAGGTACATATGTTGTATGAGATACTATCAAAGCATGCTAATGTTCATCCGGAAACCCAATGTAAAATGATCATACTCTTTTGATGCCTGGTTTAACTAAGAAAAGACATATATCTGATCACAAACATTTTTCTGAAAATTCACTACCACAAGGCTCTTGCTGCGTTCATATTTTTGACTGTAAAATTTTCAATTTCATTTTCAATTTAAAATTGATGTGATTCGTGATTTTTTATAATAATGCACAAATAATTTAGATACTCAATATTTTCCATTTGGCTGTTTCATACTGTACAATTTCAAACTGACTTGCGATATGAGTACCACAGTGCCTAGTTGCTGATCATTTGTTGAAATATTACTTTTTAAATTGAAAAGTCACGGATTTGATAGGAAGCCGTATTAGAAATGGCGTCTTCTTAGATATTTTAATTTTTATTACAAAAACTGTACATACCAACAGATTAAAACCTGGCAATCTAATTAAAAGCTATCATAAAAATATAGTGCAAAACGCTCACACGCAGTTTGAGAGATGAGAGGGGGGGAAATCTTGACAGATAATTAAATTTTTATTTCAAAAACTATAGATGCTAACATATTAAGACTAAGCCTGGCTATTGTTCCTATAAAATGCTATTAAAAATATAGCGTCTAACATTCGCAAGCGGCAGGAGAGATAGGAGGAAGTCCTGACAGTTATTAAAATTTTTATTTCAGAAACCATACATATTAAAAGATTAAGACTAAGCGTGGTAGTCCCCCTTTTTTTCTTTTTTTTTAATCAAACTGTATATATAACTATTACCGACTTATTATGTCTACTGTCAGCTCTGAATAACCTAAGAGTATATTTACCCATCCACTAATTTGCAAGATTATAGAAAAATTATTTAAAATTATGCAGACGGGGTTGAGATGTGTAATTGCATGGGTCAAAGGACATGAAAGGTATTAGCGGCAATGAACAAGTGGACAAATTGGCCAAGAAAGGAAGGCTTGAAGGAGATGATTGCCTGTTAGTGAGATCTGAAAGCTACGTAGTGGAAGTGAAACACTGTATGAGTCAAAAAGCATCGGATCACGGGAAAGAATTTATAGATAGAAATGTGTCAAAAGAAATCCTAACCTCTTTTATTAAAAAACCTCTAATGAGTATAGTAGAACTCTTCTCTTAATACCAGGAAAGCCTCTGGCCTTGACGAGATCCCAGCAATTGTTCTCAAAAAGTGCGAACCAGAACTTGCTCCTGTCCTGCTTGTCTGTTTCAGACATCTTATAATAGAGGCATATTCCCTAGTAACTGGAAAACTGCACGAGTACAACCCGTCCCCAAGAAATGATCCAAAACGCTTCCTAGCAACTACAGGTCTATTTCTCTCCTTTCAGTCGCCTCTAAAGTGATGGAAAAGTATATAAACACCGAATTACTAAAATTTCTTGAAAAACACAGTCTAATACACGAGAGTCAGTATGGATTCCGTCAGAGCAGATCAACTGCCGACCTTCTTTCCTTTGTCACCCATTCTTGGAACAAGTTTATGGAACTACACGATGAATCCCAGATTGTCTCTCTAGACATATCCAAAGCATTCGACCAGGTCTAGAGCGCAGCGCTGCTTAATAAACTTCTGCCCTATGGCCTACCACCAAAACTCTGTATCTGGGCAGCAAATTTCCTCTCCAGCCGGAGCATTTCTGTTGTCGTGGATGGCCATTCCTCTAGACTGTATGCAATTAATCCAGGAGTCCCACAAAGTTCAGCTTTAGCCCCTACTTTGTTTCTTGTCCACATTAATGACCTCCTCTCTAGCACATCCAACCCAGTTCAGAGTTACGTGAACGACAGCACCGTCCACTCAAATATACAATATTCCAAGCCTGCCTCTTTAGCCCAATTAGACGAGGATCGCAGACTCATGGAGGGTTCTGTCTCTGTGGATCTCCAAAAAATATTACACTCGGGAAGTAGAAATCAACTCCACCAAATCTCAGCGTTCCTTTATATCTCATAAGACATACACCAGCCCTAGACCCATCACAATGAACAACCAAGTTATTCAAAGTAATAAGTCCTTTTCACTTGTTGGCATTTGTGTGGATCGAAATCTCAATTGTCACCAACACATCACATCAATTACAGAAGCGGCTGCTAAGAAATTAGGTTTCCTTTTCCGGGCTCGCAAATACTTTTCACCAGCTACTCTCTATACCTTATATACTCCACAAATAAGGCCAAACCTCGAATACTGCTCCCACATATGGGGTGCAGCTGCCACTGCCGCTTCTACACTCGCTATCCTAGACTCCATTCAGAAGAGAGCTATACGTCTCATCGGTGACCCTACCCTCACCCAAAGTCTGCCATCCCTTGTCCACCGACGTGACCTCTTTCTTTTATAGATATCTGCACGGGCACTGCTCAGAGGAGCTTTCTTTCATAGTTCCCCACCTGCTGCCACCAACAGATCTACCAGAGGAACAGAGCGAATGCACCCTTTTACTGTCCAAGTCACTAGACATAGAACATCTTGTTATGCCCGCTCTTTTGTTCCGAGGACTTCCAAGTTGTGACATTTCTTGCCGGCACATGTTTTTCTGCTCCTCCAAACCTTCAAGTCCAGAATTAAGAAGTTGCCTCTTTCCTCCTTATTGACACCCACGGTACGATAGTATTGAGGCTGTAGGCCCTTGTGGTGTGTGGTTAAAATTATATATATATATATATATATATATATATATATATATATATATATATATATATATACATACATACATATATATATATATATATATATATATATATATATATATATATATATATATATATATATATATATATATATATATATAAACACCCCAGACCTATCTATACAGCGATGGTCAGAATAAGTGTATACTACAGCGCTTGCAAATATCGTCTATGGAAAATCAAGTTAGTAGACAGCCCGTGCTGTAAATTGGATAGAACAAGTGTTTTCGATAACAATTATTTGTTTTTTAGTTGCCAAAAACGTACGACACAAATTAGAGAGTTACTTTCATACACAGTATACATTTACCAATAGATACCAACAGCCCGCTCTGTATTGCTTTTAACTAAGAAAAGGCTCTACAAACTAAAATCGTAGAGTTTATTAAAAACGGTAAGATTCATCACGTGGTTTAATGAAATTGAGAGCTCTGTATTCATTTGATGTGCATAGTATGTATATCCATGTTACATATAATTTAAGACTGTAAATTTGTAATTCTTAGTTTAAATAATTAATGTTTAGATTCTCAGATTCCTAGTGTCTTTCCTAATGTCTGCCCAAACCTTACATATGGTCATCTGTTCTGGGTTTATATAAAGTAGTCTTGAACGACCCAAGACATGAAGCGAGTGTCCCGGTTTTGGTCCTTAGATTAAGGTGATAATTAATATAAATAGCTGAAATGTAAATGGGAGCAAGATACAAGTGCATATGTGTAATATAGGTATATAATATACTAAGAGTATAAAAATAGTCTGCAAAGAAGCCAATGAAAATGAGTTCACCTCGAGGCCACAACATAAAAAAAATTAAACACTCCTTATATTATTACATTTTCCATCGAATTGTAATGCAAGCTTGTTTTCGCGTTATTTCAATTGTTTTGCAACATTTCACATTTTTGGCACTTATCAAAAATTGTGATACGGCATTTTTCCTACAAAAATCGAAGTCTAATGCAAATGACGCCTTTAGAGAGGTTTTCGTTTATATTATTTCATGAAAAAATGGAGATGCCATAAACAGGCGCTCGTAAGTAGTGACTGAATAAAATAAAAATTCAAATTGTCGTAACTTAATTGTTTCAAATAAAATAGGCTGTATTTTGTGTTTCAGAAGTGAAAGGCATAATAATAAGTTATTTCAAAAGAATGTTTTCGAATTTTCGTGAAAAAATGTTTGTAGATTTTCATGCAAAAACCTTTTTGGGAATTTTGTCGAAAAGCTCATTTGATAAAATTGGTAGGTTGTTTCTACTATAAAGGGTATACTAGCAACCACATTTGATATCTGCTTTCATTAAGAAAGACATATATGATATGAAAAATATTTTTATGAAAATTCGCTACATTTTCTCTACATCACCTGTATTTGTTTCAAGTTTTTTGCCTAAAAGTTGCCAATTTTGACGTTTTAAATCACGATTTTGACGCTCTAAGGGGAAAAACGATAACATTTTCAAGTAATTTTTATGGCATTCCTTGACGTTTTTGCGAAAAAAAAAACTTAATGTATGTCTGTAATATGCAATAGATTTTGTTATCCCAATAAAATATTTAGTTTTTGTGCGTTTTTTGCACCAATTTTTTTTTCTTTACATGCCTATAGCTTTTTTCTGTTAACCTACAGATCTAAGTTTTGGTACGTAGCCGAATTTTAATGGCGTAAACTTGCACGCTAAATTTGGTTGCCCTAACTTTGTTATTTCCGGATATATAAAAATGTTCGGCAAGAAAACACGACAGTTTCCGGGAAAAACTGGACCAATTTTCCTGGCTAACGAAGTTGTCCGAGCGATTTGCAAAGGGGGGGTACTTGAAAATTTTTTTATTTTTTTTGCTAATTTTTTGAAAGTACAATCTACCAGAAAAGAAATGAAATGTAAAGTAACACACGAATACGAACTGGTCGACTGGTCTTAATAAAATGCAAGCTCATCAGCTTGTACAATGTTCCGTTTTTTGTCTTACTACGGATGGTTTATAAATGATATTTTTTTTATCTGAATAAGATAATATTTTTTTTTAATTTACTGTCACAGTCAAATTGACAACGAGTGCCTCCGCCTTTATTGGTCAAGTAATATTGAGTAAAGTAACACACGAATACGAACTGGTCGAATGGTCTTAATAAATTCCAAGCTTATCTGCTTGTACATTGTCCCGTTTTTTGTCTTACTGAGTATGGTTTATAAATGATATTTTCTATTTTAATAAGATAATAAGAATTTTAATTTACTGTCACAGTCAAGCTGACAGCGTGTGCTTCCGCCTTTATTGGTGAAGTAATATTTGAGTGTTTCTGAAGTGACTTTTCAATTTTTCGTATAAGATATGGATCAATTAAGTGAAAAGCAGAGAATACAAATTTTAATTATACGAGTATATGGAGACAGACAAAGACCTCACGAGCAGGTTTGTCGGATGTTTAATGAATTGTATCCCGAAAGACTGCCTATTAGTAGAAGAACTGTGGGCAAAACTATCCAGAGATTTGTAGAGACGGCATTGTTAAAAATAAACCAAAATTAGGTTGACCAAAATCTGCAACAACTGAGGAGAAACAGCTAGATACACTATTGGCTATTGCCGAATCTCCCCATGTCTCAACTAGGCAAGTTGTCCGAGATCTTGAGATCTCGCAAACGTCGGTTCGTAGGGTGTTGAAAAAAGAAAAATACCATCCTTATAAAATTCAACTTGTGCAGGAATTATCTGATGATGATTTTAATAGAAGGTCAGAATTATGTGGTGTCATGATGGATAGGTGTGTAAATGATCGCCAGTTTATTTATAAAATTTGTTTCTCCGATGAGGCAACGTTCTGTTTAACTGGAACTGTAAATCGCCAAAACTGTAGGTATTGGTCCAATAATAATCCTCACTGGATGAGGGAAAGTCATACTCAACAACCTCAAAAGGTTCATGTTTAGTGTGGCATTATTGAGCGACATATTGTTGGGCCTTTCTTCATAGACGGAAATTTAAATGGCGACAGATATTTAGCACTTCTAAATAACTCCATATTACCATTTCTTGCAAGATTATATCCAGGAAACAATGAAAACATTCACGAAAGAATTTGGTTCCAACAAGACGGTGCACCACTACATTATGCGAGAAATGTGCGTGAATTATTAAATGATATCTTTCCTGGACGATGGATTGGTAGAAGAGGTCCATTGGAGTGGCCGGCTAGATAGCCAGATCTAACTCCGTTAGATTTTTTCTTGTGAGGATACCACAAGACCAAGGTTTACAAAAGTAAGCCAAATGATTTTGATGATTTGAAAAATCTAATTTCCCAGGAAATACATGATATTAATACCACCAACAAGCAAATTTTTTTAAAAAATTCATTGCATTTTTTTATGGACAGATTAGGCCATTGTCTTGCAGCAGAAGGCCAACAGTTTGAACATTTAATATAATAATTATCTGATGCGATTCTTTCAAACTAACTAGAGATGATTCAGTTTTTCACATTTATGTATGTTTCGATGAAAATAAAAGTTTGGAAACTTAGTTTTTTGTTTGTATACCACAACAACTAATGTTAGTGGACAACAACAAAAAAATTTAAAAGTTAAAATATTTGGGGAAAATACGGATAATTATTGTCCAGTTCGTATTCGTGTCATATTTAATTTTTTTTCTGTAATTTTTTCTTATGCAACCCCCATCTTGTGATACATTGTTAGAAGCAGAAAATATTGTACTTTCAGAAATTAACAATTACTGGCCCTGTTACCATTAAAAAATGGCCTACACCCTGTACATTCTGTAATAAAAGGGGTAAATACTCAGAAATTACGTCATAATATGCGAAAATACGTCCAATATACGCAGATCAAATTTAAATTTTTTTCGCCGCTTACTTTAGATTTTGTAAGTCATGGTCCATACATTTCGCGCGCACTATATATATATATATATATATATATATATATATATATATATATATATATATATATATATATATATATATATATAAATGAGTTCTAGGGGGCCTCGTTTGCGCTCGTTTGAAAACATTTTTTCAAAATTCAAAAGTCACAATCTTCTCATTAGTGATTTTTTTCAAGAAAATTCACTAAACGTCTTTTATACTGAATTTATTTAGTTTAACAATGTAGAAGAATTTTTTCCGCGTTCTTTAACATAACCGCTGTGCATTTATTGCATGTAGAAGAGAAAACAGCTGTTGGCAAACCACATACCTCAAATTGAGGTACAACAAATAGCAGATCTCCCTAATTTTCATAAAGCCTGTTAGCTTGTCTTGCAAAGCCAATATATTTTAATGGACATAGCTTTACTTGACTATAACAAATGGCCTGCGTTGTAGGATGTAAACACTGGAGGAGATACATAGTATAGGTATATTATGACAATACACAAGATCGATTACTCTCTGAACCTACACCATAACATGCTGCAAGGCAGTTTTTTTCTCGACAGGGTTAATATAAACTGATATCCGACATGTTTTTGTCATATTCTATTAAGTATTCAAAACGTGCAATTCAGTTTCCGTGCAAAATGTAACTTAATATTACTGTCCTGGCGTAGGCAGTACGTAACGGTGACAAATTTTCATTTCTAAGCAACACTAGTATTAGAATAAGTATAGAATGATAACTCTTTGATTGTTGTTGCCCTTACTTGGTGAAACTGGTCCATACTACATACAGACTTCGAGACTACTTCTCTGGCTTCACTGTTGGGTTTCGTTTTTGTAAATGAAGGACGTAGCCAGCGCGTAAGCTAACTAGAGCAAGTGGCCCTTCTGAATTCTAGATGTTCTAGGAGGTTGTGGCCATGTTTTTGAGAAAGTTGAATGTCTGCACAGTCCTCCCTTCAGGGGGAGAGGCGTATTTATAAACTCCAGCTCTTGACAAGAAACAAATTTTTTCTTCGCGAGATAAATAGACCACCTACAATAGGCAATTATTACAAGAAGTAACCTTCCCAAAGCAGGATAGCCGAGTCATCAATATTATAGAAGGCACCTTCAAATCAGGTAAATAGGAGACACCTTGGGAACGAGGTAGTAGAGTGAATGTCACACGTGGGAAACTGGGTCAGCTAAACTGAAAGTCACCTCGGAAGAACAATAGTGCCAGGCCTGGGGGACATGTTATAAATAGACTGCCCACCTTTAGCGAGGCGTTCATTCTTGTTTCTAACTTAAGGCTCTGCACATCGTGTGCTAACATTAATATATCACACTTATGTTGATATTCGTATTTGTCTTTATTTTTATATTGTACTAGATGTTAACTGTATAAATCATTAACTAAAAAATTCAAACGTCTTAACCGTAAAGTTAAGTGGCACAGTCGTTAGTATCGGTTAAAAACTCAAAAGCATATTGATTTTTAAGCGTATCGACGCCTAATAACCGATTCTAGCCAAGCAGACTCAAGTAAAAGCAGAAACAGTAGTCAAGCAGCCAAATAAGATCTGAAACCATCATATTAATGTAAGTTGTATGCTGCTATCCCATTTTTATATTTTCTGCATAATTTTCATATGTGTGTTATTTGTAATTTGTAATAGATAAAAATAGTAAAGCGAAAGCAAATCCCATAAAAATTAAAATTTCCAATACGACTAATAATTCTAAAACAAACATACCCAATCTAGAAGAATTAAAAACATCATCCGAAATTAAACAAAAAAACATGTTTTTCCATGAGACCAAAAAGAGACATAGAAACACAGATGAGTCCTATGTAAAAATGAAAGACAAGTTCTCTTTTCCAAAGATGAGAAAGAAAATTAAGGATTATATTAGAACATGTAAATATTGCAACAAGCAAGAAAATAATACGTTCATATTAAGCAAACTAAATAAACAATCAATTTATATTACCTGAATAAATGAAAACCTTGATACTCGGATAAATGACGAGACATGACGTAAGAGACTGATAAATAGACATAAAAACACATTTAGACACATAGTAAATAAACTAAGCGTAACAAGTAATTAAAATGCAAGAAATTATCGATAACCAATAAATTTACTATTAAAAAATAAATCAACAAAATTCAAACAAATCGCAAGATTGAGGAACAGAATACATCACATTTGCATAAATTACGGCCTCAGGTTCCTAACAGCAGGAATAAGTGACCAGATTCATAAAAAAAGAGCATAAATAATCACATTCAAAATTGAAAATAGATTACTAAACTAATGACTAATATTATCGACAAAAGAAAAAAATTAATTACCCTGTTAAAATTATAATCAGTAATTAGGCAATGCGTAACATAAGTACGAAGAAAAAAAAATTTATAAGGATAATTTACTGACCGGCAACTGTAAAAAACCTACAAGTTTCAAGTTCGCATTTTAAATTTAGCTTACATTAAAACAATTATGTCACATAATTCAGTAAACTATGGAACGATTTCACAGCACGACAATCGAACCCTATCGGTTGGTTATAAAAAAAAATTAAGACACGAAACCGATCGACTTAATACCACATTTTATCCTGGCGAACAAATCTACAATACATGCACCAACACTGGAACCAACCTTCAACTTAATATTTAAACACTCCATAGTATCAAATCAAAATTAGAGAGAAATATCAATGTAATAATCGGCTTACATGTAACATTCGTAAGATATGAGTCATTGATATTTTTAACTAAAAGTACTAATAAAATCACCCATGCTAGGACACACCGGAAATATTCTCAGTCAGACATTTTATTTACGCTTGCATTAATTTAAATGAACCCAGCCAAATAGAAAAAATTATAAAAAATACGGTTTACCCCAAAGGAAATATAATTGTGTTATTATAAACGAACGATACTATGAACTAGTAAGTTCGGAAACAAATCAGAGTTCAATAACGTAGGGACCCCAAATTTTACAAATGTTTAGAAACTAGAGGGAAAAACTTACGACATGTACATGACGTAACATAATTACGTAACGACAGAATCGAACAGACAAATACAGAATCTCAAATTTAATTAAAGGACATTACATAACTATTAGGACACTGACAATTGATTATAATAAAAACATTAAGGAAAAAGGTGACCAGTCAGAAAATATTAATTAAAAATCAAAAGCGATCCCTATTATACAATATATCCATTTAATAAGGACAATAATAGTTAAACCTGATAGCATAAAAGACACAAAAATCCGTCTTGTGAATCTTCACAAATTAAGTTCTCAACGACAACACTAGACAACCCACACCAGTATAATTAAACAATGGATAGACTCAACGCACTGTAGGAACAACAGGGGAATTTAACACTTAAGCATAACCGTAGTCAACACCTTGATGATGACACATATAATATTACGAGACCATGAACGAAACGACTCACATATCGACTCAGGTATCTAGCTTATTAGTGAATTTTCTTAAAAAAATTCACTAATGAGGAGATCCCGACTTTTGAATTTCTTAAAATGAGCGCTAATTAGGCCCCCGAGAACACATATCCGGGGTCAGTTTCGATTTATATATATATATATATATATATATATATATATATATATATATATATATATATATATATATATATATATATATATATATATATATATATATATTCAGAAAGATTTCCGCGGTCTTTAATGTGAGACATGCTTGGTTCTCGGGTTAAATTCATCCCAATAGAAAAGATAATTTCTCAATCAGAAGATGCGATAACACACTTACCGACTGACGAAGCTGAAATTACGAGACAAGACATTGCCAGGATATTATGTTCTGCCAAACCTCCACCTTCCAATCTTTCTCCTCACGAACGACAGTCAATCAGAGACCTAAACCGAAACACAGAAATTATAATCCTACCAGCAGACAAAGGCAACGCTACAGTCATACTTGACGAAACAGACTATGTACAAAAGATGGACAATATACTAAACAACACAGACTACAAGCAAATCCCTAACGACCCTACAACTTATCTTGAAAAGAAAACCAAAACTATCATCAACAACTCCCAACTCAATCCTGACCTCAAAAAAGAACTAATCCCCCGCGAAAAATCATCTCGCATCCCTAGAAAATATGGTCTCCCGAAAATCCATAAGCCTGATATTCCCCTTCGCCCTATCGTAAGTGCCCACCGTTCACCCACACAAAAACTTGCAAAACATCTAGCCAAAACTCTTCAACCATTAGTAGAAAACGCTACATCATATGTCAAAAACTCCACCCATTTCATCGACCTTCTTTAAAACAACACCATTATTCAAAACGACATCCTAGTTAGCTTTGATATAGTTTCCTTATTCACCAATATACCTCTATCTGAAACCCTTGACATTCTCAAAAATAAACACAAAATTTCCCACGATACCTTAGCTCTTGTAGAACACTGCACATCTAACACTTATTTCCTTTTTCAAAACAAATTTTACAAACAAGTTCGTGGTGCTCCAATGGGTTCACCCCTCTCTCCTGCATTGGCCAACATTTTCATGGAAAACTTCGAGACACAAGCCCTCAATTCATCCCAACTTAAACCAACGTGTTGGTTAAGATACGTTGACGACATTTTCGCTGTCTGGCCACACGGCAAAGAATCTCTAGACGAATTCCTTTCTTACCTAAATAACATTAACCCGCAAATCCAGTTCACCATGGAAATAGAAAATAATTTTTCTTTGCCTTTCTTAGATGTACGCATTACTAAAAACCCAGTCAGAGGATTTTCTTACACTATCACCCATCGCAACTAAATTCCGTGGTTCGAACATTAGTAACACGATCCCTTAGACTAACGGACAACAACAACAAACAAACAGAATTAAACTTTTTAAGACAAACATTGCTAGAAAACGGATATGACAACAATCACATACTACGAAACATTAGAAACGCACAACAACAAACCACTACACCACAACAAGAACAAACAGCGTCCACACAACAACACACAGCGTTTTTACCATATATTAAAGGTGTCACCGACAAAATCAGCCGAATTTTCAGAACCCATAATATCAAAACCGTATTCACAACAGACCAAAAACTGTCAAATCTTATAAAAACTCCCAAGGATACGATTCCAAACGAATCCCACGGAGTTTACGAAATTCCTTGTTCCGACTGTTTCCGAACTTACGTAGGACAAACAAACAGACGCATCCACAATAGAATATACGAACACACCCTCGTAGTTAGAAAATCCGACCCCTCATCGGCGCTGGCCATGCATCATATTCATACAGGGCACAAAATAGACTTCGATAATGCCAAAACAATAGCACCGGTTTACAATTTCAAAACGAGAATTATCCGCGAAGCAATCGAGATTGAAAAACGTCCCGATTGTTTAAATAAGAGAGATGATGGTCTTCGCCTTCCAACTACTTGGAAACCTATTATATCTTCTTTACAAACACACAAAAAGGAAATAAATTCCACAGACAATTTTATTGCATCATTATCTGACTCAACAACTGCCGGTGACCCTCTTAATCCTCCTCTACATACCGTGACCAAAGCCCTCCACTAAGTGACGGTGACCCCACTACTTTCACGGATGACGCAACAGGTAGACGGAACGACATATATAAGACAAGACTTGCAACCAACTGCCAGATCTCTCTGAGGCCTAGGGTTGAACACACTGAGACCTCACAGACGATCTCCGGCGAGATTTGGGGAGTAGGCAGATTGAGGCCCCGTAATCGAGCTACAACAACCCAACCTACCTTTATCCACCACTCTAAGGAGTAGGCAGATTGAGGCCTTAGAGTGTCCTTACATGTTTCCTTTACCTACCTTTGTCCACTACTCTAAGGAGTAGGCAGATTGAGGCCTTAGAGTGTCCTTACATATTTCCTTTACCTTCCTTTGTCCACTACTCTAAGGAGTAGGCAGATTGAGGCCTTAGAGTGTCCTTACATATTTCCTTTACCCACCTTTGTCCATCACTCTAAGGAGTAGGCAGATTGAGGCCTTAGAGTGTCCTTACATATTTCCTTTACCTACCTTTGTCCACTACTCTAAGGAGTAGGCAGATTGAGGCCTTAGAGTGTCCTTACATATTTCCTTTACCTACCTTTGTCCACTACTCTAAGGAGTAGGCAGATTGAGGCCTTAGAGTGTCCTTACATATTTCATTTACCTACCTTTGTCCATCACTCTAAGGAGTAGGCAGATTGAAGCCATAGAGTGTCCTTACATTATTCCTTTACCCACCTTTGTCCACCACTCTGAGGAGGACAATTTAAAACGTCAAAATTCGCAATATTTAGGCTAAGAACTTGAATCTAATACGGGCAATGGAAAGAAAATATTTCAAGAAAAATGTTTTACAAACCCTTAAGTCGTAGTTTCAACCGTCACTGCCATTTATTTTACTAAAATGTTTCCAGAAAATTCAATTCAAATAGACCCTTTCTCTGATCCTTGGCAGTAGTCTTAGCTATAGAGTTTATCGTTTAATGGTATATAACTTGTGTCGACTTGTCGTAAAAAATCAATAAAGCTCAATATATCCGTTATTCTACAAGATATGAAAAAAAATTGTATACATTAATTATAGGGTGTTTTGAGCTACATCTTTAAAAAATATTTCTACAATTACAGGTGGCCCATAAGTCGTTGGTGATACAAATATTTTTTTTTAAACGAAGACGCCTTATGTTTTTGCATTTTCCATCGAAATATAATGCATGTTTATAAGTAAAAAAATTCTGGACGCAGTAAGTGCGTTATGGTAGCGAATTTTGATTAAATGCTTCATATTTGAAAAGCTCAATTTGCTATGAACCTATAAGGTTGACCCAGAAACGGATTTTTTCGGTTACAATTTAAGTCTACTTTCGGAAATTTTTGTACGTTTTCAAACACTAAAGTTATTTTGATAAAACATGGCACATTGTTTTTACTATATATGTTATACTGGTAATCAAATTTGATGCCTGAAAAAAAAACACATATTTGCTAGTAAAAACATATTTATGAAAATTAACTACCATAACGCACTTGCTGCGTCCCTACTTTTTTTTTATTTGTTTTAATGTATGTAGCATAATTAACATAACATAAGATCTTTTCAATTAACACTAGTATTAATAAAATAGATATCAGCGAGAAATAATAGTAACAATAAATCGCAGAAGCTATAAATTGTTTAGGATCAGATTTGAAATTAATTACGTAAGAGACAGAGAACGTATATATTCAAGAACCAGTTTTAAGAACAGAAAATGCAATCACTTTTTCAAAATTGGGAATATCTCATGCATCTATATTGAAACCAAAATTTATAATAAATGAACTCAAATAAAATACAAAATTACGTAAATAATTTAAGACTAATAACAACCACTAATCTAAATTTGGATGAAAAAATCTTTAAAAAAAACAGCTCAAATTAACTTCAAAATTATATTTTAAATAGAAATACCGCTTGTACATGAATCAGATTATACTTATTATCAGTTATACACTTTACCAATTCCCAAAAAACTACACACATTTGCCATGATAATTCCTAGAACCAAATACCTGATTCTAAGTAGCAAACAATATGCCTATCGCAATGAAGAATGCCAAAATTTAAAGAACCAATTGTATTTCTACGAAGACGACAATCCAACTGTCATGAACGATCAAAATCCATGTGAAATAAAATTAATCACATTTCAGAAACCTATAAATAACTGTAAACAAGAAGTAGTCAAAATTAATAAACCAACCGTTTAGAGATATGGAACCAGTCACTACATTGGTATAGCACCAGAGGAGACAAACGCCGGAGTAACTTTCAAGGAACAAGAGTGGACCAATATAATCAAGGGTACTAAACTAATTACCCTTCAACCAAATTGCCAATTAAATATTGGAAACAAAATTTACAAGACCAGCCCAACAACGTGGGAAACTCAGCAACTGTTCAGGCTACCCAAATTAGAATCCTCGAATCAAGAAGATCAAAAAATTCCAGAAAAGGCACCCGAATTAACATTAGAAAACGTACAGCGACACCACATCGATCAAATACACAATCAACTTCAAACGAGTAAGAGAAATACACTAGTGCCGATCAATATACTTATACATCGCCTAAGTATATAGACTACATTATTATATGTGGCTGTAACAATTGCCAACATAACAACAGCAATGAGGATGGGGTTGAAGAAGTGTAATAAAGCCAAGGAAGAAAATCTATCAAACATCGAAACCGAATTTCCCTTGAAAATTCGGAACGAACCGTAGATTCGTTCTTCAAATGGGGTAGGAGATAAATAGACCACCTACAATAGGCCATTATTACAACAAGTAACCTTCCCAGAGCAGGATCGCCGAGTCATCAAGAATTTAGAAGGCACCGTAAAATCAGCAAGATAGGAGACACCTTGGGAACGTAGTAGAGTGAATCTCACACGTAGGAAACTGTGTCAGCTTAACTGAAAAGTACTCGGGAGAACAATAGTGCCAGGCCTGGGTGACATGTTATAAATAGAGGGCTCGCCTTCAGCGAAGCGTTCATTCTTGTTTCCAAGTTAAGACTCTGCACATCGTGTGCTAACATTTATATATTACACTTATGTTGATATTCCTATTTGTCCTTATTTTTATCTGGTAATTTTATATCAAGTATTCATTGTGTAAATCATTAAATAAATTGTTTTAAAAATTCAAACGTCTTAACCGTAAAGTTAAGTCGTGTTAAATAGCAAATCACGCATCGTGTTGTAAGATTTAAGAGCTACCTTTGTATTTGTACAGGTATCTAAAATGTTTGAAATGTTTTCTGAAATGGTTACAAAATAAGTTATCGAAACATACTTGTTGTCTTTTTTGTCTCTAATATTTGGATAAATTGAGTTAATCGCTAATTGGTATTCTTTTCTCTCTATCATTTTATCTATTATTTTAACGGAGTATTCATTATTAAGTCAGAACCTCGGTGGTTCAGGGGTAAGAACGTGTGCCTCTGAACCGAAGGGTACTGGGTTCGATCCCAGGGTACTCCTTTCACTTTTTCAGTACAAACTGTAACATTAACACCAACCGAGGTTCTGGCATTGTATTTGAGCAAGTTGAATGTCTGCACGTTCCGCCCTTCGGAGGGGGCGTAAAGCCGTCAGTCCCGTGTCCATGCGATGTTGGGCACGTTAAAGTCCTACCCTCCTTACATAAAGGCAGGACTTCGGCAAAATTTCCAGGATAGTGAGGTGAAACTGCTCCCTGGCGTCGGTGATTGGTCATAGTCGCGGAAATAGGCCGACGTTAAAGAAACAAAACACACACACAAAACACACATTATTAAGTGCTATTTGCAGATCTTTATTTTTAGTTGTCATGATTTCGTATCAATTAAATTTTTGTCTGCCTGAGGATGCTGTCAAAAGTAGCAAAACCGGTTAGAGAAACGTTGAATAACATCATAGAACATCTGGAAGTCAGAAGGAGTATCTCGTTTCAGTTAGCTTACGCGCTGGCTACGTCCTTTACTTACCGAAACGAAACCAAATAGTAAAGCCATAGAAGTATTCTTTAAGTCTGTATGTAGAATGGTAATTTTTTATTAATTAATTAAACTAGTTTCATATTATCCTCATTACAGTTTAAAGAGGTTGTCGCCTGGTCTTCGCAACCACAATTCTCTGTCTCCATTCGTTCTTTTCATTTCTTTTGGAGCTTTCGTGCGTCATTATTGGGCCAGATTTTTTACAAGGTTCTTCATTGGTCTATTTCTTTCCATTCAGTGAATTTCCGTAAAAAAATCTATTTGCAATAGAATTCATTTGCTATGCTAAAGCATAAATTTACATACCAACTTATAACTCGTTTATTGCAATAAACCTGTCATGTGCTCCAGAGCCGAGTTCGTTAAGGCGCGGTTATGATACTTGAACTCAGGGGTAACGTGGATTCGTTAGAATGTGTGAACATTCTTTTTTTAATTCAGGTAATTGTTTTATTCTTTTTTTAACGTTATGTAATCAGATTTTGTAGATTTTTATATTTTTAGGATTTTTTTTCTTAGGACTTTCAGTTCAAGTTTTAATAGCAAATCAGGTTCTTTTTTGTTACTTCAGCTTGAACCATGCTTGATATAGCTTCAGAGACTTATTCTTTGGTTTCACGACTAGTTTTATTCTCCACAGCTCGTTTAGCTTTTTACTTTATCGCCAGGAAAAAGAAAATTTTCTTTGTGGGCCCGCAGAAGAAGTCACTACACCTGTTATTAGATTAGAATGTATAAATTTCAATGTATGTCATTGACGAATATTTACGCACAAAATGTTGTAATAGCAAATTCTGTTGCACATTTTTAGCGAATATTCTTGCAAGAAAAAATAAATTGTAAGAAACATTTGTTTTAAACTTTTGTCTGAGAGAATATTTAACGAAGTTTTGATTCAGACTTTTTTTTTTGGATGAAATTCGTGAAATATAATGTTTTATTGAATTTTCGTCCAAAAACATTGTCTAAGGAATTTTTTTGTGAAAAATATTTTATAGGATTTTTCACATAAAGTTTTGAATCCAATTTTTGTATAGGTATCAATTTTTAGCAAATTTTCCTTAAAAATTTTTTCGTGTTTTGTAAACAATTTTGTCGGTAACATATTTTGTAGAGGACAAAAATTTAGAAATCTTTTTTTGCTAAAACGGCGTAAAAAGTCTCAAAATATATAAAAAACTTGATTCTGGAACGATTTTTTTGTCTGTCAGTCTATTGCTCGGTCGGTCTGTCGGCATGTACGTGTGTCTGTTAATAGGCGCAATAACTTTCGAACGAATTGAGATATCATCTTTAAATTTGGTGTTCAGTTAGCACCCGATAAAGGAACGGTTCGAACTGTTTTTGGATAAGATCGCTTAAGGAGGTAGGGGCTAAATAAGTGGTGATTTGGTGAAAATTCACCCTTTTTCAGTAAAACTTGAGTAATCTAACGTTTCAAAAGTTTATGGGTACAGAAATACAAATATTTTCTTTGTGGTCAAGTCATGGGCCCTAAATTCATTCCATGAGAATGTCTTTCTGAAGAGAGTAAATTATCACAGCTATGATGATAGTGGTGATAGTTATAATTCAATTTGCAGCACAATTTTTTTAATGGCAGTGAAGCATTTTTTTGTCACTTTTGAATAGACCTGGCGATTCTACATGTATCATACACCAAGTATCCTCCAACACATTGATAAAATGCGACGGGATCCATGTACTTCATAAGGTGGGTATAAGGCGCATTTAAAAATTTATTGAGTGGAAACGAGTTATTATATTTATAATCATTATAAATACATATTATGACAATATGCCATATGCAATATGCTGGTGATCCATCCTGCTGGAGCCATATCGCATTCGCTAAAACTTCTGAGCTTGCTCGGACAGGTTATAAGTTTTTCAAAGTTGGCACGACATTATTTTGGAGCAGTGCTAAATAATTATGTCCATTCAAACTACCATCAATGAAAAAGGGACTTATGGCATGGCTTCCAAGTATCCCTGCTCAAACATTAGCCTTCTCAAGGTATTGCGTATGGTCTTCTCTGGTCCAGTATGCTTTTCTTTAGCCCAGTAGCGACAACAATTTTGGCGATTAGCATGGTCGTGAAGTCTAAAACTGCACTGATTAGTGAACAAAACATGTTCCAGTTTGATAACACTGATATCTAACACGAGTTGTTCAGAGAAATGCGTTCTTCTATCAAAATCGTCATTCAAGAGCTCTTGAATTTATACTAGTTTATAGGTATGCATTTTATTTTATTTTAATATTCAAATATTCGATGAATAGCTAACATCCAATGTTGTGGCTGCTTGTCGACTCGAGGTATGTGGGTTTTCCTCAAACTTGAGCATTACATCCAATTTGATATCATCACTCAGTGCACTACTATAATTTTGTTGTCTCTGACTTACCCAAGCTCGCGAACATACTTTCCAATATTATGGTCACTTGGGATATAGGCGGCGAATCGGAAAATCTTTCTTAAATATTCGAGCCACATCGATCTATGATCGTATTTTATCTCTGTAACCAATCATCTGTAAAATTGTTATTTATGAACTTATGTTATACAAACCATGTTTCTGCATCGCAGTAACAACTGCCAACTACTGTAATGCGGGTAAAATCACACAGCAATTTGCTAAGGGGCTTTAAGCAAAACTAGCATTGCTAACGATTGTAAGCGAGGTGCTTATCTGTTTAAGTATCTATTTATATTGAGAGAGAATTTTCCTAGGGATAAATTTTGTCTTCAAGTTGGGGTCAGATGTAAGCAAGGTGCTTACCGGTTTACGTTTCTATTTTATATGAAATCTCTATGCATAAATGTTCAGAGAATAATTGCTGGATGGGTCTCAAAAGCTTATGAAAAGTCGCCATAGAGCTGCATATTTTAGGCGTAAATATATCCAGCATAATATGCATAAAAATGTATAGACCGCGAGCAATGTTGAAATTGTGTGGTATTTAATTTGATAAATAAAAACCAGCTGAGGATGCTAAAGCGTGAGGTACAACGGTCAATTTAGTGCAAGATGAAAGAAAATGTAATCCTAAACTTCACCGGTGACGATAGGACGAGTAGGTAACCTCTAAAGAGGCCACTTGAGTTGCAACAGAAAATTTTCGCAAACTCAGTCTTTTTGGGGGTTTGGCTACAGGGGAAAAAGGTACGTGTCGGAGAGGCAGTGTTCAGGCAGTTGGCCTCCGGCTGGGCAGTGCCGCCGCGGCGATAATTGTTCAGGTTTTTGTTAAATAAATTGAGAAGGAAGGGAAAATTTCAGAGAGTGAATTAGGAGTGTTTTAAAAAGGGCGATCATCGCAGACGCGCGTGGTTGAAGGCCGATGGAGGGGCTGATAACCAAGATACAAGGCTGGTTTAGTGCTCCAGGGGTTTGGTAAGTCCATTCCATGTCTAAATATTGCTTGATTTGTCTTTTATTTGAGAGGCTAGCTGTCTCGGGAACCGAAGTAATTTTCAAACAAAGATTGTATAGATATTTTGAACCATATGGGCTGTAAGCTAAATTAGTATAGATGATTGAGCCGTAGGGCGCTGGACTTATAATCAGAGTGAATGGAATACTGTTAAAATTTAGATCTTGTTTATAAGGGATTTTAGTAGTTAGGAAATTTTTGTGAATTTTATAAGACGAAGTACAAGATAAGGCTTGGGGCCTTAAGGGTTTAGTTGGAAGCTATAAGGGATGTTAGCTAAAATTGAGAGCTGTAATTAAGCTAAGAGGGAGTTAATTATTGGGCTTAGAAAAATTATACCGGGGACGAGAACAAATGTAGTTTCTACCGGTATCAACTTTGTGTAACATTTAATCCATCCTAAGGTTTGGAAAAACCTCCTACACCGTTCGGTTTAAATAACCTTTAGGATTTATATTATTGGGATTAAGGATTTTCAGTATAATTTTAATCATACAGAAACCTTGAAATTAAAGAATGTATTTAAAATTTATTGTGTTGTTAAAATGTTATCTGTATAAATTTTATTTTTTGTATTAAAGTAATTTTAAAAACTAGATGCTGGGTTTCATTATTATCTTAGGAAGCCTTAAACTAGAGTTCATTTTAACAGTTGCTTATAGGGTGACTTTGATGTCCTTGGGTCACTGGATATACTCTAAGACTGAATATATAGTAACATTTTGGGAATTTGACCCAGATTAGTGTTCCAAATGGATTTAGGCAAGACCTCCCTTGAAGGTCGTAAAACTTAAACACTGTTTTCAAGGTAAATGGGGTGGTTTGTTAAATACACGTTCTGCCGCTCGAACGTTGCCGAGTTTAAAAAACGTACCTGAACAAATAATCACTTAAATTTTAGTAACAATATAGTTACAGTTTACAGTCATTTAAAATCTTTGTATTAAAGAAAAGCAAAACGCACGTAAAACTACCCCATTACACTATAAAGGATGTTGATAACTTTTTAGGTCTCCTTTGTAATCGATATCGTCCAAAAAGGAAACTGAAATTGTTTCTGCTTGGTTTCTCATCATCAAGAATGAATCGCGAGTAGTCATAATCAAATTTTAACGTGTTGTAGCGAAGTTCGTCAATCAGATCAAGTTTTTTTACAGTTAATTTTTGCAATAAATTTTAAAACCATGAGCATTTTTGAATAGGCAGTGATGGGATCTTTTAAATTAGCTAACGCAAGCCCCTACCTCCAGTTTAAAATTTGTGGGTTACAACTGTCACAAGTATATTTCCTGTTTATCAATGTTTTGTTTAGGTTTTTTATTGAGATTACTAGACAATTATTTATGTATGTTTTTGCTTGCACTTCTTTACCCAATTTTTTACTGCTCCTAATTAAATGAAGTAATTAATTATAACTTAGAACATAAGGCTAAATAACTAATATATTGTTCTTATGAACATTTACTACCATAACGTACTTACTGCGTCCCGAACTTTTCTTATAAACATACACAATAATCGAGATACTGAATTTATTCCGTTTGGCCGGTCCACACTGTGTAAGTATATAAAGATTGGAAGTGGCCTCGAATATGGATTCTAGGATTGCTAATTCGAAGTCATTTATAGACAAATTTTTCAGAAGTCGCGATCTCACCATAATCAATGTTTTCTACGAAAATTCACTAAAAATAAAAGCAATTAAGTCACTCACGAAGTTAGACAATTTAACACTTATAGATTGCAGAATATTTTACTTAAGTATACCCAAACCCCCTAAACAAAAACTTGTTTAAAACAAAAGTTATGCGGTTAGCTTTGTTCTAATCGTCTCATAACCAACATTTAATTCAAACCACATTGAATTTATAAACGCAAGTGACTAAAATTTATTTGCTTTAGAGACTGGAAGGAAATCAACCCGAAAGTTTCCTAACAGATTCAATGGGTCTAAACATCTTTTACACTAGAGAGAAAGTACTAAGTTCGGTCCCTTCAGCCAAAGTAAGTGTTTGTCATTATCGGTCGCATGCCCTGACTCTGTATTCAAGATTCTCCTTTAGAGAACTTTCTGAAAATTGCAGGCTTTCTTGTAAGTCCAAGGTTATAGAGTCTGTGAATAGATAAAGCCCTTCCAACGGATTTCGTTTAAATTACTTTGAATAAAATAGCAGGCTAAAAAATGAAGTAACGAACTTACGCAAAAAGCCTATGGGATGATGTCATTATATTAAACTGCGTTATGTATCCTAACTGACGTGAAGAGAAAATAGCTATAATTTAGGTTAACTGCCTTGTGATCTATTTAACAAGACATATATTCTAATTGGTATAGATTAAAACCTGCGATGAGCACTAAAAAATACAATTTGGGGAACCCAATTCATCGCAATGCAGTTTTCAGACCTGACCATTATCAAAATTACCATTAACAAAATTAGAGTCATCAGGGGGATGAATAAACTAAGCAACTAAAAACTAGAACTGCTACCTAGAAGAAAATAAAATAAATTCCTATAAAATTATACTAATTCAAGAGCTCATGGAAGAAGATTTTGCGAATAGTGGAATCGTTAAATAACAATGTGATCAAACTGTAACATGTTTTTTTTTGCTTAGTGCAGTTTTACGCTTCACCTCATACTAATCGTCAAGGCAAGCGTCGCTACTGGTCTTAAGAAAATTCACACTGTATGAGAGAAGAACATACGCAATACCCTGGAAAGGTTAATGTTTGAACAAGGAGAGTTGGAAACGATGCCATTGGTCCCGTTTTTCTTGATGGCAATCGAATGGAGATATTTATTTAGCCATCGTGCCAACTTTGGCAATCTTGTATCCAGATCAAGCAAACCCGCAAGTACCACCGCATATGATATGGTTCCAGCAGGATGGAGCACCGGCACATTACCAAATCAATGTCTGGCAGTACCTCGACTTCATATTTCCAAATCGATGGATATGGACACGAGGATCGTTAGAATTGCCAGCACAATTAGCACGATCACCCCATCTTACGCTATTTGACTTCTTCTAATCGGGAGATGTGAAAAGTATCCCATATAAAACTAAACTACGTGATTTAAGTGACTTAACAAGAAGAATAACGATTGCGGTTAGGCGGGCCACACATCAAATGTTGATTAATGTTAGAAGAGATTTTAATTCACGATTAGGATACTGCCGATGGGCATATTTAGTTGAAAAATATCATGAAATTGGTGAATTATTGGAGGTATTACATACATTATCTGGTAATTTATCCAAAAGTACTTAGAATCAGTTTTCATATTTTTAAGACTAACAGTAATGTGTTACATATATGTAACACTATGATAAAGGATGAAATAAATACCATATGTAGCAGAAATTTGTCTTTTATATATATATATATATATATATATATATATATATATATATATATATATATATATATATATATATTTCATCATATGGCATATTTATTTTAGCGGGGGCCTAACACTGGAAGAAGCTTTACGGATGGTTTATGAAGATGATAATGTAGATACCATTTAGACCGAGCCTCCAGAAGTAAATGTAATAACTGATGAGGAGTCTGGGAATGAGGATGACGATGGGGATGTCGACCATTTACCTGGACGACAACTTCGGGGCTCCAGCTGAAGTGAGGCTGCATAATAAAAGGATAGACGAAAATGTCAATAGGGCACAAGAAAATATTGTAAGGCGTGATACAAAAAGTAGAAACTTTTCATGGGCTGATGGGGATTTGCTAAAGAACATAAAAGAGTTCCCGGCTGAAAATTTTCAAGAATTCACAGATATGAGTCCGGTAGATATTTTAGAATTATTTTGGGATGATGATTTGTTTCATTATATACAAGAAGAGACAAGAAAATATGCTTTATTCAAAAATTGTCCGGACCATAACATTACAATAGAGGAACTAAAATGTTTCTTGGGCATAATGATTCTTAGTGGCTATGATCATAAACCAGGAAAAAGGTACTACTGGGATTCGCAACAGGATATGGCTAATACGCTAGTAAAAAATAGTATGAGACGAAACAGACTGAACTCATTATGAAGTATTTGCATTTGGCTGGCAACACTAAAATGAATGAAAAGGACAAGGCCTGGAAAGTACGCCCTTTTATGGACCATATGAAAAAAATGTTTTTGCGATACTTTGTTCCAGAAGAAGATTTAGATTATGATGAATCAATGGTGAAGTATTTTGGCAGGCACTGGTATAAAAAATTTATCCGGGGTAAGCCCATTCGTTTTGGTTTCAAAATGTGGTCGCTAAACACCAAATCTGGTTACCTTGTAAATTTTGACATTTATCAGGGTAAAAATCTTAAGCGTCTTGAAAATGACGAAATGTTATATGGAAAATGTACTGCTCCATTAGTACAAATGATAAGAGAACTTCCTGATGGGAAACGAAAATTACCATATAAATTATATACAGATAATCTATTTACTAGTCTTAATTTGCTTGAAGATATGCAAGAGCAAGGGATATGGTGCACTGGAACTATACGGGAAAATCGTGTACCAAAAAGTATACCATTTTCGGCCAAAACTGTTTTTCAGAAAGAAGCAAAACGAGGTGATTGTTAAGGCATGCATTTTAAACATCCCCTACATTGCGTTTCACGCATGCATTTTAAACATTGCCTACATTAAGATTGCGATGTGTTTTTAATCTTTTTCTCATTATCAAAAATGAAACGCGATTAGACATAAATTTTCTGGTGGCAAAATTCGTCAATCATATAAATTTATTTTTTGTACCGTTAAATTTTTGCAAGAAATTTTAAAACAATACCAGTTTTGAATACAGATAAAGATATTTTTCAAATGAGGTATGACAAGCCCGCACTTGCTATTTAAAAAATTGGGGGCTACAAGTCTCAACAACTTCAAGGGGCTTGAATGTTGGGGTGAAATTGCAGGATGTCATTTTATAATCTAAAATCGACCTGTTACAGTTTTTTTAGTGAATTTTCTTTAAAAAATTCACTAATGAGGAGATCCCGACTTTTGAATTTTGAAAAAATTTCTTCAAATGAGCGCTAATTAGGCCCCACAAAACACATATCCTGGTTCAGTTTCAATTTAAATATATATATATATATATATATATATATATATATATATATATATATATATATATATATATATATATATATATATATATTGATATAGTATGTTATTTAGGAAGATTAAAGTCCCACGTAGTAATAATTTAATCTATCTAGGAAAATTATAGTCCCACGTTTTTGATATAGTAAGTTATTTGCTGCACAGACTTTCGAAGCCCTTTCGTTTAGTGCCAATTGTTATAGAATTTCAAAAAATGTAATAAGCTATGGATTTTAAATTTAATTTAATATATAGAATTGATATATATATATATATTTAGTTTTTTAGTTATATTTTAGGTATCTTAGCTTTTATCTTTTATTTTCCTGTAAAGTTTAGTGAAATGTGTTGTTAATGTGTGTTCACCAAAGGTTTGTGTGTGTATTACACCTTGGTGTATTAAATGCCTTTATACTGCTGTATTGCACATACAATTGATCACATGAATGAATTTGACTCTCAAAACAGGGACTAGTGGGTTCAAGTCCTATCAAAATTTTTATTATTATTTCCAAAAGTTTGATTAAATTTTAAATTTTGAAATGTATTCCCCCTCTGATCTTTACTCAAAATGCTTATAAATATATGTTAAAGAAAACAAAGCAAAGGTCCTTATACGCTCACAGAACTTAAATATTTATTAAATTAACATATATGACAAGAACCTAAACCTTATGTATTTCTTATACCTATTTGAATTTTACACTATAAAAGGGAACGAAAGAAAATAAAATAAATGTTAAAGGTACCGACACCTATTGGTGTTTATATTAATTCCACTGTATTGTGGCACTTAGTCAATAGACACAGAGTTCCACGCTGACTATCAGTTAGTTATAGCCAAAAGATCCCCTGCCTCTATAAGTATCTTGAATGTCGTATAAAAATCAAAGCACAGTTTATGTACTTATTTTTTTAGCGAGTTTTATTACTCCTTTTAGTTTTACACTACTCACTCAGACTGCTGCTGCCTCTGCTGCCTCTCCTGTATTTGCTGAGTCGGACTATCGGATCAGCGACCCTCTAGATTTTTGTATCCTCTAGACTAAATTTTCTCCTCTTGCTACTATCCCTTTTCAAACCCCTTCTTTCTAATTTCTCAAACTATATCCTTATTACCAAAAATTCCCATCTAATAATTTAATGACAATTTCAAACTTTTTTCATCTCAAAAATTTTAATCTGATACTTTTATCAAAATTTTTCCATCTGTTTTTCATTTTTCATACGTAACCAGCGTAACTAATCAAAAAACTGCTTTATGCCTGCTTTCAAATAAAATATCCTAACAAATTTTAACACAATAATCGTTTTTCATCATCTCCTCGGATACATACATACTTCTGATTGTTGTTAGTCAATGAGAGAATAATTAACCTAACTATAATTTTAGTGTCAGTTTGACGTCTGTCCTAAATAAAAAACAGCTGACTTAAACATAGGTTATGACATGACATTTCTTACAATTTAACACTCAAATTTTGACATCTTACTATTCTTAAAGCTAACAATATCCTTAATTCTAACAAACAATAACATCTTAAATTACATAACAGCTATCAAACAATAATACCTTAAACTATCTAATTAAACTGGTCATACATTTACACCTGCCTTGCCTCCTTTCAACACATATATATCTGTAAAATTTAGTTTCTCCCTGCCTTACAGTGCAAAAACATTGCATACACCAAAGGTAAGTTGTTGTTTGTGTTTGTGTATATATGTATATGTGGCCCCCTTTATTAACCATATCAAATCCCCAATAATAAATTTTTACTGCTTTAGAGGCTTGCCTTCTGAAGCTAGGAAAAATTTTTTATTCACGCTTTTAGTTTATAGCAATATAATCTTTTCCTCCTTTAATAAATTTTTTTAGCATTTCAGAAACAGTCACTGCCATTCCTGTAAGAAGTTATGCTGTGTAATCAGAACTATCATCTGAGACACAAGTGATCTAGCTGCGAACATGAGAAGTTATTATATTTACGTGTCAGATGCACTTATGCATGAGACATTATTGTGCTTATAAGCATGTTTAAAAAGATACTAGCGTGCCTACAATTTAGAAGGAACACTAGCGTGCCTTTAATTGTTTTATAAGAACACCGCTGTGCCAATATTTTGTCAATTATGTTTTTGAAGACCACTGCTGTGCCCACAATTATTTTAAGAAAAATACTACTGTGTCTGCAAATTTCTGCTACTGTCGAATACTGATCCTGTTTTCATTATTGCTGCATGTTTGTTCCAGCTTCACAAGTGTTCAGTTCTTCGAAGTGTTTATGGCCTTTATTTAAAATAGTGCTTCGTTAGTTTACGTGCTTTTAATAAAATATGTGTCATGTCAGTGCTTTGTTCGTCTAGGATTTCTTCAACTTATATTCCTTTTTTTAATGTCACGTTTGCCCAAGCAACGTTCGACTTAGTTATTAAGTCTGCATGCTGCATGTTATATGAAATGCCATCAACATCAAATGAAAAATGTTGTTAATTGACTATGTCAAGGCTAAATTTAGTTTTAAGTATCCCCCCAAGTAAAGTAGGAATTATCTCTTGCTTTTCAAATTCCTTATTGTTTAACTTATCTCTTTATCATCATTATTTTTTTTTTTATTATTATTACCGAGTTTCCCTTTTCTCATTGCGTGTGTTCGTACACGTGATAATGCACCGATTTCTATAACGACATGTTTGTATATACCCCCATATTTGGACTATTTTTTCTATTGCTGCTACCATTGTAAGTTTCTATATGTTTCTTTTTGATATTAGGTCCTTTCCTTTTTCAATTCGTTTTATTCTTCTGATACCCAACTTTTTTTTTTCTTATTATTAATCTGAACTACTGTTTATCAGTCAATATATGTTCCTTTTACTTGACTTTTTCATCTCATTCCCCTATATCTTGCAACTACTGTGCACATAATCATCTATATATATTTTCATTATCTCAATATGCCCTCTATGGGTTTACATATTCACTGGTTAGCTTCTCCATCTATTAAATTCATTTCACTGTTCGTACATATATCTTTTTGACTTTTCCCATTACTCCTTGATTCAGACGTCCTTATTTAGTTGTCTATCCTACTAAATGTTCCATAATTTTAACGAATTTTACATAATTGGCCTTGATATCTGTTTTCTTCATATATTTTTCTTTCTTTTTACTCATTTGTTGGCAGCTCTGGTCCTCTTATCTTGGGTTTAAACTTGTCCCCACTACTTCTTTTGCATTCGATTGCATTTATTGTTTGGCGCACAATTCTTATGCTTGTTTGTTGTGAGATTCTTCCCCACACTTAGCTGGTTACTAACGTTATCTACCTCGGTTTTGAATTTGCCTATACTCTTCTTTCATGCTTGACATTTGCTTTAAATTTTGAATTTTGAATTGTTATTTTATTTCAAAAAATGTTGATGAGTTTAAAGACTTCCCAGGTCATTCATCTCATTCTAGTTCATTAATTCTTCGTAGTCGTTTCATATTTTGTTGCTGCGTAGTCTCCATATCCGTTATGTGGTCTTCTCCACTGCTCATGATTGTTATCAGACTCTTCTGCCTGTCTTGCATCGTATTCCATGCTAGAATCGTCTTTGTAGGTATCCTCGTTTCTCTGGCATTTATACCTATTCGTGCCATCGTTGCCATCCTTGTTTTCACGTCTATACCTCTTATTTCCTATACGTTTCCGTTTAAATTTGTCACCCTTATTCCTTATTTCTTCTAGGCATTCTTGTTTCTTTTTGTTTCTTCTATTCCCCATTGCTCTTGTCCATTTTGGCCCAAAACATTCTTCTACTTCTTCTCTCAGACTTTTATTTCCCAATGTCAGCTTTACATCTGGCTCTTCTCTTAGATTCTCCAAATTTCCATTCGTTTCTCTTAATCTCTCTTCCATTTTGGTTTCATATCTGTTTCTTTTATGTTTGCGCATCTTTCTAGGCCCTCTCATTCGCTGATTTCTTTCATTCACTCTCTCTATGATTTTATCCATCGGTTCATCATCATTTGCTTTGATTTTCTCTATTATTATCTTGCGTACTACATCCATCTTTGTCTCTACTTTACTTTCAAACTTTCGTACTGCCTCGCTTATCTCTTCCATCTCCATTTCTACATCTTTTTTCACTTCTTGTACACTTTTTTCAACTTTCTCTGTGATATTTCTATCTATATTATCCAATCTCTCAATCATCTGCCTCATATTCTGCTCTTGTTCAACAAATTTCTCAGTCATACTTTCTTTTATCTTGTTTATATTATCCTCTTGTCTTTCGAACCTGTCATTCATATTTAGTTTCATGCTATACATATCCCCTTTCATTTCTTTCTTACTTTCATTTATGTCTTGTTTTAGGCAATTTATGCTTTCATTCATTTTCTCATTCATAATTTTATTGCTTTCATTTATATTATTAATATTTGCATTCATACTATTCATGCTCTGCATTAATTTAATGAACATTTCATTGTTACTGTCAGGTTTTTCGTTTGTCGTATTTGTGTCGTCTACTTTGTCTCCGTCAGGTGTCTGTTCTTCTATTGACGTTTCTTCTCCTGTTTGTACCATTCCTTCTGCTTGTTCTTCCACATTTTCACCAACTTTTTTATCATATCTTCTCTCCTGATGTATTTCCATACTTTCCTGCTGTTCATGTTCTCTTTCGTCTCCCCTGTCCTGTCTGTCCTTTGACGTGGTCATTTTTCTTCCCCTAGGCATTTTCTCGACTTCCTTATTATGTTTTGTTTATTTATTTATTTTTTTAATTTATTTTACTCGTGGACCTCGAAAGCTCCCACGTTTAGGCGACAATTGATATAGTATGTTATTTAGGAAGATTAAAGTCCCACGTAGTAATAATTTAATCTATCTAGGAAAATTATAGTCCCACGTTTTTGATATAGTAAGTTATTTGCTGCACAGACTTTCGAAGCCCTTTCGTTTAGTGCCAATTGTTATAGAATTTCAAAAAATGTAATAAGCTATGGATTTTAAATTTAATTTAATATATAGAATTGATATATATATATATATATATATATATATTTAGTTTTTTAGTTATATTTTAGGTATCTTAGCTTTTATCTTTTATTTTCCTGTAAAGTTTAGTGAAATGTGTTGTTAATGTGTGTTCACCAAAGGTTTGTGTGTGTATTACACCTTGGTGTATTAAATGCCTTTATACTGCTGTATTGCACATACAATTGATCACATGAATGAATTTGACTCTCAAAACAGGGACTAGTGGGTTCAAGTCCTATCAAAATTTTTATTATTATTTCCAAAAGTTTGATTAAATTTTAAATTTTGAAATGTATTCCCCCTCTGATCTTTACTCAAAATGCTTATAAATATATGTTAAAGAAAACAAAGCAAAGGTCCTTATACGCTCACAGAACTTAAATATTTATTAAATTAACATATATGACAAGAACCTAAACCTTATGTATTTCTTATACCTATTTGAATTTTACACTATAAAAGGGAACGAAAGAAAATAAAATAAATGTTAAAGGTACCGACACCTATTGGTGTTTATATTAATTCCACTGTATTGTGGCACTTAGTCAATAGACACAGAGTTCCACGCTGACTATCAGTTAGTTATAGCCAAAAGATCCCCTGCCTCTATAAGTATCTTGAATGTCGTATAAAAATCAAAGCACAGTTTATGTACTTATTTTTTTAGCGAGTTTTATTACTCCTTTTAGTTTTACACTACTCACTCAGACTGCTGCTGCCTCTGCTGCCTCTCCTGTATTTGCTGAGTCGGACTATCGGATCAGCGACCCTCTAGATTTTTGTATCCTCTAGACTAAATTTTCTCCTCTTGCTACTATCCCTTTTCAAACCCCTTCTTTCTAATTTCTCAAACTATATCCTTATTACCAAAAATTCCCATCTAATAATTTAATGACAATTTCAAACTTTTTTCATCTCAAAAATTTTAATCTGATACTTTTATCAACATTTTCCATCTGTTTTTCATTTTTCATACGTAACCAGCGTAACTAATCAAAAAACTGCTTTATGCCTGCTTTCAAATAAAATATCCTAACAAATTTTAACACAATAATCGTTTTTCATCATCTCCTCGGATACATACATACTTCTGATTGTTGTTAGTCAATGAGAGAATAATTAACCTAACTATAATTTTAGTGTCAGTTTGACGTCTGTCCTAAATAAAAAACAGCTGACTTAAACATAGGTTATGACATGACATTTCTTACAATTTAACACTCAAATTTTGACATCTTACTATTCTTAAAGCTAACAATATCCTTAATTCTAACAAACAATAACATCTTAAATTACATAACAGCTATCAAACAATAATACCTTAAACTATCTAATTAAACTGGTCATACATTTACACCTGCCTTGCCTCCTTTCAACACATATATATCTGTAAAATTTAGTTTCTCCCTGCCTTACAGTGCAAAAACATTGCATACACCAAAGGTAAGTTGTTGTTTGTGTTTGTGTATATATGTATATGTGGCCCCCTTTATTAACCATATCAATATATATATATATATATATATATATATATATATATATATATATATATATATATATATATATATATATATATATATATATATATATATGTATGTATCACACTGATCACTGATAACTCAAAAAATAATGTGCCGATTTTGATTAAATTTTCTGAATACCTTCTTTTTGCAAACGGCTTGGATAAACTTGTTAGCCAGGAAAATCGGCCCAGGTTTTCCCGGAAAATTTTGTATTTTCTTTTGAAAAAAATGTATATCTCCAGAATTAACAAAGTAAGGGCAACCAAATTTGGTACGCGGGTTTATATCCTTACAAGTTACCCACCAAAATTTAGCTCTGTGGGTCAAAAGACAAAAAAGTTATAGGCATTTAAAGTAAAATAAATTGGGGTTTTCCTCAAAACGTCAAAGTTGTGATTTAAAACGTCAAAATTGGCAACATTTAGGCAAAGAACTTTAATCTAATACGGGCTATGGAAATAAAATGTCTCAAGAAGAATGTTTTACAGACCCTGAAGTCTTAGTTTCAACCGTCACTGTCCTTCATTTTACTAAAATATTTCCAGAAAAATCATTTCAAATAGACCCTTTTTCTGATGCTTGGCAGTAGCCTTAGCTATAGAGTTTAATGGTATATAATTTTTGTCGAATTTTCGTACAAAATCAATAAAGCTCAATATATCCGTTATTATATAAGATATGAAAAAAAAGTATATATTAATTATAGGGTGTCTGGAGCTACATCTTAAAAAATTATTTCTACAATCACAGGCTGGCCCATAAGTCGTTGGCGATACAAATTTTCTTTTTTTTTTTTAATCGAACACGCCTTATGTTATTGCTTTTTTCCATTTTCTATCGAAATATAATGCATGTTTGTAAAAAAAGAAATTCTGGACGCAGAAAGTGCCTTATGGTAGCGAATTTTGCTCAGATGCTTCATATTTGAACAGCTCAATTTGCTATTAACCTATAAGGTTGACCAAGAAACGAGTTTTTTTCGGGAACACTTTAAAACGTCAGAATTGGCAACATTTAGGCAAAGAACTTGAATATTATACGGGCTATGGAAATAAAATGTCTCAAGAAGAATGTTTTACAAACCCTGAAATCTTAGTTTCAACCGTCATTGTCCTTAATTTTACTAAAATGTTTCCAGAAAATTCATTTCAAATAGATCATTTCTCTGATGCTTGGCAGTAGCCTTAGCTATAGAGTTTATCGTTTAATGGTATATATTTTTTTTCGAATTTTCGTAAAAAATATGTATGAAAAAATTTGTATATATTAATTATAGGGTGTCTTGAGCTACATCTTAAAAAAATATTTCTACAATCACAGGCTGGCCCATAAGTCGTTGGTGATACAAATTTTCTTTTTTTTTTAATCAAACGCCTTATGTTATTGCATTTTTGCATTTTCCATCGAAATATAATGCATGTTTGTAAGAAAAGAAATTCTGGACGCAGCAAGTGCGTTATGGTAGCGAATTTTGATCAAATGCTTCATATTTGAATAGCTCAATTTGCTATTAACCTATAAGGTTGACCAAGAAACGAGTTTTTTCGGCAACACTTTAAGTTTACTTTCAGACCTTTTTGTACATTTTCAAACAATAAAGTTATTTTGATGAAATATCGCACATTGTTTGTACTAGATAGGTTATACTGGTAACCAAATTTGGTGCCTGCTTTCTTAAAAAAACACATATTTGCTATTAAAAATATTTTTATGAAAATTCACTACCATAACGCACTTGCTGCATCCCGAACATTATTTATAAATATACACGGTAATTCAGACACATAATGTATTCCTTTTGGCTGTTCCACACACACTATATATATATAGTATATATAAATATATAGTATATATATATATAAATATATCCAGGTGTTTAAGCGCGTATTCTGGAAATCGAAGTGAGCAACAAGTCCTATATAAACATGTGTCCAGTATTATGTCCTTTTCGAGTTAAGTTACAGGGTGAGAAAATAATTATAAAAAATTAGTTTTTCTTAAATATTTTGAAAATGATTTGGGATAATACATTGGGCTTTTCATATTATTAAACCTGATGTACAAAGGTGTCTTTCTGACTAAATCGTTTTCAAAATATTTGAGGAAAACACATTTTTTTATAATTTTGTTGTCACTCTGTAACTCGGAAAGAACGTATTTCCAGACACATCTTTATATAAGATTTTTTGCTTATTTTGACTTCCAGATTACCCTCTTGAAATGTTTCCCTTTCATTAGGAAACACCCTGTATATATATATATATATATATATATATATATATATATATATATATATATATATATATATATATATATATATATATATATATATATATATATATATATATATATATATATATATATATATATATATATATATATATATATATATATATATAGGGTGGCGTATTGAAAACGAAACAGACCGATTTGCGTCGAGAGAATATTTTTTTTAAAAACGCTGAAACACGTCAATTTTAATATTGAGGGGGGGCATGTTTTGACATAAAACCCAGCTTTGTCACATCAACCCCTTAAGGGTGGTAATAACAACCCTTATATTTTAAATAGGGAACATGGGTCGAGTGTTACATGATTTGAATCTCTTTCTTTTCTGAATTCAGCACACAAATTTTTGTGGAAGTTTTATTAACTGGTTAAAAAATTATTCACAGTTGAAGATTCAAAAACGCATTTCACTCATTCCGATAAGAAATCTGCTGATAGTGAATGTTTTGTTGGTTTTTAAACAAAAAATTCACTATCAGAACATTTCTTATCGGAATGCGCCACCCTGTATATATATATATATATATATATATAAATATATATATATATATATATATATATATATATATATATATATATATATATATATATATATATATATATATATATATATATAAATAAATTTTAACGATCCTTCCATTCGGATAATTTATTCTCAGTTGACCCGATTTTCCGAAAGTCTCACCATTGATATCTTTCTAATAGTCAATTTTCTTATTTAAAATTCGCTAAAGACCGCCTTACAGTCGTGCTGCATAATTAACTTTTAATTTTTGAGAACATCCAAGTGATCGATTGCGATTACACGATAGTGGTTGAATATTTAATGACTCGTCTTTATGTTGTCACTAACGTGATGGCTTTGTGCCATCATAATATTATGGTGAGGTACGAATATTACAAAATTGTTATTAAGTCAACACGAAAACTTCTAATAGACATTAATGTTACATGAGTTTAATTTCGATGACATGTGCTATTATCTCGCGTTTTAAGTGGGTGCCTTAATAAAGTAACATTGATTTTTTAATTTTTTTTGTCAATGTATTACATTAAAAGTAGATAAAATATTTGCTATAGTTACCCTTTTTGTTGCTACCATATTTAATCTGTTACGAGGATTAATCTGACTATTTCAAAAAAAGTCTGGATGCAGAAGGCGCGTTATGGTAGCAATGTTCAAAAAAAAATAAAAGAAAGGGCAACAAAATTATTTTTGAAAATAGTAACTTGTTCTGAAAAACTACTTTTTTCGGAAAAAAACAAACGGTTTGATAAGGACTGCTAACGAAATCGTTAACGAGGATAAATGTATATAATTTGGCAGGTACCTTTCTAATAAGTATACACAGTAACAAGTTTAAAAATACGGACGCAGCAAGTGTGTTATTGTAACGAATAAGATACTAAGTGAGTGGTGGATGTGCGGCCACCTAGTTGCGGAACCAAGTAGTATGTTGCCGCGCTAGCTCCAAATAACACAAAGTATTAAAAAACAGAGACTGTATACAACTAACTAACAATTTAGTAAATTGTTAGCCCTGGCCCCTTTCTACCCTAATATAGGGACAAAGTATGTAAGGCTAGGTGCGTTCTCGCAACAAGTAGAACCGTAGACCGGTTTCGCTCTCATTAGAGCTCTTCAGTACGGCATACTAATTGCAGCAAAAATACACCTATAAAGTAATACGGCTATAGTATCCAGCCTTTCAATACTAAGTGAGTGATGAACATGCCGCCACCTAGTTGTGGAACCAAGTAGTATGTTGTCACGCCAGCTCCAAATAACACAAAGTGTTAAAAAATAGAGACTGTATACAACTAACTAACAATTTAGTAAATTGTTATCCCTGGCCCATTTCTACCCTAATATAGGCACAAAGTATGTAAGGCTAGATGCATTCTCGCAACAAGTAGAAATGTAGGTAGAAATGGGTCAGGCGTAACAATTTACTAAGTTGTTAGCTAGTTGTATACAGTCTCTATTTTTTTAACAGTTTGTGTTATTTGGAGCTGGCATGACAAAACATACTACTTGGTTCCGCAACTAGGTGGCGGCACGTCCACCAGTGACTTAGTATTGAAAGGCTAGCTACTATAGCCGTATTACTTTATAGGTGTATTTTTGCTACAATTAGTATGCCGTACTGAAGAGCTCTAATGAAAGCGAAACTGGTCTACGGTTCTACTTGTTGCGAGAATGCATTTAGCCTCATAAACGAATAAGATATTATCAATATGTACAGATTATTTAAAAATTCTGACATAGCAATTATGTTATGGTAACGAATTAGGTATCATAATACACACACACACATATATATGTATATATATATATATATATATATATATATATATATATATATATATATATATATATATATATATATATATATATATATATATATAATTTTCATAAAAATGTGTAGATCATTTCTAGGAAAATTCGCTACCACACACAACGCGCTTGCTGCGTCCAGAATTTTTTCATTTCCAGTGACACAAGATTATAAAGCTAAAGCATGACACATAAGGATGTTATATGTTTTGCCTACACGACGCAGTAATCAGAAAATCACTCATTTTACCGCTTGCCTCTTAATCATGAGACATCAAATTCTGGAGGCTCACAACAGTTTGCATATATTATATGACTACCATTGATATTAAGTCTATTAGTTGACTGGTTACTGCTGACCCTTTTTGCTCATCTAAACTAACCTACCCTCCACCTTGAGCTCGATCTCAACGACGACAGTGATTTGAAAAATCATCCGCCGTCGGCGAGTCTCGAACCGTCGTCCCCCGAGTCCGTATTGGAAAATCTAAATCGACTTTCCCGCACGGCCACGGAGGCGCTGGTTATAGAATAAGTTACTAGAATATATTATATTCTTGTGTAACATTAATTATAAAGTTCTGAGTGATACATAGAAAATTCTTTCATTCATTTTATATACCGATCCCCAACACGATATTTCATACCTCCGGATGTACTAAACCATAGACTTCAAGAAAATTCCTAAGATTTAAGATGCCACGCAATTTACAGAAAATATGTATGAATTTTCTCGCTCTAGGTATTTGCATTGCATATCATCACCATGTCAACTATATAAGCTATATGCTCGCAACGGCTGTCACATTTTTCTAGGATATCATCTATGTAAACCAAAAATAGTATGAGTCGTATTATAGATTCCTGGGAGACCCCATGTTTAACTACTAATACAAACATTGATTAAATATAATTTTAAGTTTGTGTTACGTAACTGGTTTATATAGTGTATTAGCACTCTAACAAATGACAGAAGGTCTTGACTTCTTAGATTTGTTACATTCTTTTATATATCTTAATATTGTAGTCTGGTTCAAATGAAAATTAAAGGCTACCGTACCATTTTATGATGGTTTTTACGCACTACATAGTTCAAAAATTTTATTAAGTGGTTATCTTCTTAAGTATACATTATTTCTATAATTAATTCTGCAAATTTTTTTCAGAGGCTGCAATCACCTATGCATATAGCGGCAGAAATGGGCCACACAGAAATCTGCAAGATGTTACTTGCATCAGGCGCGGATATCGAGCAAAGAGAACAGGGTGGTAGAACACCTCTGTATATAGCCGCAAGAGGCAGCTTTACGGCCATTGTAGACATGATTATCAAAACAGCCAGGCTCGATTACCCACAGCATGTAAGTCAGTTTTAATAAAATATAATTAGATATGCTTAACCCATTCAGGACGGCTGCCGTACTGGTACGACTTTGCATTCCCCATTTCGCAGACCTGACGCCGTACTTTTACGTTTTAAAGTTTTCTATCACAAACCGACCGACGTACATGTACTAGAAGAAATGCCCTTTAGAAAGACGGACGCCGTACATTTACGGCTTGTTTCGACTATTTTCATGCCACGAGACTTACATGTACGTTTATGTTTGTAATGCCACAGACCTGGCGCCGTACATGTACGTTTTGCTATGGTGAGACTGACGCCGTACATGTACGATAGACGTAATTAGGTTTTTTTCTCTTTATTACCATCTTTTGTACACATTTAGGTTGATAGATAGGAGTGCTTGTATATTATTTTGACAGTTTGTGTCCTCGAGCAAACTTATCTCATTACCATAAATGTGTAATGTAAATAAAACAATATGAATTATGAATGTAAAAAAATGTGTATTATTTATTGAAAAAGTAAAACAGGAAACCACATTATGGTGGATGAAAAATAAACAAAGTAATAAGTACGTACAAGTAAAGAAGATGAGCTACATATCAGTACTTCTTTTTAGTGTGGTATTCTTGAAAACAAGGAACAACACAAAGTGGCACATTACATTCTTCGCACATATATTTCACGTCTTTCCGTTTGCGTTTTTGAAGTTTGGTGTTGGCACAAACATGGCATCTGCGTTGAGTTCGAGCCCCTTGAGCGGCGGTTTGTGTTACCAATGTTGGAAAGTGTCTTCCTGAAAGGCGCAAGGGATTGTCCACCGTTGGAGGATAGCTTGATGCGGCTGTAGGTCTGATACTATATTTTTCAATCAGTTGGGTAACCAATTTCAGGCGAAAATCAGAAAACGATGGTTTGTTGCCTGTTTTTACCTGATATAAAATTAGGGCATTGTAGAGGGCTAAATCAATTATGTGGAAAAACACCTTTTTGTACCATTTTAGGCTTTTTCTGGCACATTCCACGAAGCTCACTTGCATATCAACTTTATCAACCGCGCCCATTTTATTATTATATTGAATGATACACTCAGGTTTTATTATGGGTTCGCCTGTTTGAAAATGTTTGTTGCCAGTTTCTTTTTGGTTTCCTGTGTACACAGATGTCAACATGTGAACATTTCTCTTATCACACCATTTCAAAGCCAACAATTCATCGGTATGTGCTGACTCACAATGGCCCTTTTCCACTGGCCCAAAAATTGGCATACCTTTTCTATTCGGCCTTACTGTTCCGCATGTTCCTGTATTATTTTCAAAAAGGTATTGAAAAAGTATAGGGCTACTATACCAGTTATCGACATAAAGTATGTGTCCTTTTTTTAGATAATTTTTCATAAGTGTCGCAACGATGTCTCCAGAAATACCCAAGTTGTCGGTTCTTTCAATACTAGTTGATCCACCGGTGTAAATAATATATCCTTGAACATAGCCAGTTTCTACATCGCAAATCTCAAATAGTTTCACACCAAACCTATGCCTTTTTGAAGGTATATACTGTTTGAAAGCAAGTCTTCCCTTCCAAAGTATAAGGCTTTCATCGATTGCCAGATCTTGAAAAGGGTAAAAGCTTTCACAAAATGTCTTATTTGTAGCTGTCACAATAGGCCTTATCTTTCTCAGTGGATCGTCTTTATCTAAATTGTCATTATCGACAAAATGTAATGCATACAGGGTGTGTAGAAATGTATCGCGCGTACAAACATTTCTAAAAAATGGGGTTTCTATAACAGGGTTCCTTGACCAATAATCTTTTAGTGTAGGTTTTTCTACTAACCCCATCAATATACAAAGTCCCAAAAAGTTATACATTTCCGGAATACTTCTATCTGACCAGTTTTTGAAAGAAGGTTTGTTTTGATTTTTTAAAAAGTTGCCATACCTGTTTGTTTCGTTTGTTATTGTAGCCACTAAAATTTCATTGACAAAGTGCTCAAAATAAGCCAACTCGGGGGAACTTTCTTCAATGACAACGTTATTTTGAATACCTGAATTGCTTTGGTCAAAATTGAATTGTTTCGGGACAAAATTATCATCAAATCTCCATGGAATACTTGGAGTTGTCGTTTTTTTAGTACTAGACGTATTTGTAGGACGGTTTGAGGGACCTGGTCTTGTTACTTCATCTTCGGGATCACTGTTATCCGTATTTTCTTTACCAGCAATAATTATAACCTCCTCGTCGGAATCACTAGAATAATTATTATTATCTTCATCGTCTTGTGGAATATAATCACTATCACTTTCATACAATAATGCCTCCAATTCTTTATCGGTTAGGCTTATTTTTCTATTTGGTTTTGACATTGTTTTCGCTTTAGCAGAATTACACAATGTTACACAACAACAAGCTAGCCACGCCGGCTTCGGTATCTAACGTAAGCTACGGCGATTGAAACACGAGTAACAACGTGCGACATGCCGGCCGCCTGCTGCACAGCCGCGAGACCTGTTTTCCCGCGCTCGGCCGACAGTTGCACGCGTCTCCTTCCAGCGCCCGTCCGGAATGGGTTAACAGAGTTCTGGGTAAAAGTCGTGTGCTTTCTGCAAAAATCACTGAGAATTTCGGTTTCGTTTTTGGTTACAAAATCTCGAATTTGAGCTTTCTGGCTCGAAGGTTATTCAATGTCGCTTTGGTCAGGTGAGCAATAAAACTTAATGACAAACAAAATTTTAGATATTCCGATGTATCATGGTTTCTGTTCACATATTTTCCATAGCTTAGCTACTAAGTATAGGTAAAAATGTCGACAAGTAACGTTACGACATTGAACATTTTATTGGATGAGCCACCCAAGAAGTTTGCAGTCGTTCATCCTATCTTTTTTTTTACAAAAGTCCTAGAGACTGACTTTACAGCCGTTTACAAAGTTGACAACGTAATGAGCTTCTTGGGGTGGACTAAAGGATTCTTCTAACTTTGGAAAAGAATTGGATGTTTATCAAATATCTTGTAACAACTACAAGACATATTGTATTGGGTAAACGCGGAGATCAATAACAACGTGACTCAACAAGAACATGACTCATTTTAAACTCAATAAAGCAGAAACACCAAGCGTGCCCAACATATGATATTTGGCTCGAAGACAGACGAAAGCAATGTTAGCAATGTTAATTTGTTGAAAGTAATCACGAATTATCGCAAGGCAGATGTATTATAAAGTTAGGAAATCCGCAATTTAAACCCACAAAATTCAAAGAATTCAGACCTGGGTCCAAAAAACACTGTTTGATATAGTGCGAAAATAATCCATTGCTTTCAACATCGATAAACCAGCCGAAATAGGTATAGATGGTATGTTTTGTGACCACCTCCCACCTTCAACCTCCCACCTTCCGCTACTGAGCATGCGTGTGACGTAACAAATATAGCGCTTGTGTTAAGTGTGACGTAAGCTACAAACTGAGATGGCGTAATCCAAGATGGCGACCAATATGGCCGACTGTAAGTAAAAAACCTGGGAAATTTAAAATTTTAGACGGTAGTTGGCGCCACCAGTCAAAGTAAGAGGCTCCGCCATTTTGATTTTGCAAAGTGTGACGTTTTTGAAAATGGAGGGTGGCGCAGGCGCAAACTCAATTTTTTAGTTTTTGCTTTAAGCTCTAAATGTGGGGGGTCATTTTACTCGGCTTAGTAAGCAGAATGTAAATTTGGTATATGCGCATGCACATAATCAGACGGATTGTCAGGTTGTCAGACAGGTTTTCAGGCAGGTTGTCAGACAGCTTGTCAGATAGGTTGTCAGACAGGTTGTCAGACAGGTTGTCAGGCAGGTTGTCAGACAGGTTGTCTGTCCTGTCAGATAGTTGGTTGTCCTCTGTCAGACGCAGGTGCCTGTCCTGTCTGTCTGTCGAATATTAAGACGGGAAGCAGCCGCTACTAAGCAAAACTAAATAACCAAACAGGAATTCTCGGCTTTTTATACTAACAAGCTAATAATATTATTATTCATATTGGTTTAAAATATGTGTTTGTTAAAAAATACAAAGGTATTAGAGATCACAGTTTGCAGCTGTTGGTTGAATGTTGTTGCTATGTTGCCATATTTAGCATGCCTGGCATTCGCATATTCTTAGGATTTTTGTTTGCTTCTATGTTGCCATGTTGCCTTAGGATGTTTGTTTGTTGCTATGTTACCATGCCTGGTATTTGCACATTTAAATTGTTTTAAATCTGCTTGCTGAGCCGAGTAAAATGATACCAAACATGTGAGATTTAGACCAAAACTCCAAAAGTTGGGTTTGAGCATGCGCATATGCCAAATTTGACTTCTGCTTCCTAAGCCGAATAAAATGACCCCCCATACTTAGAGCTTAAAGCAAAAACTAAAAAGTTGAATTTGCGCCTGCGCCGTCCTCCATTTTTCAAAACGTCACACTTTGCAAAATTAAAATGGCGGAGCCTCTTGCTTTGACTGGTGGCACCAACCACCGTATAAAATTTTTAATTCCCCAGATTTTTCACTTCCGGTCGGCCATCTTGGTCGCCATCTTGGATCACGTCATCTCAATTTGTAGATTACGTCACACTTAATACAACCGCCATATTTGTTACGTCACACGCATGCTCAGTAGCGGGAGGTGGTAGGTGGAAGATGGGAGGTGGTCCCAGAACATACCATCTATACCTACTCCTACTAGCCGACTAGGCGTTTTCGCCCACTCAACAATAATCCTTGAATTATGTTTCCGCTATTATGTCCTTGCATAATCGTCAAGCGTATTGTGGAAAGTGTGTGTTTGTGTGTATAAATAGGATGATTTTCGTTATACAGTTAGTTTAGCGAAAGCTACTGATAAAGACAAGTTCGTTGACGAAATACGTATCTAGCGGATAACTCTCTTTTCTTATTTCTGTGTTTTTTTGGGGGGTAATTCTGCTTTCTATTTCACTCGAAACATAGTGAAATAGTACTTGAAGTTGTAATTTGTTACGCACGAGGTAATAATGAAAATTAACTTATTCTGGCGATTCTTGTTCTCTTCAGTGCGGCCACAGTATATGAGATTTCTACATAACAGTATATTTTGTAGGTACACTGCCATATTAGGTTTGTAATAAGGCTTTAGATTTCCAGAATACAATCTTGAAAAGAAATAAGCATGAGCTCGGATAAGGCTTGTAATATTGAAATGTCAGATCGATATTTTATTTTGCAGGATCCCTTCTTGAGCATTCTCCGTTATTATATAACTACTTGAGTTTCCTTTCAATAAGGATGAATATTCAAGTATACCCATTGAAAATGATCCGGCTTCATAACGTCTCTAAAAATAGCATACGCACAAAAAACTTCTAGTGAAAGATAATATCGGTATTTTCGCGATTGAATAACAGTTTTCTAATCTAATGATTTTGAATATTACCTGTGCGTAACGTTTTTGTTTTTATTATATTGTATTCTGATTCTTTAACATCGCTATATTTCGGCGACTATGGCCAATGAGCAACGCTAGAGAGCAGTTTTATCACACTATCCTAAAAATGTTGCGAAAATCCACCTTTCAATGAGGAGAGCTTTAACGTGCTGAACATTACATTGTACACGAGACCGACAATTTTACACCTTCTACGATGGGCAGAACTTCCTGACATTTAACTTGCCACAATCTAAATGGAATTTATTCCTTTATAGGGCAACTTTTGTATTCAAGAAATGTTTAATTTCAATGCCAATTTAGAAAATGTCATTACCAAATAACATATTGCATCAACTTAAGTTGTAAAAAAATGTTGGATTTTTTAAATTTTGGGCGGCTACTATACTAGCCACCAACCATTTACTCATGTGCGCATATAAGTTTTTATAGTGGCTACTATAGTAGCCACATAATAAATAGAGAAAATAGTGCAGCAAATTGAATCATAACTTCCACATAGCTGTGATAATCTACTTACTCTCCTCAGAAAGAAATTATCATAAAATAGACTTAGGGTCCATGACTTGGCCACAAAGAAAATATTTGTATTCCTGTAGCCACAAACTTCTGAACATTATATTAGTTCAGTTTGAAAGAAAAAGATGTAAATTTTCACCAAAGCATCCCTCATTTATCTACTACATCATGCAGCGATCTTACCCAAAAACAATTGAAAGCGTTCCTTTGTCGGGTGCTAATTGTAGGGCAAATTTGAAGATGATATCTCAGTTCGTTCGAAAGTTATTAAGTTGTCTATATTTTTTGAGACTTTTTACTCCGGTTTAGCAAAAAAACTTCTAAATTTCTGTCACCCATATTTCACCACCCACACATTGAACCCCTGATTTAATTTCAGCACAGAATACCAGATGTTTGATGAAATTGTAAGTTTTCTAATAAACAAACCCTAAAACGTTTTATTACTCCAGTTTTAATGAAACAATGTCAATTTTCACAGAATCATCCAGCATTGATTCCCTACCCCGTGGAGCGATTTTACCCAAAAACAATCCGAACCGTTCGTTTGTTGGGTGCTAACTGTATACCAAATTTAAAGACGGTATGTCAATTCGTTCTAAAGTTATCGAGGCTACAAACAAACAGACATACAGATTGACAGACCGACAGAACGAAAGGCCGACAGACCGGCAGACACAAAAATGTTTGTTCTCAAATCAGTTTTTCTTTATGTTTTGATACTTTTTACGACAGTTAAGCGAAAAAAAATATTGAAATTTGTCGTATTCACGATGTGAAAGTAAAATAATACAATTTTCATAAATATCTGTTTATTGATATTTTATTAACTCCATGATCTAATCTAATGACATTATTTGTAAAGAGGTTGGAAACAAGGTTCACATAAGGCAACATCATACACCTCACAAATCAATCTAGAACGTTTTACTTGTTTCACTACCACATCGTCAATACGTGTGGAAGTATGGCATCCGCGACAAAAATTTGAATTTATTTCTCTCTTAAACGTCATATAAAGTGTCAAAACATATATAAAACATGATTTGGGAAATAATTTTTTTGTGTCTGTCGGTCTGTGGGTCTGTCGATCTGTGAATCTGTCTGCCTGTCTGTCTGTAAGTCTGTCTGTGTGTAGCCAGCAGTAGCGGCTCGTGCCTTAATGCATTGGGGGTGCGCAAGAAAAGAAGTTCGGGATGCAGCAAGTGCGTTATGGTGGTGAATTTTTATTAAATATTTCATTTGAATAAGTCAAGTTTCTACGAACTTAGAAAGTTAAATTTTAGTGCGTAGTAGGGTCTTACCCAGGGCAACATATCCACCAAATTTTATCAAAATAAATTTTTAATTTTCGAAATTTTTTTTTTCAAAAGAAAACTCAAAATTTGAATAACTCAATTTTATAAAAATGTATAAAGTTGAATTTTAGTGTGTAGTAAGACCTTTTACAAGGCAACATATCCACAAAATTTCATTAAAATAGCTTTGTAATTTTCGGAGAAAAATATTTTTTTTAAAACAAAACTCAAAATTTTTCCGGAAAACTTTATCCGATTTTCCTGACTAACGAACTCATCCAAGCCATTAATAAAAGAAAGGCACTTGCCCAGTTTTATCGAAATCAGTTGCTTATTTTTTGAGTTACCGGTTGGATATATATATATATATATATATATATATATATATATATATATATATATATATATATATATATATATATATATATATATATATATATATATATAAACATATAAAAATTGAAACTGACCCCGGATATGGGTTCTAGGAGTCCTAGTTCGCGCTCATTTGAAAAAAATTTTGCAAAGTCTCTCCATCGATACCTTCTATTAGTGACTTTTTTTAAAATAAAAATTCACTAAAAATGAAGGGCTCGCCTATTTTTTCCCCGAAAATGTATTATAAAAAAACCTATTTACTAAACTAAACTTAATAATCATTAACTATACTTGCCAAGTTTTCTTCTAGTAAGTTATAGGTTATAGTAGTTAAAAAGTCCCTTAAAAAGTTAACCTTTAAATTTAAAATATCCACTGAATTAATCACAGTATCACAATGATTTTGTCCACTTATTGAGCAACCCGAACTAGTAGCCATAATAATAATAATAATAATAATTGTCTTGTTAGAACATGTAAACAACAACGAAATGATCTAATTAAAATCAATCCGACGCGCAGCACTACACGAAAATTACTAAACACATGCTAGACACAGACACGCTCTGTCAAAATTCCACTGCAAACTACAAGTGTGGAATTTGAGAGCGCACACCAGATTGCTTATTCGGTCGTTTTCGACGATGATACTCGATCATTTCGCACTGAAGTATCGCATTTCCTCAATGGCGCCGAAAAATACACACCGCCGGCGACTGATGTATATTTGAGTAGAAACTGTGTACCGGACGTGTGTGTGTGACGCTTGTGCTTTACATGTGTTTTTCTGCTGAAATAACGTTGAATAATATCCGCATTTAGGATCGGCAGATCTGTTCCATTCCTATCCAACAGTAGCCCGATTATCTCGCAAGAAACTGCTGACCCTGGTGAGATATTTGCAATTTGAAGTAAATCCCTACAGCTACAATATATTCAAAGTCAAGTTCATAGAAAATGCAGTAGCAGCTAAAATATAACGTGACCTACATACTGTTTGTTTGTTCTACATTTATACACCGTGATAAATAAACATATTACAATGTCGTCTATCTGTAGCGTTTGTAATTTAAACAACAAATCATTGCAATGCTCTGGCGACTGTAGAAGACTCTTTTGTCTGAAATGCTCCGACATTGATAAGGACTTATTTAAGAGCCTTGCTCGCTCTAATAATAGATTAGTACGATACGTATGCAACGCCTGCGATTCGCACAACCTTAAATATTTGCATCAGAAGGTGAGCAAAATAATTGATACAATGGTCCCTAGAGACGAATTTGAGGCGTTGGCTAATGACGTAAGAAGTATCGCCAGACTAAAACCAGCAATTGAGGAGACGTACGATGTATGCATGGGCATAGATCAATAACAGAAGAATAAAAAGAGCTCATTAAATTTACTGATAAACTGTGCAGATGACCTGTTAAAAAACCCACAGGTGATCAAAACCTCTCTTGACAAAATACAATCTGATGTCGCCACACTAATGTCAGTTTTCTATAAGCAGGACACTAAAGATAATGAGCCAATTAATGTTGAAATATATGACCCCGCTACGCAACAAATAAACAGGAATTTCAAAAAACTGGAGGAGAAAATATGTGTAAAATTACGAAACTTATAGAAAGTAAGCCAACCCCAGTCGACAAGGAAAAGCATCCCTCCAAATTATTACATCTTAAAGACTCATCATCTCAAACAGAAGACTACAAGCATTCTCAAGCTACTTCTAAAAGGAACATAAGCTATGATAGACGATACGTACACGTTTCTAATGTGCCTCCCCATTTCAAACCTCAGCTAATTGTGGGCCTCATAAAAAATAAATTAGGCATTACTGATTATGTGCACATAGAGCCACTTATCAAGAGGTCAGAAAGAGAAGATACTGAAAAGCTCTCCTACATTAATTATAAGATAGGATTGAAACCTGCATACGCGGAGAAATTATTAGATCCCGCGTTCTGGCCCCAGGGGATCTGTGTTCGCTGGTTTGAGGAGACACGACATGATTCACCTCTAACGCAATCAAAATCATCTGATTCACCCCATAATACATTGGCTTCTCCCACCACTAGCTGCACTGCACGGACTAACCCTCGGGTCACACATCAGACACATACAGAGACAAATGAGACACATCGTGACAGGAATATCAAGGAAGATTTTGCAGCTGTCAGCACAGCGGTCAACATCGTAGACTCCAGTGACATAGTATCAGTGCAAGGTACAGCTCAACTCCCACTTAAGCCAGTGACATTTGTTAAAGGGGATACTCTCCATCCTACAGTAGACAAAAGACCGAAAGAGCCGAGTATACCAACATCTTTCATGGATCCGCTATGGCCACCTTGCGCAAAACAAACAAAGTTATCAGCAGACGGTGACGGGAGATACTTACTTGCCCGTCTAAGACAACCGGAATTATTTAAAGCTGTCCGTCTTTATCTGGCGTTCTTACATGATCAACCAGATAATACATGTGTGCAGGGTGTGACAAAAAATAGTATACGATTACTATTGGCCACTGAAGGTCTTCCCTACGACCATGGGCAGCTTAAGATATACTACACCAGGTTTTTCGAAGCCTATGGTTTGGGAATGTCGGAGGCTGAAACTGATCTCAGGGCATATAGATCCTATGAACTAACGGAACGCACAAGCTACCTACAACGGTCTCGAGAACTACAAAGTACGTATCACCTACCTATGTCACCTAAACAGGGTTTTTAAGTGAGATGACGCACAGTGTGGAGCAAGTACTTCCACAGAAGCAAGACATACACGTATGTAATAGACAACCCGACAACGCAGATCAGACCCACATTACGCTCCTTCACCAGAACATGCAGTGTCTGCATTCCAAGATTCATCAGCTGGAAATAGCTCTGCAAGACGATAATCCCGAACTACTTCTAATATCTGAACACTGGCAATCCAGGGAGCAACTCGAAACACTACCCATCAAGGACTATACATTGATATCCTACTTTTGCCGAGACATAAATCAACATGGTGGTGCTGCAATCTATGCCAGACAGGGTATAGATGCTAAACCCGTAACGGCACTGAATAAGTTGAGCGTCAAGAATCTCTGTGAATGCTGTGCTGTGGAACTTTCCTCCGGTCTCTTGATAGTGTGCATATACCATCCCCGGACAATAACATGGAAAGAGTTGAGGCGTTTTTGAGTGCACTTGATGGTGTTCTCCGAACAATAAACTCAGTGAGCCGGTTCCCTCAGGTTGTGATCGGTGGTGACTTTAATATTAATGTGCTTGTAGACAGTACCTCTCATAGACTATTTCGCGACATCCTTAGCAGCTACGGCATGAAAATCACCGTACACGATCCTACACGTGTGACGCCTACATCATCTACATCCATTGACAATTTCCTTGTTAGTGAAAGGACCTTACCTAAATTCTCAGCCAATACATTGAAAACATTCCTTGGTGACCATCATGCAGTGCTCATACGGATCCCCCAATGCCAAGTGTAGCACGAGCGGAATAACAGTTGCTAAACGAATAATCAGCGGGGCCAATATAGACGCCTTCATCGGACTGCTTGAACATAAGACATGGACAAACGTACTTCAAGAGACATCCCCCGAAGTTGCTTATAATAATTTCCTGGAAACATTCAACAACCATTTTAATGCATGTTTTCCCATTAGGGAAGTTAAAATCGGTAAGAAACGTAGAGCTCCTGCAACGACAGAAGTTAGGGAGATGAAGGAGGTCGTTGCTCTATATGGTGAGTTTGCCCAGCATTTTTCAGCATTTAAGCCTATCTTCAAAAAAGTAAATGTACAATATAAACAGCTGATCGCAGATGTAGGGAAGGCCGAACTCGACAAAGCTATCAGCCGCAGCAACAACAAGAGCAAAACTATGTGGAAAACCATAGACGAACTAACAGGGAGGAATGTAAGATGTAAAACAGAATACCCTGCCATACATGCGGACCTCCCAGACCAGTTTGGAGACTTCTTGTCATCTGCTGCTCAAAAAGCAACTGCTCATCTGCCTGCCGCGGTAGATATAGCATTTGTTGCGGGGATAACACCACAAGTGAGCACCCAATTTAAATTCCCACCTGTTACTCAAGAGGATGTCCTAAACGCAATAAATACCCTCAAATCATCTAGCTCTGCAGGGCCGGACGAGGTATCAAGCATATTGCTTAAGCGCTGCAGGTTTGTTGTTTCTTTACCACTGTCACATATATATAACATTTCATTATCCAGAGGTATCGTTCCATCAAAAATGAAAGAAGCATACACAAAACCGACATATAAAAAGGGTGATCCCGCGGATTATTCAAGCTACAGACAAATCAGCCTAACACCAACTTTCGCAAAAACCCTCGAAAAAATAGTCAATAACAAGCTGACAACCTATCTTGCTGATAATAAACTTCTTTCGCCATATCAACATGGCTTTCGGCAAGCACGAAGCACTGAAACTGCAATTGTTGAGTTTGTGGAGCAAATTGTCGAACACATTGACAAAAAAGAGGTAGCGCTGGGAGTTTTTGTGGACTTTTCCAAAGCCTTCGACTGTGTGAATCATGAGATCCTTATATGTTCACTGTGTAGGTATGGAGTGACGGGCACCGCACTGGACTGGTTCAGAAGCTATCTTTCAGACAGAACACAAAGAGTTGTAATATCTAACTCTACCAACACTTACTTATCTAGGACTTTTGAAGTAACGGTTGGGGTGCCGCAAGGAACAGTTCTTGGACCTACGCTGTACATTATCTATGCCAACAGCCTACTACAGTACATAACGCACCAATCTGAAAACAACATCAATCCAGATAACAAAAGAACGGTCGCCTCCTATGCCGATGATACCAACTTTTTGATAGGTGGACATAGTGTTGAGCACATTATGGCTGATTCTGACAAAACCCTCAAAAGTCTAACCAATTGGGTCGATAAAAACAAGCTTGCACTTAACAAGGATAAAACAGCTTGCGTGTTTTTTAAATCTTCAAAATCAAAAAAAAGGTACTGTACAAAGCGTAGAACTTGATGGCCAAACTGTAACCTTGCAGCCATCTACAAAACTACTAGGACTTCATATCGATAGTGAGTTAAAATGGAATGTTCACATGCTCGCGAATCTCATCCGTTACATATGCAATAAGAACACTTACCCAAAGATGCAGTACCTTTACTGTGTTGTCACTGTATTATGCGTGTTTCTACTCACAACTAAGGTTTGGTATTACGCACTGGGGATTAGCAAGTGAAGTAAACCGAGTTTTTAAACAACAAAAGCAAGTGATGAGGATCATATTCAATATCCCTCATAGACACACTTGCAGAAACACTTTTAAAGAACAGGATATCCTTACACTCCCCAGCATATACATCATGGAAGTGCTAACCCATGTTTTTCAAAACAAAACCAAATACACACGCAATGCAGTGGAACATGGATATACCACAAGAGGTAGAAATAACCTGCAAACTGACAAACATCGCACAGCTCTGTACCAAAAATCACTGTTATACAATGGCTGCAAGTTGTATAATGCGTTGCCGGAAGATGTACGGAATGTTGACACTTTACCAGCTTTTAAAAAAAAAGTGAAAACGATTCTTATAAACAAGACGTGCTACTCGGTGGATGATTTTTACACATAAACTACCATTAACTATCTTCTGTTTTTAAATTCTTATAATATGAACACTTTGTTTGTAGTGTAGTTGCCATAGTATAAACTATAAACCTAGTGCACCTGGTGACTCTAAAAAACAATATTGGAATTGGATCTGGATTCTGCAGCTCTTATCTTTTGAACGTTATAAGTGTGTTTTATAAGTATCTTTGTTTTGTATTATTTAAGGAAAAATTTTCCTTAATTGTTATGCTTATTGTGTGTGCTATTGTCGTTCTTATTGTTAATTTTTTGACGTACATGAACATCCCTGTGTCATTCAGGTGACATTGGCCTGTTTCATTGTTAATATATACATTATACATTATACATTATACATTATGGATATTTAGATATAGATGTATATAACGATAACGTCTGCAACCAACCATTATCACTATACTTATTCTGATGCTGTACTGCCGTGCTGCCGACTCTGCGATCCTCGATCCGCGATATACTAATTTTGTTTGTTGAATGCAGGAATGCAGGAGATAAAAAAGCAAATAAAAATTTATTAAAATATAGCATAGCAAAAATATTATCTTTTTTTCCACGGCAGGCCGCAGTGCGCGCGCACGTGCGCACTTATTGAGGAACTGCTCCTGAGCCAGGGTAACTTTATAACGAATCAAGACATCGTCTTCAAACATGATATATAGTTAGCACACGGCAAACGAACTGTTCGGATTGTTTTTGCCTAAAATCGCTCCTGGGGTTAGGGGATGAATGGGGAGAGATTTGGTAAACATTGATATATTTTCGTTAAAACTCGTGTTAGGGTTTATTTATTAGAAAACATACGATTTCATTACACTTCTGGTATTCTGTGCTGAAATTAAATTAGGGGTTGAATGTGTGGGGGTGGAATATCGGTGACAGAGATTTCGAAATTTTTTGTTTGTTAAAACAGCGTACAAATTTCAAACCATATAGAAAACTTGAATTGGAACTAAAATTATCAGTCTGTCAGTTGTTCTGTCTGTCAGTCTGTCCATCTATGGGTTAGTAGGCGCAATAGCTTTCAACGAATTGAAATATTATGTTGAAAATTTGGTATCCAGTTAGCGCCCGACAAAGGAACGCTTCAAATTGTTTTTGGGTAAGATCTCTTCAGTAGGTACGGGATAAATGAGGGGTAATTTGGTAAAAATTGACATTTTCTCATTAAAACGTTCCAGAAGTCTATGGGTACAGTAATACGAATATTTTCTTTGTGGTAAAGTGGACCCTAAATTAATTTCATGAGAATGTCTGTCTGAGCAGAGCTATGTGGAAGTTTTGATCTAATTTGCAGCACTATTTCCTGTCCTGCAATAAGCGCATCGCCTATACTTTGGACCCTGAATGGGCATATGCGCTCCAACGTTTGTAATTCTTTGACATGTTGCTACCGAATTCGTTCGTAAATCCAATTTTTTTTCTTACTTTTTATTGGTAACTACTGGTGCTCCCGTTATTTTCCTTCCAAAATAATTCCTAATAAGCTTATTCGCTAGTATTGATTGATACTGCTGATGAGAAGGGTTTTTTTGCCATTTGCAGTAATTCCAGTTTTATAAACAATGTATAAACTGACGATTACTATATCCATCAGATAAAAAAAAATCTAGAGCTACCAACGACGAGATTTCCATGCAGTAGAGAAACAGGCATGGAGTTGATCAAAGAGGTCAACCCCACCCAAAAATGCAATCGTATTCTGCAATGGAATGGGGGCATTCCACAGATTCTCGTATTCCTGCTCTATTAGTTATATAGAACTTGTCTACTAATAAAAGGGTCGTGGAATGAACTAATAATTATGATTGATTATTTGCCTCTATCGTGCCATTTAGATACAGACAAATCGGAATCTTCACACAGGGCAAAGTCACTCTCTTCTGTCGTCATACATTTTTCATCAGAAAGAAGTGCCTTGGGGTACGTCTTTCGGTTAGAACAAAATGTTCCACATGCGAAAGTGTCTCTGTTTATGAGCATATTCAAGAAGTTTGATGTTGAAAAAAGAAGTCAAAAGCACTGCAATAACCTTTATCTAAACATTCTTCGGCAAGACAGAAAAGTGTACATTCACCCAATATTCCCTAGCTGTTTTCTAAACTTTTTCCCTTGTAGACTTTGAAAGGGAGCATATGACCCATTTTAGCGCAAGCCATCACCGATATTTTCAAATCACACTTGGTAGGCTTCATATGCATATACTGCTTCGAAGATGTGCGTCCTTGGAATCCTACCATGCTTTTGTTAATGGACAATTGTCGAACTGGGAGAACGTTTTATTTGAATTTCTTATTTACGTGATCCACTTGAGGTCTGAGTTTGTAAATTTTATCAAAATTGGGATTATATTTCTGGTGCATGTTCGTTGTTGTTCAGATGTAGGTAACGCAAAATTGTGAAAAACCTTTACAGTCAGCTGCTCTGAAAACACGGATTTTATGGTCAGGTCAGGTCAGTTGACCAATTAAAATGAATACTTGGTAAACTATAAAATCCCATAATTGACGAAATTCCAAAAAAGCTTCCATTTTCTCAATTGTTGTTGAAAATGTTGTACAACATTGTTGTGCGTAAATTTCTGTTTCGTTGACGGTACTTTGAAGAACATGGTTTGACAAAAAATTCAAAAATATTTCAGAGGGTAGTTGTTCATGTAAGTTCTACAGAATTTTTTTGAATGCAAAACTCTTAAACTTTGCAGGTGAGTGAGCATTCTTACTCCACTTGATGTTAAAAGCCTTGGGATTAAAAATATCATTGTTTCCAGGTTGAACATTCTGTGCATTAGTATCGCTACAAGCCTTCATATCGTTTTCGCTGTCGCTATCAGAAGGTACTTTCTTTGACAGAAGTTACAACCTTGTTTTTAGTGTGCGGGCTTCAGGAGCATAATCTGGGTCATTTTCAGAGTCATCAGAATCACTTAGCACTTCTATATTTGAAGTCTATGTCAAAGATTTACTTGCCATTGTATGTGACTGTTGCCCATGAACTAGTTTATCTCCTTCATTACTGTCCCCACCAAAATCGGAATTAGTAGCTTGTTCAACGGTTATTCCATCAATCAAATCATGCAGCATCCTAGGGTACACTGTCTCTAAACCAGCCCATTTGTAACTTTACTCGCTCTGAAAAGTTGAAATTTAATATGACAAATTTTTGAATCTCAGCTGTATCATTGCTACAAATGAATATTGTCAGCTACTGTTGTTACTAGGAATGCTTACTGTTTACAGTTTTAGATATTATAAAACAAGTCTAGAATAATTTAGAAAATAATAACATATCTAACTTGAATTTTAGGTTATCTTATATTATTGCAGATTTCAACGCTTATGTCTTCCATGCCCTAAATTATTTACAGTTTTTAGTATTGCATTATGTAACTGATTATGTTAGAAAATTAAACACACTTACACAAAGCATTTTATGTGATCATGAAATAAATAACTATAAATATTGAGAAACAGTACACGTTTCATCAATGACACCAGCTAATCTCTATACCTTATATACTTCACAAATAAGGCCAAACCTCGAATACTGCTCCCACATCTGGGGTGCCACTGCCGCTTCTACACTCGCTATCCTGGACACCATTCAGAATAGAGCTATACGTCTCATCGGTGACCCTACTCTCACCCAAAGGTTGCCATCCTTTGTCCACCGACGTGCCGTTGGTGACCCCTCTCTCTCTCTCTCTTTAATAGATATCTGCACAGGCACTGCTCAGAGGAGCTTTCTTCCATAGTTCCTCCACCTGCTGCCCCCAACAGATCTACCAGGGGAACAGAGTTAATGCAACCTTTTACTGTCCAGGTCACCAGACATAGAACATCTTGTTATGCCCGCTCTTTTGTCCCGAGGAAGTTGTGGAATTCCTTCCTGGCACATGTTTTTCCTTCTCTTCCGAACCGCCAAACCTTCAAGTCCAGAAGTAACAAGTAGCCTCTTTCCTCCTTGTCGACACCCACGGTACGATAGTATTTAGGCTGTAAGACCTCGTGGTGTGTTGTTAAAATAATAAAAAACTACAACAGCACAGATGGTTGGTGGCTGCTCAGGTAGCCACTTGTTCAGCAACCCCCACGTACAATACAAGCGGCATGACTAGCGCACACCGAACGTTCCATATACTTTATTTGAGTACTTATGACCTCTAAAAGCGACAGTCTTATATAAAATACATTTTCTAACCTAAATGTTAAGTTGCTAGAATAGAAGCCACTAACCTAGTTATTTTAGAACATTTTTTGGAAAAACTAACTCGGTTGGGCTGGCTAATGAACTTGTGCGAGCTATTTGTGTGTGTGTGTGTGTGTGTTTTGTTTCGTTAACATCTGTCTATTTCCGCAACTATCACCGACGCCAAGGAGCAGTTTCACCTCACGCAGGGGTTCGGCAAAATTGCCAGGAAATTTTGCCGAACCCCTGCCTCTCTGTAAAGAGGGTAGGAATCTTTAAGGTGTCCAACATCGCAGGCACACGGGACCTACGTATTTACGTCCCCTCCGAAGGGCGGAACGTGCAGACATTCAACTTGCGGAACTACAATGACAAAATCTCGGTTGATGTGAATGTCACAGTATGTACTGAAAAAGTGAAAGGAGAACCGTGGGATCGAATCCAGTACCCTTCGGTTCAGAGGCACACTTTCTTACCACTGAACCATCGAGGCTCTCCTAATGGACTAAACGAAAAATTCATTAAGGTGATCTGTGTTATATATATATATATATATATATATATATATATATATATATATATATATATATATATATATATATATATATATATATATATATATATATATATATATATATATATATATATATATATATATATATATATATGCTAACATAACACCACAGTAGACAATCTCTGCACCCAGAAGTCTTAAACTTGCGAGTGGGGAGCGTACATACACACATAGACAAAGGACACTACCCATAACTAATCAGAAGCCGGCCTTTCCACATTCGAGTGAAAAAGACCGACTGTCCGAATACGGGACTCGAACCTGCGACCTCCTAGTCCGATTCTAGAGGTTACTCACTTCACGAACTGAGCTATTTCGTCCTGATATATATATATATATATATATATATATATATATATATATATATATATATATATATATATATATATATATATATATATATATATATATAGAGTACATACTGTAACATTCACATCAACCGAGGTTGTGGCATTGTAGTTCCGCCCTTCGGAGGGGGCGTAAATACGTCGTTCCCTGAGATGGTAGGCACGTTAAATATCCCTACCCTCCTTACAGGGAGACAGCTGTGCGGCAAAATTGCCAGGATATTGAGGTGAAACTGCTTCTTGGCGTCGGTGATTGGCCATAGTAACGGAAATAAACCGACGTTATAGAAACAAAACACACACACACACACACAAATAGCTCGCACAAGTTCATTGGCCAGCCCAACCAAGTTAGTTTTTCCAAAAAATGTCGTAAAATAACTAGGATGGTGGCTTCTATTCTAGCAACTTAACATTTAGGTTGAAAGCAAATGTATTTTACCCAAGACTGTCGCTTTTATAGGTCATAAGTACTCAAATACAGTATTTGGAACGTTCGGTGTGCGCTAGTCATGCCACTTGTATTGTACGTGGAGGTTACTGAACAAGCGGCTACCTGAGTAGCCATCTGTGCTGTTGTAGTTGGTATTGATGAAACGTGTACTGTTTTGCAATATTTATAGTTCTTTATTTCATGATCACATAAAATGCTTCGTGCAAGTATTTTTATTTTTCTAACATAATCAGTTAGATAATGCAATACTAAAAGCTGTAAAATAATTTAGGGCATGGAAGATATAAGCATTGAAATCTGCAATAATATAAGATAACCTAAAATTCAAGTTAGATATGTTATTATTTTTTGAATTATTCTAGACTTGTCTTATAATACCTAAAACTGTAAACAGTTAACATTCCTAGTAACAACAGATAATATTCATTTATAGGAAAGATGCAGCCGAGTTATTAAAAAAATTGTCATATTAAATTTCAACTTTTCAGAGCGAGTAAAGTTATAAATGGGCTGATTTGGAGACAATGGACCCTCAGATGCTGCATAATTTGATTGATGGAATAACCATTGAACAAGCTACTGATTCTCGTGTTGGTGGTGGCAGTGTATTATATATATATATATATATATATATATATATATATATATATATATATATATATATATATATATATATATATATATATATATATATGTATCGCACGGATAACTTAAAACATAATGGGCCAATTTTGATGAAATTTGGTAGGTACCTTCCTTTTGTAAGTGGCTTGGATACGTTCGTTAGACCAGAAAATTGCACCAGTTTTTCCAGAAAATTTTGGTTTCACTAAAAATAACAAATATATGACAACCAAATATGGTATACAGGTTTCTAGTAACAAACTTATTCTACATGGCAAAATTCAGATCTGTAAGTTAAAAGAAGAGAGAGTTATAGGCACTTAGAGAGAAAAACATCGGTTGCCACTGGTGGGGCGCACAAGAACAAAATATTTTCTGAGTTTAACAAAACCAATTAAATATTACGTACATAGGTTAAGTTTTATTGACGCAAAAGGGCCACGAATTCGCAGAAAAGATATTTTGAAAATTTTATAGTTTTTCTACTTAAAATGTCAAAGTCGCGATTTGAAACGTAAAAATTTGCAATTTTCAGATAAATAATCTGAAACGAATACGGGCTATGTTAAAGAAATGTCTTAATAAGTGTGTTTTACAAAGCCTAAAGTTTCAGCTTAAGAAGACCGCGACATGAATTTTGAAAAGATTTCTTCAAATGAGCGCGAACTAGACCCGCTAAAATCCACATACGGGGTCAGTTTAAGTTTTTGTTTATTTACACATATACAGGGTGGCGCATTTCTACAGCAAAACTCACTATACACAACACACTATATTGACAACCACAGGCTGCCCGATAAGTCGTTGGTGATACACCTTTCTTTTTTTAATAGAACACCCCTTATGTTATTGCACTTTTGCATTTTCCATAGAATTATAATGCATGCTTGTAAGGGATGAAAATTGATACCGTTCATCGCTTTTGAGTTATTTGCAATTTTTCACGTTCTTGACACTTATCACAAATTGTGATACGGTGTTTCTACCAATAGATAGCGGAGCCCCATGAAAATGACGCATTCAGAAAGGTTTCGGTTTGTATTATTCGTTGAAAAACTCGAGCTGCTATATACAGGCGCTCTCAAATAGTGGTTGAATGTAAAAAGTTTTCGCAGCAACTTTTTAGTGTTTCTGAAGAAATCATTTGTGGTACTATTTTTGTGAAATGTTGGTAATGAATAATAAATGTTTAATAACTTATTATGGATGATTTTAATGTTGCTATATTTGGTAGGGAAGTTGTTGATTATCGGTATGAGCGCAAAAAAATGAACTTCTTGATTTTATTGGGGTTATGGATTTGACACAGATAGATGCTGTATTGTATGAAAACGGTAGGTCACTTGATCTGGTTTTGACAAATGTACTCGAATATCAGGTTTCTCGGAAGGAGTCTATTGTTAAGAAGGAGGACGTACATCATCCGCCACCGTTGTATGTGTTACGATTTTCTAGGGATATAAAACGTCGGATGTACGGAAAGATGCCTATGAGTTCAGAAAGGGTCGGTATTTATATTTGTATAATTACATAAAGGATACCAACTGGGATGAAGTATATGCTATAGATGATATGGATTCAGCAGTTCTATGGCTGAATGATATATTATCAGGGTTTTGATAGAACAGTTCCTCAGTTTAAAAGGGCAGAAGGAGCTACCCGCCGTGGTTTACGTCTCAAATGATAAAAGATATTCGGAAAAAGCATAATTATAGAGAACTATTCATGAAAACAGGGAACACAGAATTTAATTTAAGGTTTAGGCATTTGAGAAGGGAAATAAAAAGGTGTATGCATGGAGCACAACAGGCATATGTATAAGGTTTGGAGGAAAATATTGTGATCAATCCAGGTGTTTTCTGGGAACATGTACAGCACTGTAGGAATACATATGACAGGTTGTCTAAAATGAAAGTAGGTAATGAAGTTCAACGTGATAGTAAAAGAATAGCTGTTGGGTTTGCTGTGTATTTCTCTTCAGTGTATACAGGACCAGAACATGATTGGAACACGTCCTCGTTTATTAACGAGTTAAGGAACGTAACAGTTGGTGGAGATATTGATTTGTTTCGTATTCACAAAATTGCACCCAGAGAAGTTGAAGAAGCCATCACAAAATTCAAGATTGGTGGTGATATGGGTGTTGATGATATTCCCTCGTATGTGATTAGGGGCTGTATGGAATTTTTAATCGCATCCCTATGTTATGTGTTTAATGTAATACTCGTGAAATGCCAGTATCCCCTACCATGGAAAGTTAGCAAGGTTATTTCAGTTTTTAAGTCTGGCTTAAGGGAACTCGTTGAAAATTATGGACCTATTTCGATATTGTGCAATTTCTCCAACATTTTTGATAGTATTTTGTATTTTAAAGTATTCTCACATGTACAGTATCTGACATCTGTAAACGAACAAAATGGATTTCTGCCACGCGGGTCTACTGCTACCAACTTTGCTCTTTTTAGTCAGGTAGCAAGCGAGGTAGTCAATGCTGGTGGTGAGCTGGGCACCATATATGCAGATTTTCAGAAGGCATTCGATAAGGTGGACCATAAAGTTCTTTTGGAGAAGCTTTATATGTGTGGTTTTACTCTTGACCTGATTGAGTTATTTACATCTTATTTGACTGGAAGGGCACAATATGTGGTTTGTGGTGGAAGCGAGTCCTCTTTGTTTTCGTCACTCTGTGGGGTGCCCCAGGGGTCAAACTTGGGACCTTTATTGTTTTTACTGTTTTTCAATGATCTGCCGAAAAGTATAACTGACTGCCTTTGTTTGTTGTTTGCTGACGATTTAAAGATCTTTCGTGTTATTTTAAACATGAGTGATTGTGAGGAATTGTGGAGGAGCATTGATGCATTGTCAGAGTGGTGTGTGGTAAATAGAATGTTCCTGAATATTGAGAAATGTTTTGTTTTCACCTACACTAGGGGTCTTGCTAGTGTTGAGTACCAATATACTGTTGTAGGTGACTAATTTTTGCGTAGGACCTAGTTTGGGGACTTAGGAATTGGGTTTAACACCAAATTAACTTTTGCTAAGCACGTGGAAAAATTGCTGCTTCGGGGTGGAAAACCTTGAGCTTTATTAGGCGAAACTCAAAGGGATTTGGTAGAGTTGAAACAGCTAAAATTCTTTTTAGTGCATACAAATGTTCAAAAATAGAGTATTTGTCGGTGGCGTGGAATCTTTTTTACAGAGTTCATTCTAGTGCGGTGGAGAGAGTTCAGAGGAGGTTTGTTCGTTTTCTTCATTTTAAGTTTTTTGGATCTTATCCCAGTTTTACACCCTATGGGAGTTTGCTTGCTATGTTTAACATGACCAGTCTTCAGAGCAGGCACTTAGTTGCTGATCTGGTGTTTTGTTCGGAATAGAGAGGAACTTGGTAAATCTTTCTGAATTTTTGGGAAGGATTCAGTTCAGGGTTCCTCAAATGGGTAGTAGACTAGATGAACTATTTTGTGTGCCAAAATACAGAACGAATATTGTGATCAGTTCTCCTATTTATGGAATGTGCTCAAGTTATAACACTGTGTAAGCATGCTGACATCTTTAACATGAATTTAAGAGCATTTAAGAACTTATTGACTGAACATATAAATGGTCAACCACGTTCTCCTGTTGACTTTGTTGAGTCTTCAAATGACTTGCATTGATTTAGATATGAATTTGAAATAGATAAAGTAACTTTAAATTTGATTTTAATGTTATGCCTGTTGATAGTCTGCCTGTGAAGCCTGAAATGGAATTTGGGCTTGCCGAAATGTTCTTTTGTTTTGTTTTTAATTTAAAGTGGGTAGTAAGTGAGATTGTTGAATTATAGGTGTACAACATAGTTATAGCTTATCCTGTTATGCGATACGTAAATGGTTTTATAAACTGTGTATTTGCATATTAGATAAATAAATTTGTTTTAGTATATTAGCAGACAGTAATTGTCCATTATATCATATAAATAGGCATGCCGTGCTGGTGCTTGCAAGAGATGAAATTTTCGTTACTGCTCCGTTCCTACTAAAGCTGCCAATAAATATTGGTTCAATAATGATACTTTTGCAATTTTGACCACATTATGCTGACTTCTTTTCTATTTCCGCTACCCACATTCCACAAGAAATCTGGTCACCATTATTTTCTTTTTGGCCATTTAAAATCTAAATATTGCATTATTCTCTAATAACACAATTCTTCATTGCACAAATGTTGACAGTAATTTCACATTGAACAACAAAACATTAATGTACATTTTCAGCTCAGCTTTTAGGGCACCCACTGAGCAAGGTAATATTGCATTAACATTTCAGAACCTTTTCCAAAGCAAGTGTAAGTTTGATAGATTACTTGCAGAAAGCCTCCTGCAAGTTTGTTGCAAATGGCAAATCTTTCCCCCAATGGCTTTACATATGTAAGTGTTTCTTTTGTAACTTTACTGCAAATTTACTGTAGTGAGCTGTTGCAAACTTTCTTTATACTTACACGTGTTACCTTACAGCAAGCTTCAATTTTAAAAGGGCCTCGCAAAGTTGTAAAATTTAAACTAACATTTGCAGCTTATCTGCAATTGTATATATTATATATACAGTGCAAGTTTGTAACTTGGGGTAATTCCAATTAGTCTATTTCAGCTTTTTTTCAAAAATGTTCGGAGTCTGATACTATTCTCAGTTACAATCTTTTCAAAAATGTATTATACAATTTGTGTCCTTGATGATTTTTGTAAATGACAACCTTAGCTTTTTGTTAACTATTTTTAAAGTACACATCAAGCGATACAAAATCACCAAATTTTAAATTTGTATTATAAATCTTGAGTTGAAAGCAAGAAAAAAAATTGTGTCGTTATCAATGAATAAAAATTTTAAATCTGCTGGTTTTCTACAACTTCACATGTAAGAACTTTAAAAATAGTCAACAAAAACGTAGGGTTGATTTAAAGAAATTATGGATGAAGTCATTTTTCAAATATGGTACATACTGTATAGGTTGTTTAAAAGACTGCAACTTGATATACTAACCGATGTGTCCAAGCATTTTTGAAAAAAAAAAAACTGTATTTGATTAACTGAATTTATTTCAAGTTACAAACTAATACTGAATATAGGTATAGGTGTATTTATACATAATATATATTTCTTGTAAAACTAAAAAATTAGAATAGAATCTGTATTACATTAAAAAAAAATGAAAGACTTACAACACATTTTATTTCTGCTGAGAGATAGATATATACACTTTATTGACCATCAAATGTACATGGTAAGTCACTGTGTTTATAAGTACCGACTATAGTTACTAGATAGAAATAGTTAAGACATATAGCGTTTGTCCATGTTTAGCCTAAAATGCAGTTCTAGTCAAAACTCAGCAACAAAATAGATAACTTGAACTCGTGATATCGTTATTAATTGACCGATTTCAAAAATTCTTTCTAAATGAATACCAATTAATTGTTTTTGATATTGTTTTACTAAATAACTCTTAGTCGTCTAGGAAAACGTGTGAAACACCAATAACAAAAACGAAGTGGCATTACTTATTTTGAGGGGCGAGAATTTTTTTAGCTTCTAAAATATGTGGTAATATATGTGACATAAAATAAAGTCAACATATCAAATGCTATTGCTAAAAAAGAAATATCTAAAATGGTGCGTTCATTTACATTTTAGAGAAAGTTTAATTAAGGAAACGTAAGTATATGCAATGGATAAATCAAGCGCAGTCAAATGAATACAACTTCAATGCGAAAATAGCTTAAATATGGCAACAGTCTCTAAAAGTGTTCACGCATATGTTTTAACTATCCCTATCGAGTAAATATAGTACCGTCAATGTATGTGTACATTCAGAAACATTGAGTTAAAGTAAAGCAAAATTATGACTACAATGAATTACGTACATATAAAAAAAGTCTGTGGCTAGTGGAACTTGCCTTCCAAAGCTTTTGCCCAACGCACTCACACACACAGACACACACACTACAAAGAATGAATACAAGTAGTATGTAACACTATACACATTAGTTTAGAGCACCAATAAATTCCTTCACCTATGTTTTTGTTTGATAACATCCACTAGTGCCTACTGTAATATTTTTAGTGGGAGCATCTTAATAACATTAGGTAGAAAACTGAGGAATTTGATTCCCAAGTAATCAAACATCTGCTTTGTTGTCTCCTTTTTGTGCAACTGTATTTTTAGTTCATGCCTGCACCTGGTATTGATCTTGCGAGCTGCATCATTCACTGGATACTTTGAATACATATACTGAAGAAGAACATGGCTAGAAGGGTACCTAAGTATCCCATTGGCCTCGAACAGTTCAGGGCAGCTTTTTCTTAGACCTATGCACACAATGTCCTTATTGTTCTTTTTTGCATGATAAACACATGTTCCTGTTCCTTATGATGTCGATTGCTCTGGATAAGCCTCATTCTTCCATAGGTCAATCATATTTAACGTTTTAAAATGAATATCATAAATATAAACAACAATCCGCCATTAATCACGGGCGGATTGTCAAAGTCCAGTTCGCTGTTGGAGTTGGTGTTGCTATGTTGCTATTGGACGACGATGGCATACGATCGAACATACACGAACACGAAAACGGAGGGAATTCAAATAAATGTTCACAAATTAAAACAAACTTTCAGAAACATTACAATTGTAACTTTACGTGAGCTTACAAATGAAGAAAAACAACAAGCCGGCAAAGGAGATATTACATTTGAAAGTTATGTTAAAGTTTCATTTGTAAGTTTGCATTGGTTTTTTGGCTGCAAACATTTAGAAATGTTGCAAACTTAACTTGCTTAATGGTAAATTATCTAACGTTGCGGTAAGCATTTGTAGGTTACCATGCTTAGTGGGCTGGATTATGCTTTACTTATTAGTCATTATGTTCTTATAAAACTTGATAGAAAGGGCATAAAACAAAAAAATATAACACTCTATATACTCTGCCCTAGGTTGGTACATCTCTTCTAGAGGTTGATTTATATTTTGTGTCTGTACTCGTACATAGTAGAAACGCAAAATTACTTCTTGAGATAATTAAGATGAAACGTTTGTGTTAACCACAAAATTTATACACTTTTAGTCCCTTAGGGAAGTCTCCACTTTTAAGGCAACAGCGTATAAAACTCAGTGTAATTACAGGAGGAACAGAGTAACGGCAATGGAAGGAAAGAAGGTGGTTTGAAACCGGTTATTAGTACAGCCAGAAGAAAGTGGAGAAGCTCTTCAAAGGACGAAGGTAGAAACAGAGACAACGAGCGATTAAGGGAGGTACTATACAAGCTGGCATACAAGCAGCTGGGACCTAGCGAATGGAAAAGACTGGCCAGTCATTGGGCTTTCACAGAAGAGCAAATTAAAGCCATTGAGCATCAGTATAACGGTAAGTTAAATTTAATTTTCTCATCCAAACTACCACCTTAAATGTAGATAAGTTATCCCGGTATGAATGTAACATTTCATTTCTTACAAAGTTGTAAAGCTTTAGGTGCTTTATAACGTTAAATTGATTACCAAATTTGTCACAAATTATATTTATTTGCAGAACGATTTGACTTTGTGTTGTAAATAAAAACATCAAAGATACTGTGTCTATAAAGACGGTTTAATAGCATGATATAAACTTTTGCTGTCTTGAGAATACATACTCGTAAAATGAACTCTAGTTTACAGTTAAGCAGTCTTTATACAGGCTGTCCGGAAGTATAGGGTAATATTTGTCCAGCGTACAGGGGAGGTGAAAATACAAGTAGTAGTTCATAAAATCACTTTGTTTAATGTCCCTTCTAAGCAAGATATCGGGCCCCACAGGCGCGCCTGAAAAATCACATTTTCGATTCTAACTCTAAAGCAACCCTGTACATCGTAGTAAAATTTGCTGGTAACGTTATACAGCTCATACTGACTAAGAAATTTATCATAGAATTATTCCTGTATAGGGTTATTCATTATAAATTACCCACCCCTTATCATAGCTATTATTGCCAATAGAAAAAAAAGGTGTGTGGTTATGATGTGAATTTTGTTAAAATGCTATCAAAAGAACAGTGTCATGTCAGGTCAGGTCAGGCAGATTTTAGGGGATACAAAAAAAAATTTTTTTTCATATGGACTAAGAAATTCATCCTAGAATTATTCTTGTACAGGGTTATTCATTATTAATTACCCACCCTTTATCATAGCTATTATTGCCTAGAAAAAAAAAGTTTAAAAAAGTTGTGTAGTTATGATGTGAATTTTGTTAAAATGCTATAAAAAGTACAGATTTCAGGGGATACAAAAAAAAATCTTTTTTTAATGGGATATTATTAAATTTTATCACTGTACTTTTGATAGCATTTGAACAAAATTCTGTCACAACCACACATTTTTTTAAACTCTCCATCTATAGGCAATAATAACGATGATAAGGGGTGGGTAATTTACATTGGATAACCCTGTACATTGCCAGAGAAGCTAGAAACGGTGTTCAGGGACAATAGCTTGTAAAAAAGGCAATTCTAATATTATTTATAAAAGCATTTAACCACAACATAGATGATCTACAAATAATTAATAATCTATGTCAGAGTTATTAAGACAAAGTAGTTTATGCATTTCAGAAGTGTGTTGTAATAAATGTGCTAAATCTGAAAGTTTGCAGTTGTGTTAACTTCTATTACTAACGTCTATGAGATTGCACTTTACTAGAGTAATTTAATTTTTTGTTTCCCTAATTAAATTAAACATAAAACTCTCAACTACAATAACCCAAATTCTAAGTTATTTAAACAGAATGGTGTGGGAGGCTTTTCAAATCTTAACAAAAAAATAACTAAATGTTACACAAAAGTTGATACCTGTGAAAATTAAATTGTTTTCGCCCCCGGTATAATTTTTCATAAGTTTAGTAATTAACTCTTTCTTAGCTTAATTATAGTTCTCAATTTTATCTAAGGCTCCATCTTAAGTTGCCAACTAAACCCTTATCGCTCCAAGCCCTAACTTGTCCTTAGTAGTATAATTTCACCAAAATTCCCCGTCTACTAAAACACCTTAAATAACATCTAAATTCCAATATAATTCCAATTCACTCTACTTATATTCTGATGCCCTACGACTCAATCATCTATGTTAATTCTATTTTACAGCCGAGGGCTCAAAAATATCTATACAAATTTTTATATGAAAATTATCTCAGTACTCGAGACAGCTAGCCCCTCTAACAAAAAGACACTTTAAACAATTTTAAGTCATGGAACGTACTCACCGAGAATCTGGGAGATAAAGCCCGTCCTGTACCATGCTTTATCACTCGCCCACGACGGCCGTTCCACCACATTTGTCCGCGGATAACCGCTCTTTAAAAACCCTAATTCATTCCCTAAAATTTCACTCACTTCTAAATTTACTCTCAATTTATTTAACAGAAACCCTTGACATTATCGTCGCAGCAGTACTTCTCAGCCCTGAGGCTCGCCAACCACTAACTCCCATTTCTCTCCTCTGTCGCCGAGTCCTCAAAGCCCTGAGCTTTCGAAAATTTTCTGTTGCAATTCAAGTGGCCTCTTTAGAGGTTAACTACTTGTGAAATAATCCACGGTGCAGTTTAGAGTTACATTTCTTTCACCATGCATCAAATTGACCGTTGTACCGCACATTTTAGCTTGCTAATGTGTTCTTTTTATTTATCAAATTAATTATACACAATTTCAACATGCTGGCAGCCTATATATTTTATGGATATTATGATGGATATATTTACGCTTAAAATATTTAGCTCTATGGCGATTTTTCATAAACTTTTGAGATCCAATCCAGTAATCCTTTTACATTATGTTCTGAACATTTATGTATAGAGAAATTTCATAAACGAGCTACCTAAACAGATAAGCACCTTGCTTACATCTGACCCCAACTCGAAGACAAAATTTATCCGTAGGAAAATTCTGTCTCAATATAAATACATACTTAAACAGGCAGCATCCTGCTTACAGAACACTCAAAACGTCGCTCGCAAAAAGTTTACCCCGTTTAAATATGATGTAACATTCAATTGCCGCGATCGATTAAAACTCTGTTAAAAGCGTTTGCAAGCAAGCATGATTTCACGATTAGCTGTTCTGCAAAAGATTAGGTCATTCACATATATTTTATACAGGGTGTTGGATAATATTGAAAATTTTCTATACCGTCAAGAAGCTTCCGTTGGAAAAACAAATCTATTTCTTAAACTTAAACTAAAAACATATTGAAAGGGGACCCAAGCTACAGGGTAGTGTTTAGATTTTCCGCTTATCCTTTTTATTAACAGAATGATTACAAGAAAAGTGTTGTTTCTGTTTTTGCGTACACCTTTTTTACTCGACAACCGATTTTCTTAACTAAGGCCTCATATTGAAACCAATGCTCAGGCAAGAACGTTCAGTTAACATAATCGACTCAGAATGGACGATCATTATACAGCGCGGCATCAAAAGTGATCCAAATCCTAATCGTTTTAAAAATTGTCGTTTTGACAGCAGAATAGACTGAAAACTAAGTTTCTTATGAAAGAACCATTAAATATGGGCATTAAAAATTGTTTTTCGTCTGTATACGTCAAAAATTGTGGTTAAAACAGTTCAATTACAAACGGCTTGTTCTCAAAGGCAATTTATTCCAGTTCTCGTCTGAAAATGTTTGTAACTAAGATAACGAAAAGCATTACCCTAGTTACGGGCATTTTAAAGTGAGAGTTTGATTCAATCTCTTTGGGAAATAAACCGTTTTGTTTGTCTGAATATTGTGCTGGGTGACTCACAACCCAATGGACACAGAATGTGTGCGTGTATAGAACCTCAAAACATGCAGATTTTCTATATAAAATTTTTGTCTGGCGCCCATGGTTGGTGAGATAATGACCTCGGAAGATTATTTAATATAAGAAACAGCTATATTGCAGCAATGCCCTAACATAGAACAAGCAAATTTAGTAGATGGTTTTCTTTTATCACCATCCTTATTGGACAACAATTTGAAGTGGATATAAACTCAAAAATACCGGCGAATTAGGGGTGCGTCACCCTTTTAATGATTTGATTTTTTTAAACCACAGCCTAATTAAAAGTTAAGGTCAGGTCACGTCACGTCAGGTCAGATCAGGTTAGTTTTATGGCAGTTTCAATTTTTTATGTTTTTCTCCTCTTGTCAATTTTTCGACAAACCACCCGTTTTTTTTTTATAGAAAATTGGGATTTTTATAGTTGAGATCATAATAAAATTATGTCCCTTCAAGACTTTATTCAACACTAACATATCTGAAATTTAACAAACGCTATTAAAAACTTATAAATTAAAAAAAACATAAAAAACACTAAAGATATTGTTCAAAGTGACTTACATTTTCTCTGACACAACTGCACCCTTCGTCGAAAATTAAAGTCCACTTTGTTAAGTAATTGGATGTCACTTTCAATAATGGACCACTTATTATTGATGCCACACCACAAATCTTCCTCAGTTTGAACTGGTGTCAAATACACAGATTCTTTTAAAGCCTTCCAGAGAAAAAAGTCAGATTCATTCAAGTCTGGTTAACGTGCTGGCCAACGTTAAGGGCAATTAATACCACGACCTATCCATCAATTTGGAAACTGTTAGTTTAAAAATCCATGAACATTTGTCGTGAAATGTGGTAGCGCTCCAACATGTATAAACGACATTTCGCTGCGCAGTTGTAAGGGCAGCAGTAGCCTAGGAAAAACATTTTGCAAGAAAAGCAAATATGTTGCGCAGTTTAAGCGGTTTGGTAAAATAACCGGCTCAACCGAAAGTCCTCCAACAATACCTGCCCACACATTTATTTTAAATTCTCTTTGGAAATGGTGGGTTACTGTTATGTGGATTTACATCCTAATATTCGTGGCAGTTATGCACATTCGTAATGCTTCTCCTTGTAAAGCAGCTTCATCCGTAAAAATAATGTTCTTGGGAAAATCAATGTTCTGATGTAAGATGCAATTACCAAAAAACAGTTTCGCCTCTTAATCCTGCGGTAGCAGTTCTTGTACTTTTTGAGGGTGATAGGAATGCAGGAGATTGCACCGGATAATTCTATGGACCGTCGGCAATTACCCTCGCAAAACCCTAATACCATAAGCATGTCACCTGGTTCATTAACCGAGAATTTTCCAGCCAGCTTGAGCAACCAATTATTACCACAAAATAAAACAAAAACACAAGACAATAAGTATTGTCAAACTTAATAAATTTAAGTAATGTAAGATTTGACAACAACTGCAACCTAGTGATAGATGACTTGCAGAACGCATCACCAATGGGACTTTGGTGTTTAATAAAATCTTCAAGGGACATAATTTTGTTTTGATCTCAGCTCTAAAAATCTCAATTTTTGCAAAAACGAATGGTTACCTAGGTGGCCATATAATGTGTCAGCCGCGACCCATCCCACGATTGCCAAAATTATCAGATAAATAACGACGCACTACATTGCTATAATGTGGCAGCGCTCCAGCGTGGATTAACCACATGAGTGTTCTAGCTTGCAAGGGTACATTTTATAATCAATTATTTAAATTATATTCGAGGAATTGCATATAACCTTTCTTCTAAAACCAAGGGCCCAATCAAATGATTCCCGTTGATCCCCGCCCAGGCATTAATCATAAACCTTTGTTGACGCATGCTCTGTCTTATTGCATGGGAATTTTCTTCATGCAAGATATGTAAGCACACTTGGAGAACCCAAATCACCACAACACATTCAAAAATACCTGACGATCCTTACACTAACCCAGTTAGCGTCATCAGAGGATGAATAATTCTTAATATGTTATATACACAACTCTATTTATATTCTTCTGCAGGTAGTCGGTCACTGACGATTTAGGGAGGCTCAACGACACCAACAATTAACATACTTTGTTTGGCGCAAATATTTGTATCCTTTTATTATCTATCGGACGTGCTTATGCCGGTATTTATTTTGTAAAGCAATCTATCAGGAGACTACCCATAGGCGGCGGCGCGAGATTCATACACTTCTTATTACTATATTTAGCAATATATATATATATATATATATATATATATATATATATATATATATATATATATATATATATATATATATATATATATATATATATATATATATATATATATGTATATATATATATATATAATAAAATATAAAAAAACGTTAGGAAACCAGGACAGCTAAACGCCTTTGAGAGTATATATGGTTTCCTAACATTTTTTAAAAATAAATTTTGGATTCTCCTCATTAACGTGGTAATTATTATCCCAAATATGTCGGGCGACGGAAGATTTATCTATAGTACCGTATCTTAATTGTGCCAAATGTTCTTTGAATCTAATTCCAATAGATCTTTTTGGCATCGGAAAATTAATTAACATGTTTACTAAAAAATTCAGAAATTTTGTGCGTACGTATGATGTGAATCATTCGGAATGTAGCTTAGAGTTATGTTTCCTTTCTATGCAGATCCAATAGATATACCAAAGAATTACAGTTTATGAAGAACGTGGCCGAATATAACGGATACACAGTTTTTTCTCTCCCTTAGGGCTCGTCCGCGTCTTTGCCGCCCCGATAGCACCGCAGACTTTGGCTTATTGTGCATGGATACACTATTTGCCTAGTGGAGAAATTAATTAAGAAACAGAAACCAAAGAAAATGTTAGCGTAATCAACGACTTCTAAGAGAGAGAAAGCAAAAAAAACTTAGTTTGCTTACTATTTGAACCTCGAGTCACGAGTAAAAATACTTTAAAAAACTTGCTAGGTAACACGAAAGACAAGGAGAGTACGGCCAAAATGTCAGGAATTTACGAAATACGTTGTAAAGATCTCAAAAACGTCGGACAAACAAAAAGATCTATTGGAATTAGATTCAAAGAACGGTTGGCACAATTAAGATACGGTACTATAGATAGATATTCCGTCGCCCGACATATTTGGGATAATAATCGCCACGTTAATGGGGAGAATCTAAAATTAATAAAATATGTTAGAGAACCGGGACAGCTAAACGCCCACGAAAATATATATATATATATATATATATATATATATATATATATATATATATATATATATATATATATATATATATATATATATATGTATATATTGCTAAATATAGTAATAATAAAAAGTGTATGAATCTTGCTCTGCCGCCTATGGTAGATTGGTTTACAACATAAATACCGGCATAAGCACAGCCGATAGATAATAAAAGAATAATTTTTGGTGTCGTTGAACCTCCCTATATCGTTAGCGCCCGACTACCTGCAGAAGAATATAAATAGAGTTGTGTATATAACATATTAAGAATTACTCATCCTCTGATGACGCTAACTTGGTTAGTGAAACGATCGTCAGGTTTTTTAATGTGTTGTGATGATCTGGGTTCTCCACGTGTGCCTATCAGTGCTCATCACAGGTTCCAATCTTCAATTAGTGCCAGATATGTAGATTATGACATTTTATTACGCCATCTCTCCTAAAGCCAGTTTCGTCCGCAAACACAACTGTTCCAGTAATATGTGGGTTTTCTCTAGAGTGTTGTGAAAACCAGTTTGCACAACTTACTCTTGCAGCATAATCATCTGGGAATATTGCGTGTAGTAGCTTGAATATAGAAGGCATGAAACAATTGCTCTTTCGGCATATTACGAACAGCCCATTTTATTGTGTCTAGTTGAGCCTCGAGCTTCCTTACGCTATTGGAAGGATTATCAGTAATGTCATTCAGAAAGTGTTATTCTAACTCTGGGGTCCTTGCTCGGCTTAGGGGACCTTCTCCACCACGACGCGCTAAAAAGCTTCCTAAAATGAATTTTTAAACCGTTGATGTGAGCACTTTTTACTACCTGTTTCTCTTAGGCTACGATTAATCGTCACAAATGTTTTTCGATCCGGTCAATTTCGATTTTTAAATTTTGCAGCTTAAACTTTTCTTGCCTTCAGATAATTGCATTGTGCCTATCCATAAATTAAATGCATGTCAACATATTCGGTATAGCAATAAGACTTCATAAGTAAGTTAAGTTTAGTTGATGACAAGTGACAAATTTTTGATACTTACCTATTGGTATCCGGGACAAGAAACCATTGTGGCTTTTATTGTAGCATTTAAACTTATTTAAATAATTAATTGCATCAAATTAATTTTTACTGAAAATAGTTAGTTTTTTTTTTAATTTTGTAATACACGATCGTGCGTAGCCACATTATAACAACGTAGTGCGTTGGTATTTGTCTGGTACTTTTGGTAATCGCTGGATAGCTCGCAGCGGACCTATTCTATGGCCACCTGAATCCCACAAATAAAAAGTATAAGTAATTTTGAAAATTTTATAATAAATACCGCTAATAAAAGATTGTATAACAATTGGATTATCTCGAAAATGTGAAAGAAATGATGCGTACTTTTTAAAAATAAAGAACCAAAGTATTTAAAAATGTAGTTTTTAGTTTTATAAAATGACACCTGTCGAAATTTTCACCCTACGGGTGCAGTGCTGAGTCACAGAACTCTTACTCTATACGGTAGAAGCATTCCAATGGCCAGAGTGGTAAAATATCTTGGGGTCGTGTTGGAGTCTAGGCTAACCTGGAATGGTCACCTTGAAAAAATACTGCGTAAGGCAGTCATGACCCAAGCCGCCACTAGGCGGCTATATGGGAAAACCTGGGGACTAAGACCTAGTATGGCTCACTGGCTGTACACTACCAGGAATCTAGCCAAACTCCAAAGGCTGGCAATACTGGGAATCACAGGCGCTATGAGGACGACACCCTCAGCCGCGCTAGAGGTCTTGTTGATGCTGTCACCGCTTCCCATCTGTATCAGAACAGTGGCTATGGCGTCTAATCTTAGAATGCGAGACTCTGGAAACTGGTGCGGAGAGGGAGCCGCAATAGGGCATGCAAGAGTCGCCAAGGAGGTGGAGAAGAAAATTCCGATTTCCGCCATCAAGGTACGGAATGCCGAGGACGATATTACGTTGACTAGGCTATATACACTTAGGATCCCCAGTAGGGCTCAGTGGGGGGGGGGAGGGGGACGAGTTTGCATTCCAACCCGCAAGCCTGGTCTCTTTTACCGACGGATCGCGGCTGAATGATCAACAATCCCTTGGGGCAGGAATATACATCGAGGGCCTGGGGGTATGCGAGAGCTATGCTCTTGGCGCATATACCACGGCATTCGAAACAGAGGTGTACGCTATCCTGTCTGTGTCCAATAGACAGGATGTGAAGAGGAGTCCCGAGAAATGTGTGTACATCTGCTCGGATAGCCACAGGCAGTCCTCCGTGCATTCTGCGCGGCCAGAATCAGGTCAACACTGGTTCAGGAGTGCGCTGACGCCCTCAAAGGACTAGCCAGGACAAAGGAGGTACAACTAGTGTGGGTTCCGGGACACTGTGGCGTAGCGGGGAATGAGGTGGCGAATAATATCGCAAGGCTCGGTTCCCGGCGGACGTTCTGTGGCTCGGAGCCTGCGATAGGCATAAGTAGGAAGACAGTCTCTGTCGCCTTAGACAGCTGGACCGAGGAAGCAATGAAGATGCACTGGGGGTCGGTTGGTGGCTGCAGGCAGGCGAGGGACTTCGTGGAGGGGCCGGACAGACATAAAACTGTCTGGCTACTCGGAAGGAGTCGACCTACGTTTCGCCGCATCCTTGGGGTGCAAACAGGCCACTGCGCTCTTAGAAGACACCTCACATTGATAGGCGTAGAGAGGGATCCCATTTGCCAGGAATGCGGCGAGGATGAAGAAACGTCCTACCACTACCTGTGTGAATGCGGGGCTTTTGGGAGTCTTTGAGCAGAATTGTTTGGATCGAGGACTCTGCAGAGGAATCAGGTAAGTACCGTCCAATTGAAGACCGTCACGGCCTTCATCTCGAGGTCGAGGCGGTTTGGTGACGGAACCGAGGAAGAGTAGAGCATGGTTGCTGGGGTTGGCTAAAAAGGCCCATTGTGACCTACTTGCTTGGCGTTAGCCTCCCCATCACTGCTACTACTTAGGCGGCGGACTTATTGAATAAATTAATATTTCAGTTGATGTTACTATTAAAATAAATTTATTTTTTGACGTTTGTATTTTCTTATTTTAATATCCTTTTTTTTTAATTATCTAAAGTTCTAATAGAGTGATAAAAAAAAAGCGATTGTGTTCAATTTATTACTTTAAACAACTTTTGTTAACGAAATTGTTTAATATGTTGTAATGGGGGTGCGTGGAATGGAAATTGTGCGAAATATCAAAGTAGTCACTCAGTTTTTCTTTCCAATCATATTTTGTTAATATTTTCTATTCAAGCAGGGCTTATATCCAGAAAATGAAGTTTCAACTCAATTACAATCTCTTTCACCTATTCGTGCGTCGATCCGGGGACATACTATATATATATATATATATATATATATATATATATATATATATATATATATATATATATATATATATATATATATATATATATATACAGTGTGGAAGAGCCAAATGGAATAAATTCGATAACGGATAAATGAGGGCGTGTTGGGAAAAACGCTTGGACACGTCGATTTGTATTTTTAACTGCGCATCTTTTTCAAGAAAAAAAATTATATAGAGTGCGTCATGTGACAGTGGCCAATACCAACTTTCTTATTTTAAATACAAGCCCCTGTATATTATAAATTTTTTGGATTCTTCAGAAAATTCTAGACATAATTCATGTACAATGTCCTATACCTATCTTCAACTGTTTCGGAAATATTAAGTATTTTCAAATTTATTACAAAAATTAACATTAAAAATAGAAAATTATTTTCTTTCACAAATTCGCTACATTGCATTCAATACTTATTTCCCATTCAGCTCTTGATAATGAGAAAGTAAACAAAAACCATTCCTGCGTTTCTTTTTACTGATATGAAATGAAACAAAAACAAAAACAGTTTTCTTTCTGTTCGTATAAAACTCGTAGCCTTAGCAACTTGTTGTCTGCCTGCATGACAGTAGTGATTAGTGTCAGTGCTATTGTCGTTTGAATTTCGTTAACTGTACGTAATAATATCAGAAAAATGGTTCATTTAACAGAAATGCACAAAATAACCATTCTACAAATGATTGGTTATGGAGATAACACACGGACACAGATGGAAGTGTCTCGCTTATTTCACGAAAAATTTCCAAATTTGCCGCCTGTATCCCAAGGAACAATTAGCAAAATAGAAAAGCAGTTTCGCGAGCTTGGTCATGTGAGACAGATAAAAAAAGTAGCTGCCAATGCAGTAAGTGATGATACGAAATTGGATATTACGCTTGAGTTTCAAGAAAACCCACATACTTCTGGTCGACAAGCAGCCCAACTATTCAACGTTAGCCACACAGCAATTTTTCGAACATTAAAGGAAAGTAAAATGCATCCCTATAAAATGATACCAACTCAGGAGCTCATGGAGGACGATTTCGATAGGAGAACGTATTTTTGTGAACAAATGATGGCAATGTTAGATAACAATGTGATCCAATTAGAAGATGTTTTGTTTTCTGATGAGAGCACATTTACACTTCACGGTCATGTTAATCGTCAAAATTGCCGCTATTGGTCTAATGAGAATCCTCATTGGATGAGAGAGGAACATACGCAATATCCTGAAAAAGTTAATGTTTGGGCAGGAATTGTTGGAAATCATATCGTAGGTCCCTTTTTCATTGATGGCAACTTGAATGGGGATAAATATTTAGAACTGCTCCAAAATAATGTCGTGCCAACTTTGACAAACTTATATCCAGATCCAGCAAACCCACAAGTTCCTGCCAATAAAATGGTTTCAGCAAGATGGAGCACCGCCCCATTACCAAATCAATGTCCGGCAGTACCTGAACCAAATTTTTCCAAATCGGTGGATAGGGAGGCGCGGATCGATAGAATGGCCAGCACGATCTCCTGATCTGTCGCTATTAGACTACTTTTTGTGGGGATATGTCAAAAGTATTGTATACAAAACTAAGCCCCTCAACTTAGATGACTTAAAAGGACGAATCACGCTTGCGATTAGATCAGTCACGCCTGAGATGTTGAGTAATGTTAGAAGACATTTCTATACCAGATTAGCATGTTGCCAAGATGTTCGTGGCGAGCATTTTGAACATTTACTACATTGACATTAATTTTTTTTGTTTTTTTAAATTATTAAGAAATAATCAGTATTTCTTATTAGAATTTGTGAAATAAAATAATTTTCTATTTTTAATGTTAATTTTTGTAATAAATCTGAAAATACTTAATATTTCCGAAACAGTTGAAGATAGGTATAGGACATTGTACATGAATTATGTCTAGAATTTTCTGAAGAATCCAAAAAATTTATAATATACAGGGGCTTGTATTTAAAATAAGAAAGTTGGTATTGGCCACTGTCACATGACGCACCCTATATAATTTTTTTTTCTTGAAAAAGATGCGCAGTTAAAAATACAAATCGACATGTCCAAGCGTTTTTCCCAACACGCCCTCATTTATCCGTTATCGAATTTATTCCATTTGGCTGTTCCACACTGTATATATATATATATATATATATATATATATATATATATATATATATATATATATATATATATATATATATATATATATATATATATATATATATATATATATATATATATATTTATCGGAATGTACAATATATTAATTACAGTAAACAAGTTACATTACAATTCTCTAAAACACACCCGCAAACAGTGTTATTTTGAGCTTTAGGTTCAACGGAGGACGACTAATTGCATTTCACCAGGAAGCGCGCCTCACCTAAGATACATTAAAAAAGAAAGTAGAATTAGTCCTCTAAGTCTAGAGAGTTATTTCTTAATAAATTATATCTGTGCCATTTATAAACCTTATCTGTTAACATTTTCAGGCCCTTCAAGTTACAAAGAGCACGGATTTAGGATGATGCTTATTTGGGTGCATGGGCTAGCATCTGATGTCAACCCCATTAAAGAACTGTACGAAAGTCTGACTGCAATAGGCAAGAGGCCATTAGCAGGTAATTATAACCACATTAAAGTGTAAATGCTGAACATGTGAAAATGACGATTGTGGAACAGCCTAACGGCATAAATTCATTATCGCAATTCTTGTGCATATTTTTGAAAAATCCCGGAACATGTCAATTTTCGATTAAAAAATTACATCCTGCAACGGGAAAACTTCACCCCCATCCTTCGGGCGATAGTTGCAACCCCCAATTTATTGAATAGGTAGTAGAGGCTTGTGATACACCTGAGTTGAACGATATTTTCATTTTAGTACTATTCAAAAATGCTATGGTTTTAAGATTTATTAAAAAATTTACATTAAAAAAATAAATTCATCTGATAGACGAACTTCCCTGCAACACACACAAAAATTAATATTTAATCGCGTTTCATGCTTGATAATAAGGAGAATTTAAAAAACCATGTCAAACTTCATATAGAAGATGTTCAAAATGCACGCATTAAGCGTCTTGGCAGCATTCTAATCGTAAATAAAAGTGTCTCCCAGCTTTAATCACCATCTGAGGCCTGACCGACATAAACGCAATCGTTATTCTTTTTCTTAAGACAGTTACATAGCGTGGTTTAATTTTGTATGTCATAGTTTTCACATATCGCCATAACAAGTCTTATACCGAAAGATCCGGTGATCGTGCTGGCCATTCTAAGGATCCTAACCTCCCTATCCACCGATTGTAATTTTTTTTTAAATTTCAACAACACACCACGAGCGCTTCCAGCCTATATACTATCGTAGCGTGGGTGTTGACAAGGAGGAAAGAGGCAACTTGTTAATTCTGGACTTGAAGGTTTGGAGGTTCGGAGGAGAAGGAAAAACATGTGCCGGCAAGGAATTCCAAAACTTGGAAGTCCTCGGGACAAAAGAGCAGGCATAACAAGATGTTCTATGTCTGGTGACCTGGACAGTAAAAGGGTGCATTCGCTCTGTTCCCCTGGTAGATCTGTTGGGGGAAGCAGGTGGAGGAACTATGGAAGAAAGTTCCTCTGAGCAGTGCCCGTGCTGATATCTATAAAAGAGAGAGAGAGGTCACCAACGGCACCTCGGTCAGCAAGGGATATCAGTCTTTCGGTGAGGGTAGGGTCACCGATGAGACGTATAGCTCTCTTTTAAATAGAGTCCAGCATAGTGAGTGTAGAAGTGGCAGCTGCACCCCAGATGTGGGAGCGGTATTCGAGGTTTGGCCTTATTTGTGAAGTATATAAGATATAGAGATTAGCTGGTGAAAATTATTTGCGAGCCCAGAAGAGGAAACCTAATTTCTTAGCAGTCGCTTCTGCAATAAATGTGACATGTTGCTGCCAATTGAGATTTCGATCCACAGAAATGCCAACAAGAGAAAAAGACTCATTAGTTTGAATAACTTGGCTGTTAATTTTTAAAGGTCTAGGGCTGGTGTCTCTTATGAAAAAGAAAGCAAGACTGAGATTTGGTGGGGTTGAATTGTACAAGATTTCTACTTCCCCAGTCTAATATTTTTTGGAGATCCACGGAGACAGAACCCTCCATGAGTCTGCGATCCTCATCTAGTTGGGCTAAAGAGACAGGCTTAGAATATTGTATATTGGAGTGGAGGGTGCTGCCGTCCGCGTAACTGTGAACTGGGTTGGATGTGCTAGAGAGGAGGTCATTGATGTAGAGAAGAAACAAAGTAGGGGGTAAAGCTGAACCTTGAGGAACTCCTGCATTAATTGGATACAGTTTAGAGGAATGGCCATCCACGACAACAGAAATGCTCCGGTTGGAGAGGAAATTTGCTGTCCAGGTACAGAGTTTTGGTGGTAGGCCATAGTCCGGAAGTTTATTAAGCAGCGCTGCGTGCCAGACCTGGTCGAATGCTTTGGATATGTCTAGAGTGACAATTTTGGATTCACCGTGTAGTTCCATAGACTTGTTCCAAGAATTGGTGACAAAGGGGAGGAGGTCGACAGTCGATCTGCGCTGACGGAATTTATACTGCCTGTAGTGGATTAGACTGTGTTTTTCAAGAAATTTTAGTAATTCGGTGTTTATATACTTTTCCATCACTTTAGAGACGACTGAAAGGAGAGAGATAGGCCTGTAGTTGCTAGGAAGCGCTTTGGATACTTTCTTGGGGATGGGTTGTACTCGAGCAGTTTTCCAGTTACTAGGGAATATGCCTTTATTGTAAAATATAAATATTAGGTTGAGGTACTGCCGTACCATGATTTGGTAATGTGCTGGAGCTCTATACTGTCAGAAACATATCACGTTCGCTGTAATTTGTGGGTTATAAGTTTTTCAAAGTTCGTACGACATTATTTTGAAAAAGTACTAAATAATTATGTCCATTTAAACGAATGCACAAAATCAAGATACACTTACCAGACGAATTTCAAGAAACTGAGGCAGTACCTGTCAAATAAGACATGGAACGAAGCTTACAAGACAGATAATCTTAATGATAGTGCCGAGATATTCACACAACGTTTATCTTTACACATTTTTAACAGTATAGAAAAGCAAGCAGTTTTAGTTTGTAAAACACATCAGTTAGAAAACTCTGGATCACATCTGGTATAATAAATTTCATGCAAACGAGAAATAGACTACGAGTACTGACCACATTTAATCTTGACAATAACAGAACAATACAGAGGCACCATAAATTTATAAACATCTAATAAAAGACACATGGAAACCAGTCAATATAATAACGAATAAACATAAGCAGCATAGTAAATGCATAGTTAAATCATTAAATATTAATAAAGAACAGAAAACAATATTGAGATAGCTACGGGTTGGATTAATTAATTCATTAATGTAGACCAATCACTATTTAGTATCATCCCTGAACATAGTGGAAAAAAGACAGCGACGGAACATAAAAATCACATAATTCTATGACGGCAACCTCATTTTTTCTTAAACCTGTTACAGAATTAGAACACACATAATATATAAACAAATTAAAAAACTCGTCATCTACCACTCATGGTCTTGTACCTAACCAAATTATCAAACTATTTTACAAGCTCCTTATTCCATCTATGTTACATGTAATTAACGTCGCATTATTAAATGGAATTTTTCCAAATATTTATAAATATTCTACAATAATCCGTCTTTTTAAATCGGGCGATATAACTTTACCTTCCAACTACCGTCCAATTTTACTAACAGATGTAATTGGAAAATTAATTGAACAGTGCATTAAAACTAGGCTCCTTAATTATCTCGGAAAAGATAAGATACTAAACCCTAATTAATACGGTTTTCAACCCGGCTCTAATACAGAAAGAACAGTTACTGAAGTAGCAGGTATATATTTATAAAGATCTAGATAATGATAATAAGTGCATTGGAGCGTTTTGGACCTTGCTAAGGCATTTGATACTATGTGGCACGAAATTTTAATGAAAAAACTTAACAATCTTGGAGTTCGAGAGATCTCTGCGGTCATTCAAATCTTATATGTCCAACCGTCGACAGAGAGTTAAAATTAACGATTCGTATGGTAACTACGGCCTTATCACATGTGGGCTGCTTAGGGTCTGTTCTTGGTCCTAGTTTGTTTCTACTATATCTAAACAATTAGCTAAGTGTAAACATCTCTGGAAAAATTGTATACTACGCGGATGACACGGTGTTACTTTTACAAGAATATAACTGGGAAACGGTAAAAAAAACAGCAGTTGAGTTTATTATGGCGGTAAAATCACGGCTCGGCTCCCATCTGTTGACCAGGTATAAAACAAAGTAGTATAGAAAATTTAATTGCAACTAGTCGACTCTTACAGTTCGGATTCTTGGTAAGTCCGTATATTATTGAATTTGTGGTTTAAAGTAATGTCGATAACTTTTAATTGCATTCTAAAAATTATTTTACAAACTATTTTTGACGAGAATAACATGGCAATTTGTTTTAGATAACCTGCGTAAAAAGATAGATCAACAAAATGAAGCAAGGCGAAAAGGAAGAAAGCAACGATGTCTGAATTGCATAATAAGTTAAGGAGAACCCTCAAAACAAACCTTGAAACCTAGTAGTACCAAAGAAATTATGGAAACCACCGTATCTCCAAACATATCCTATAGCACAAACCGTCAGTCCTTCTTGCCTTCATTGGTCCAATATTATTAGAGTGATTGAGTGATATGGAATTACATATTTTCAAAGTATTTAACCAACTATTTTATACATTGTTGTATTTAAGTGAGGTCTTAAAATTTCTAATGCAAAATGTCTTTTAAAAGTCCTACTTTTACCAGATCTTTTGCCCATTATACGTGATATTATTGCAGATGCCCTTAATTACCACGGAAACATTTCTCAGCAACGAATTTAGCAACTTGAAGTAACTGCATATTATTTTATTGATTTGGTAGATCTATATAATATAGAATTATTTGATTTTTGTAGATAGAAATTACATACTATGCCATATTCATAATAACCTTAGGAAAACCAGCAAATGGGCATTAAAGCCTGTAATGGTCACTGTTACGTACACAGAAAGAAACCAAATTGACCACAACATATTTTTAAAATCCTGACCATTATTTCACTAATAAAGTTAGCGTCATCGGAGGATGACATATTCTAAATACCAAACTATTAAAACCGTGTTTATATTCAGTGCAGGTATTCGACATCGAACCCTCAAGTGAGGATCAAGCAAACAAACTTTCACTACTTGTAGTAGTAGTAGTAGCAGTGGTGGGGAGGCCAAGCAAGTAGGCCACAATGGGCCCTTTTTGCCAACCCCAGCAACCCAGCAACCATGCTCTACTCTTCCTCGGTTCCGTCGCCAAACTGCCTCGACCTCGAGATGAAGGCCATGACGGTCTTCAATTGGACGGTACTTACCTGATTCCTCTGCAGAGTCCTTGATTCGAACAATTCTGCTCGAAAACTCCCAAAAGCCTCGCATTCACACAGGTAGTGGTAGGACGTTTCTTCATCCTCGCCGCATTCCTGGCAAATGGGATCACTCTCTACGCCTATCAATGTGAGGTGTCTTCTAAGGGCGCAGTGGCCTGTCAGCACCCTGAGGATGCGGCGAAGCGTAGGTCGACTCCTTCCGAGTAGCCAGACAGCTTTATCTCTGTCCGGCACCTCCACGAAGTCCCTCGCCTGCCTGCAGCCACCAACCGACCCCCAGTGCCTCTCCGTTGCTTCCTCGGTCCACCTGTCTAAGGCGACAGAGACTGTCTTCCTACTTATGCCTATCTCAGGCTCCGGGCCACAGAACGGCCGCCAGGAACCGAGTTTTGCGAGATTTTTCGCCACCTTATTCCCCGCTACGCCACACTGTCCCGAAACCCACATCAGTTGCACCTCCTTTGTCCTGGCTAGCCCTCTGAGGGCGTCAGCGCACTCCTGAACCAGGGGTGACCTGATTCTGGCCGCGCAGACTGCCCGGAGGACCGCCTGGCTATCCGAGCAAATGCACACACATTTCTCGGGACTCATCTTCACATCCTGTCTATTGGCCACAGACAGGATAGCATACGCCTCTGTTTCGAATGCCGTGGTGTATGCGCCAAGAGCATAGCTCTCGCGCACCCCCAGGCCCTCGATGTATATTCCTGCCCCGAAGGATTGCTGGTCCTCCAGCCGCGATCCGTCAGTGAAACAGACCAGGCTTGCGGGCTGGAATGCAACCTCATTTTCCCTCCACTGGTCCATACTGGGGATCCTGAGGGTGTATGGCCTAGTCAACCTAATATCGTCCTCGGCATCCCTCACCTTTATGACGGAAATCGGAATTTCTTTTTCCACCCCCTTGGCGACTCTTGCATGCCCTATTGCGGCTCCCTCTCCGCACCAGTTACCTGAGTCCCGGATTCTAAGATGCGACGCCATAGCCTCCCTTCTGATACAGATGGGAAGCGGTGGCAGCATCAACAGGACCTCTAGCGCGGCTGTTCACTACTTGTATATCGCAATTCCTGTTCTTTGAATTCCACTAATTTACACGCCTTGTCGGCTTATTTTACAAAATCTTCGATGAATGAGCTATACATTAGCGGAGGTGCTAAATTCATACAAATTATATTATTACTATATTTGGTGATATACAGTGTGTATCTCACCGGGACGGGCTGCGATGGATATATGGAAAATTAGGTACAGGGTGGTTTTAAAAATTTGGTTGTTTACAAAGGTCAGTTTCCGAAATATTTTTACATTTATGGAACTTCCGGTTATACCGGAAGTCGACACCAATTTGCTTATTTCAAATATAACATATATATTTCTGCAGTTTTTGATTCTACGTTTAATCTTAAGTTAACTTTCTTTATAAAGTTGTATATACCTAAATTCAGTCATTTTCGAGCTATCTCCATTTTTAAGAAAAAAAGTGTCAGATATATTACCATATTAAAAATGTTGAATCTTGACAGTGGAAAACTTTTGATTTCAATATTTGCAACAGTAATGGTATAGGAATCGCTACATCTGAAAATGATTGCATAATGTCTAGAGAACATACAGGGCACTCAAAATTTACAAGCCAATTTACCAATTTAAGAAGTTACAAAAATTGATTTTTAAATGGAACACGCTGTATATTATTCTACTATCGAAAGAAGAATTAAATGCTGAATCGAATGATATAAATTTGTATGTACCTATCCTTCTATGTTTTTAGATACAGCGAGTTTGGTTATAAAAACCTGTAAAAACTTAAATATTTCATTTTGCCAAGTAGACTGTGAAAAAATTAAACAAGCTAGTTTGTCAAATTTGTTATGAGAAGCTTTGTCAGTATTGTTTGTGTCCACACCGGTATTAATAAAGATGCCATCACTACTAAATTATACTTACGAAAATTATTTAAACTTATTTGGTATTTATCGACAATGTGACAATGTGACAAAGTTATAATAATGAACTTGTGAAACATTAGCTGATCGATATCTCCACAAACACAAATCATCACGACCTGCTGTAAGGCGCATCCTGGGGAAACCAAAAAAATTTGGTAATACGATGGGAGGTATCCAAAGAAGAAAACGTATTGTTGATGACGAACATATAGACATAGTGATTCTAGGATACTTTCGAGCTTTTCCAATTATGTCATCACGAGAAGCTGCTCTGGAATCTGGTTTATCTAAAAACTCAATACATGGAATTTTAAGGAAACACAATTTTTACCTATTTTCTATACGTGGAGTACAACAGCTAAAAGGAATAGATTTCATTAAAAGACAAAGATTTTGCGAATTCATTTTGACAAGGTACCAGTATAATACTTCGCTTCTAGATAACATTATATGGACAAACAAATCGAAGTCCACTAAAAATATTTTTGTAAATCGTCACAGCTCTCATTTGTGGACTGACTCAAATCCACATAACGCAATTTCCAAAATAGTTGGCGGTTCAATGTATACTACGCCGTTAGAAATATTGAAGTGGTCCTTTTTAAATTTTATCAAGATAATTTAAGTAGTAAGTAAATACCTTTGGTGTAATTCGTGTACCCACAGTTATAGTGTGTTTTAAGTGAAATATATCTAAATGTTCTGCAAAATTCCAATAACACTTATCTGGATAATTCACCCTTGGCGGTACATAGAAATATCTTTTACCAGCAGGATGGTGCCCCTTCACATAGGGGCCAGTTAATCAATAACCTTCTCTAAGCCACTTTCTATGATCAGTACCAATGACGGCCATATTTTGTGGCCTCCACGATCTCCCTATCTAGCTATTTTAAATTTTTTCATTTGGGGAGCTATAAAAAGGACGGTATACGAAACGCCATTAACAACAATAGATGACTGCATGCAGATATGTTAAATTATTTACCTGTGATAACTACTTTCGTGTCTTGTATTTAGTTACTGAAAACTAGGTTATTTTAAATTACTATCCTATTTCATACATTTATTGGTATATCTGCTTAACATCACAGTATCTCTATGTATTATTTTCAACACGAACAATATGTTTTGTCCTTTGAAATACATCCTTTCACATTGTAAATAAATTAAAAATAAATTTAAATATTCCCTCCAGCAAGTGTTACTTATTTTAATGATTTCAGTAGTGACAATATGCTGCAATGATTTATTGTTTTATTTTTTCACAGTCTACTACCTGGCAAAATTAAATAATTCAGTTTTTACATGTTTTTATAACAAGATTCGTTGTAACTGGCAAACTTTAAAGATAGGTACATACAAGTTTATATCATTAGATTCAAAACTTAACTTTTATTTTGACTGTAGAATAATATACTGGGTTTTGAAAAAATAAAGTTTTATAACTTCTTAAATTGGTAAATTGGTTTATCAATGTTAAGGGCACTGTATGTTCCTCAGACATTATGCAACCATTTCCTGATGTAGCGATGCCTAAAATGCATTCTAATCAGAAACTTGTCTTATGTAGTCGTAACGTTTATATTTTGGACCATTTCAATGATAGTAGATTTCCATATACAGGGTGATGATCTTAAAGTGTTACATTCTGAAAGCTGAAAAACCGTTTGGAGTAATTTGCCAAAAATTTGGTTTCGAAATATTTTTGACATATACCCCTTTTCCTCATTTTGACGGGCCGGTGTCACGTTATAAATGTCAAATGGAATGGTATTTTTTTCTCAAAAATTCGATTATCCGCGATGAACTCCGTATGTACGTAAAAAACCGTTCCATTTGCTCTACGGGTATCATACTTATGTATTGTCTAATAAATAAAATTAGAATAAGAATTAGCATGAAATACACTACCTTAAGTTTAACGGCGGTTGTGTTCTAAGACGTGTTCAAAATGTCCTTCATTTATTTCCAAGCATTAAAAAATTATTCTTTGGCAAAACTAGCGTACATTATTCAACATTTTGGGCGTTATTAACGTACATGCGTGTTTAATCCGGTCTCTTATATTTTCTGGCGTGATTGGTGTTATAGCCATAACATGTTACTAAGAGTGTCTCTGACTTGGCGTGTAAAATGTGGCGGGGCTTCGTCTTGCTGAAACCATACCTCTTCTTGTTGATTTTCAACGTTGTTCAGAAGTTGAGGTAAATCGTGCCATAAAAATCATTGTAGATCTCCCCATTTAGGTGGCTTTCAAGAAAATGTGGCCACTTTTTATCTATTGAAAATGCAACGATTTTCTACGTAAATACGCATTTCTTTACGGAGGATCAAATTTAAAAAGATTCGTTTCATTTGACATTTATAAAGTTATACCGGTACTTCTAAATGAAGAGGAGGAGTAAATGTCAAAAACATTTCAATCTCCCCCAGCCTACTTATCACCTCATCAAATTTTTAGTAAAATACTTCAATCAGTTTCACCTATAAACGATTGTAACACTTTAAAATCCCCACCTGTATAAATATTTGATCCTTACAATTAGGACTCTGCAGTAATTATCAATGTCTCAATAAGCGATGTGTTATTTATTCCTATTTATAAAGTCCGTCTTAAAATTGTAAATGTTTTTGTCAATAAAGATTTCATTGATAAATATAATAGGTATACTACCTTCCTATGTCTTTCTAAATTTTTATCTAAGTGTCAAGCAATCTGTTACAAATATATACATGCACTGTTCGAATAGTATTGTTTTGTTGATACAACCGAAATGTAGTTGTTTATGTTAATTTTATGTGAATTGTTTGTTGTTTGATTATATATCTAATTATAAAATAAAGATATTTTATAAGATATTGTTTCTGTAAAAATACCCCATGCTTTGTAAAAAAAATACGGAAAATGCTGGCGTTTTCTTTTTAATAATAAGGATTAAAGAACACGGTAGGTTGTTGCATTTCCTGGTTGTGTATTTATTTGTGACACCCCATGTAATAGTATGTACGTTATTTTTCTACGCATTTTTATTTGAATTGAACCTTCGTTTATCTTACACAGTTTAGTCCAGTCAAATTAAACCAAATTTTGACAAATAAAAACATTAATCTGTAAAGACCTGGATATTCGTATGCATGCTTATTACAACTTCCCAATGAACATACTAAAAATCCCCGTCAAAATATGCTGCGCTCGAGCCGCCATCATGGAAAAAAGATACACTTTTTCATTTGTTTGCCTATATCTGGGCAACTATAACTGACAAAAAATAGATCACATAAGAAATATAGCTAATTAAATTTCCTATAAAAAAAGCATATATACATTTTTTTCTCAAATACTTTAGCTGTAATTCGACGTTGAATAGCAAATTTATTTATATTTTTGCCCTAGATTTGCCTTTTTAATGAATTTTCTTTGAAAAATTCACTAATGAAGAGATCCCTACTTTTTAATTGTGAAAAAAATTCTTAAAATAAGCGCAAACTAGGCCCCCAAGAACTCATATTCAGGGTCTGCTTAAATTTTTATGGTTATATATATATATATATATATATATATATATATATATATATATATATATATATATATATATATATATATATTATATATATATATATATATATATATATATATATATATATATACATTGTATTGTTATTTAAAGTATAATTGATAATTAGGATGTCTAGATAATTTTTAAAATAAAATTATCGGATTAAAATCCAAACCAGAGACATTTAATACGATGTAAGATGAGTGAATTATAAAACCGGAGTAAATATTGAATAATTCAATTATAAAAGAACTTACATATCAAATTTTTATCGAGTAAGAACGGATAAATAGGTTAAGGTAATAAAGTTGCAAAGGAATAGAAAATATCTAAAAACAAGTAAAAATGCTATCACCAAATGTTAATGAATCAAAATATGTATAAGGTTCACAAGAAACAGACCATTTCTCACTTACTGATTAATATTTCTCAGAAAAGGTTTATATGTAAAAAAAGATACATGGAAAAATTCTCCAAATCTTGTGCATAAAGGGGGTTTAGTACATCCATGTATAATTAAAGCTGGTGTCAAAAAAATCTACAGATATAACCATCAGAGACATAGGTTATGGGAAATTTGAGATTTAAATATAAATATAAATTTTTAAGGGATAGTATAACAAATAATGATTGTGAGAAAATGAAATATCATTTAAAAGAAAGGACTGGCACCAAAATTAAGATAATCAGTGTTTTAAATGGAAAGGAAAAATATAAAACAAAGTAGACATAAACAAAGTTGTTAGGCGCAAGAGACTATAAATTAAGTGAGTGGTGGACGTGCCGCCACCTAGTTGCGTTTTAAAATACATTATATTTGTAGCTTGTAAGGCTAGATGTATTCTCGCCACAATTAGAACCGTAGACCGGTTTCGCTCTCAGAGCTCTTCAGTAGGGCTTACTAATTGTAGAGAAAATACACCTATAAAATAAAGCAACTATGGTGGCCAGCCTTCCAACACTAAGTGAGTGGTAGACACGAAGCAACGTGCCGCCACCTAGTTGCGGAACCAAGTAGTATCTTGTCACGCCAGCTCCAAATAACACAAAGTGTTAAAAAATAGAGACTGTATACAACCAACTAACAATTTAATAAACTGTCAGCCCTGGCCCATTTCTACCCTAATATAGGGACAAAGTATGTAAGGCTAGATGTATTCTCGCCACAATTAGAACCGTAGACTGGTTGCGCTCTCATTAAAGTTCTCCAGTACGGCTTACTAATTGTAGCGAAAATACACCTTAAAAATAAAACGGCTATGGTATCCAGCCTTCCGACACTAAGTGAGTGGTAGACACGAAGCAACGTGCCGCCAGCTAGTTGCGGAACCAAGTAGTATCTTGTCACGCCAGCTCCAAATAACACAAAGTGTTAAAAAATAGAGACTGTATACAACCAACTAACAATTTAATAAACTGTCAGCCCTGGCCCATTTCTACCCTAATATAGGGACAAAGTATGTAAGGCTAGATGTATTCTCGCCACAATTAGAACCGTAGACTGGTTGCGCTCTCATTAAAGTTCTCCAGTACGGCTTACTAATTGTAGCGAAAATACACCTTTAAAATAAAACGGCTATGGTATCCAGCCTTCCGACACTAAGTGAGTGGTAGACACGAAGCAACGTGCCGCCAGCTAGTTGCGGAACCAAGTAGTATCTTGTCACGCCAGCTCCAAATAACACAAAGTGTTAAAAAATAGAGACTGTATACAACCAACTAACAATTTAATAAACTGTCAGCCCTGGCCCATTTATACCCTAATATAGGGACAAAGTATGTAAGGCTAGATGTATTCTCGCCACAATTAGAACCGTAGACTGGTTGCGCTCTCATTAAAGTTCTCCAGTACGGCTTACTAATTGTAGCGAAAATACACCTTTAAAATAAAACGGCTATGGTATCCAGCCTTCCGACACTAAGTGAGTGGTAGACACGAAGCAACGTGCCGCCAGCTAGTTGCGGAACCAAGTAGTATCTTGTCACGCCAGCTCCAAATAACACAAAGTGTTAAAAAATAGAGACTGTATACAACTAACTAACAATTTAGAAAATTGTCAGCCCTGGCCCATTTCTACCCCAATATAGGGACAAAATATGTAAGGCTAGATGCATTCTCGCAACAATTAGAACCGTAGACCAGTTTCGTTCTCATTAGAGGTCTTCCGTACGGCATACTAATTGTAGCAAAAATGCATCTAAAGTAATACGGCTATAGTATAGCCAGCCTTTCAACACTAAGTGAGTGGTGGACGTGCCGCCACCTGGGCCAGGGCTGACAATTTTCTAAATTGTTAGTTAGTTGTATACAGTCTCTATTTTTAACACTTGTGTTATGTGTTATTTGGAGCTGGCGTGACAACCTACTACTTGGTTCCGCAACTAGGTGGCTCCACGTCCACCACTCACTTAGTGTTGAAAGGCTGGCTATACTATAGCCGTATTACTTTAGATGCATTTTTGTTACAATTAGTATGCCGTACTGAAGAGCTCTAATGAGAGCAAAACCGGCCTACGGTTCTAATTGTTGCGAGAATGCATTTAGCCTTACAGACTATAAATTGTTTGCCAAAATTAATGGAAATAATGCAAATAATTTAACTAAGGCCAAACCTTATAAATAAAGTGTATTGATTGTGTATGAACAATAATTGTAAAAATGAAAATTAGGTCAAAATTTTAAAAGGGGTATTTAAATTAAATAAAATCAGGAGTTTGTACTGTGAAACATGTAGTCTATTCAGAAAACAGGGCCCAAAAACCAGAAAGGAAAGCAATAAAGAGAAATAAGAAAAATTAGAGGCAGTAATGGTGCCTAAGGAAAATATTTCACAGGAAGATATGCCAGGAACAAGTGAAGGTCAAATAATACAAGAAGTTGTGACAGAGGTAACTATAAAAAACATACTGAACAAATGGAAGAAAAAGAAGTTCAAGAAAAACCGAAGAGTGAACAAGAAAAAATGTTTGAAATGATGATGGCAAGTTTTGCAGATATGAAAAACAATGTAGAATAAAATAAAAAGCATATTAATGAACAATTTACAAAAAAAAAATTGTAGAAATAAAAAACAACATGAATGAACAATTTGCATAACATTTTGTATAAATGAAAAACAACATGGATGAACAATTTATACAAAATTTTGACCACATTGAAAAGAAAATTGAAAACATGGAGAACAGCTTACAAAATAGAATATAAAAAATTCACAGGACATAATTATAATGAAAAAGGATTAAATGAAACTAGTATGGATACAGAAGAAAAGATACAAAAGAAGTTTGAGCATTTAAACAATAAACATGATATGAATGTAGGAAAAATGGAAGTATGTATGCAAGATACAAAAGAGGAAATATGATAGCTATAGATATGAAAATGGAGATAAAAAAAGAAGTACGAAAGGCAGAACAAAACACGATAGAACGAAAAATTGATAATGTATATGTAGATATGAAAACGAGAGGAGAGCAAGTCATTATAGAAAAATATCCTAGTAGAATAGGTTGTGTTCGCCGAAAGCGAATGCCACACCATTGCTAGGGAAAAAATGCTCGGTTGTCAAGGAAGTGTGTTTGTTTAAAAAATCAAAACAGAAGTTAATTCAGTATAATTTAAAAACGGTTGTTTTTAAACAAGTAAGGACCAGAAGTGACAGGTGTAGAACAGTGTAGAAAGTCTAGAATCACTATGGACAGTATAAATAGGCGAGCGGTACACAGAGTAAGTTAGTTTAGTATTGATTTATAGTGTGGTGTAGAATAAGTGATCATAGAGTATCAAGCGAGTCAGCAGTACGTGTTGGTGTATAAGAAGCGATCATAGAAGGAGAATAGTGGAATATAGTTCTATGGACATTTAGTGATAGAGAGAAATATTTTAGTTGATACTGGTGTTGGAAAATAGTTGGTTATAATAAATTAGTAGTTTGAAAAGATGTTTTGTTAGTCAACAAATCCAGTACCCCGTAGAACGTAACAACTGGTATCAGAAGTGGGATTTTCAAGCTGCTAGCAGAAATATTTTCCAGAATATTCGTTGCACAACGTGAAAATTTCTAGAATCTCTGGAAGATCAGTGTCAGCAGTAAGTCATAACTAGGTGTGTGCTTGAAACAGAATCAACTGTGTACCAAGCTTTAAGTACGTCTATGCGTAAGACACGTAGCGCAACAGCCAATATGGATGCCCAGCTATTGGAATTGATTAAAGAAAATAAAGAAGAAGCCAGAAAAAGGGATGAAGAGCTGAGAAAAAGGGATGAAGAAGCGAAGAAGAAATGAGAAAAAGAGATGAAAAGGCCAGACGAAGAGACGAAAAAGCCAAAGAAGAAGAGAGTGTACAGAGTAAATGCAGCTGGTGGTGCTCGGGTCCAGGTATTTCGCGCAACTGACGTCGAGATGCAAATTGGGACATGGAAGGCAAGGCAGAGAGTCTTAGTCGCCGCCATATCAGACCCAATTTTAATTGGCTTAGACATACTTCAAAGTCAGTGCGCTAAATTTGATCTTGGCACTAACATCCTGACTATCAGCGGTGAAGAAATAATAATGTCGCCTGGCAGTAACCTGGTAGTGCGAAAAATCACCATAGAGAAAAATAGCAACGTCTGCCGTGAAAGTGCCATTCCAGTGAAGGGAGCTGTGAGAGGAAGAGACAACCCAGTTACCCAGCCAGCAGCAAGTAGAGAAGAAATTATGAGAGAAGTGCAATATGAAGGGTGTAAAGACCTCGTAAATGTGAAGCCAACCCAGAAAAAGGTCAGTGAACACATTTGCTGGAACAGAGTCGATGTCGACAGGATGAATAGGTCCCGCCGAGATATTTGTGCAAGTAGAAACACCAGAACAAGAGCAACTACACGGAAGAACCAGTACCACGTAAGAACTTCGCTTGAAGAAATCTCCGACATATTGACGATAAAGAAAACCATCCACTCTGCTGTCGGAATGCATATACGAATAGAAAGCGACCACATGAAGACCCGTAATGACGTGCGAGCTAAGTCGGCTGGTTTTAAAGAAGAAGATCGGGTGTGGTTCTACAATCCAATACGACGCAAGGGACGGTCACCGAAATTACAGAAATTATAGAAAGGTCTTTATAAGGTGGCCAAAAGGATCAATGACGTTGTCTATCACATTCAGAGTATCCCGAAGAGCAAGATGAAGGTGGTCCATATGCACAGACTTACGCCATACCAAGAAATGTCAGAATTCGACCGGGACGATCGAATATAAGCGTGGGGCAGTGTCACATTTGTCCATGAGAATTAAGTTTATGGACTTTGTTACTTCTATGGTCAGTTGTAGTATGTGGTAATAGCGAACACTCTGGAATGGTATTTCTAGAAGGGACCAGAAGTGACAGGTATAGAAAAGTGTAGAAGGTCTAGAATCTCTATGGACAGTATGAATAGACGAAAGACACATAGAGTGAGTTCGTTCAGTATTGAATAAGTGTGGTGAAGAAGTGACCATAGAGTATTAAGCGAGTCAACAATAAGTGTTGGTGTTTAAGAAGCGATCATAGAAGGCGAGTAGTGAAATACAGTTCTATGGACATTTAATAATAGAGAGAAATATTTTATTTGATACTGGTGTTGGAAAATAGTTGGTTATAATAAATTAGTAGTTTGAAAAGCTGTGTTTTGTTAGTCAACAAATCCAGTACCCCGTCGAACGTAACAATATATATATATATATATATATATATATATATATATATATATATATATATATATATATATATATATATACATATATAAATAAATTTTCCATTCATATATGAACAGTTACTTAATAGCTACTTAATATAATCAATTACTATATAATTAAACATTACAATACAAAATACAATTTAATAATAACAGTAATTCACTAAGTGAAGATTGGAACCTGTGATGAGCACTAATAAGCACACTTGGATAACCAAAATCACCAAAACGCATGTTAAAAGACTTGAAGATCGTTTCACTAACCAAGTTAGTGTCATCAGAGGATGATTAATTCTAAATTATTTATCCGTCTTCATGACTTCTCTAACTTTGTTAGTGAAACGATCGGCAGATCGGTTAAGATGTGTTGTGGTGATTTGCGTGCTTCAGGTGTGCTTAATAATAATAATACTCAATTTAAATAAAATTTATACTCTTTATTTAACAAAAATTTTCACATTGTATATAAAATATCATAATAATAAAAATAATACACCAGAATAATATCACAATAATTCAAATTATATATATATATATATATATATATATATATATATATATATATATATATTATATATATATATATATATATATATATATATATATATATATATATATATATATATATATATATATATATATATATATTATGTTTAACACCGATAACCCAAAAAAAATTGATCAAGTTTGCTGAGTACCTTCCTTTTGCAAGTAGCTTGAATAAGTTCGTTACCCAGGAAAATCAGCTCAGGTATTCCCGGAAAATGTTGTGTTTCCTTTTTGGAAAAAAATTATATCTCCGAAATAACAAAGTAAGGGCAACCAAATTTCGTACGCGTGTTTTTAGTATAAAGGGTGAACCATGTAGCAAAACTTGGGTCTGTAAGTTTAAAAAAAAAATTGTGTTTTCCTCAAAACGTCAAAGTCGCGATTTTAAACGTCAAAGTTGGCAACATCTAGGCAAAGAACCTGAAACAAATACGAATAATGTAAAGAAAATGTTGCAAGAAGAGTGTTCTGCAACCACTTAAGTTTCAGCTTCCAGAAAATTCATTTCAAATAGACTCTTTCTCTGATACTTAAGATGTAGTTTTGGTTAAGGTCATTATAACGATCTATAATTTTTAGCAAATTTTCATAGAAAAGATTCGTTCACAAGGAGACCGCGATTTTGAATTATAAAAGATTTCTTCAAATGATCAAATGAGTGCAAACTAGGCCCCCTAGACTCCATATCTGGGTTTAGTTTCAGCTTTTATTCAGACGACCAATCACAGACTATGATTCGGGTTTTTGCCATGACAAACAAATATTTTGAAGCTGTGATTGGTTGTATTAAGCCTTGGTTAACTAACGGGCCGCTAAATATTTAATCGATCTTTGTGAAACCGGGCATTATAGTTTGTTTTGTTTTTTCCAAATTAAAAGTAAAATCTGAAAGACATGCGTGTAAGCGACTTATTGGTTAAGGTCCAATGCCTGGCCGACCGAGTAGTTAACTGCCATGCGTAGATTGATTAATACAACAGGTATAAACCATACATTAACAGTAACCAAACAAAATTAATAATAGGCATAAAAAATACTACCCGAACCAACAATCGTGAAATCTCGGCCACAAATACCGCAAATGACAGACACGAAATAAAAAAATTGCCAAGTGATTGTTTTTAGCTGGGAGATTTAATAAATTTTTAAAATACATTATATTTGTAGCTTGTAAGGCTAGATGTATTCTCGCCACAATTAGAACCGTAGACCGGTTTCGCTCTCAGAGCTCTTCAGTAGGGCTTACTAATTGTAGAGAAAATACACCTATAAAATAAAGCAACTATGGTGGCCAGCCTTCCAACACTAAGTGAGTGGTAGACACGAAGCAACGTGCCGCCACCTAGTTGCGGAACCAAGTAGTATCTTGTCACGCCAGCTCCAAATAACACAGTGTTAAAAAATAGAGACTGTATACAACCAACTAACAATTTAATAAACTGTCAGCCCTGGCCCATTTCTACCCTAATATAGGGACAAAGTATGTAAGGCTAGATGTATTCTCGCCACAATTAGAACCGTAGACTGGTTGCGCTCTCATTAAAGTTCTCCAGTACGGCTTACTAATTGTAGCGAAAATACACCTTTAAAATAAAACGGCTATGGTATCCAGCCTTCCGACACTAAGTGAGTGGTAGACACGAAGCAACGTGCCGCCAGCTAGTTGCGGAACCAAGTAGTATCTTGTCACGCCAGCTCCAAATAACACAAAGTGTTAAAAAATAGAGACTGTATACAACCAACTAACAATTTAATAAACTGTCAGCCCTGGCCCATTTCTACCCTAATATAGGGACAAAGTATGTAAGGCTAGATGTATTCTCGCCACAATTAGAACCGTAGACTGGTTGCGCTCTCATTAAAGTTATCCAGTACGGCTTACTAATTGTAGCGAAAATACACCTTTAAAATAAAACGGCTATGGTATCCAGCCTTCCGACACTAAGTGAGTGGTAGACACGAAGCAACGTGCCGCCAGCTAGTTGCGGAACCAAGTAGTATCTTGTCACGCCAGCTCCAAATAACACAAAGTGTTAAAAAATAGAGACTGTATACAACCAACTAACAATTTAATAAACTGTCAGCCCTGGCCCATTTATACCCTAATATAGGGACAAAGTATGTAAGGCTAGATGTATTCTCGCCACAATTAGAACCGTAGACCGGTTGCGCTCTCATTAAAGTTCTCCAGTACGGCTTACTAATTGTAGCGAAAATACACCTTTAAAATAAAACGGCTATGGTATCCAGCCTTCCAACACTAAGTGAGTGGTAGACACAAAGAAACGTGGTGCTGCCTAGTTGCGGAACCAAGTAGTATGTTGTCACGCCAGCTACAAATAACACAAAGTGTTGGCTGGCTACCATAGCCGTTTTATTTTATAGGTGTATTTTCGCTACAATTAGTAAGCCGTACTGAAGAGCTCTAATGAGAGCAAAACCGGTCTACGGTTCTAATTGTGGCGAGAATACATCTAGCCTTACATACTTTGTCCCTCTATTAGGGTAGAAATGGCCCAGGGCTGACAATCAATTAAATTGTTAGTTGGTTGTATACAGTCTCTATTTTTTAACACATTGTGTTATCTGGAGCTGGCGTGACAAATTACTACTTGGTTCCCCAACTAACTGGCGGCACGTTGCTTCGTGTCTACCACTCAGTTAATATTTGTAGCTTGACGAACGGCACCCCAAATACAGTTTTAGACTGAAAGTGTAGCATAGAATAGTGGAAATGAAAACATAATCAAGTCAAGTCTCTATAAAAATGATTTTGAAACAGCTTGTTCTTTTATCTTTAAACTTAAACATAATAGGTTACCTAAAATGACGAAACAGGCATGAATGTATTTTAAGTGACAAGTCTATTAATTCCGTAGTTAATTGCTAAGTTTACGTATAATATAATATAAAATATCCCGGCGCACGAAACGAGCGTGAAATATCACGTAAACAAAACGTTAGTTAACGTATCCTCAGATAGCTCAGTGATAGCGTGCTTGTCTTCTACGCGGAAAGATCCGAGATTGATTTCTGCTCGATAAATGTATGATTTTTTGTTGTTTTACTTTCAAATTTGGAGAAACAATAGTGTACGGGTTTTATACGTTTTGAACAAGGTCTCATTTTTATTTAAAACGCCGGAATAACTTTTGTCACCTTTCAGTCTGAAATGCTAATTTCAGCAGACAATTTGTTATTATTGATATTGAAAAACCGGTTTGATTAGTTTGGCTAAAATGATATAATTCAGGCGACTAATAAGGAAAAATAACTACCACGTTTATTATTTGGCAGATACTTTACTTTTCTAAATATAAAGTAAGTTTTCTTCTGGAAATCTTGTGTAGCTTTCATGAAATTTTACATCTAAAATCGATCTTCAAGGTCTGTGTGAGCTTAAAGTTATAATTTTAGTAATATGCCGTATAATAATAGTGTACAATTCTTATAAAATTGCACTTCCATACCGCACTTGCTGAGTCCCATAATTTTTTAATTCCTTTTATTTGTACCATACCGTACAAGACTAGTTCAAATGGTGTTCCTCAGAACTCATATCATTATTACAAAAGGAATGGGGGAGGTACACAAAAAGACCTAGGATTAGCTAATTAACTTGTATTGTATTAGTTCTAACTTATATCTTTGTTTTAGCTACTCAAGCTTTCTCTAGTAAATAACATTATCCAAGAATTGATGATCAGATTGAAATTTACTTCTGGGGGACTGAAAATTTTCCGTTTTCTCTAAACGGTTGTGTACTCTGTTGTAATCGAAATTGTATCGACGGCCTTTTCTCATATGATTAGGAATCGTTTTGGTACCATGTAGATGAAGAACAATCTTTCCAATAGTGCCGGTGTTTCCTGGAGGTCCTACCTGAAATTCAACAAATATTTTTTAAAGAAAAACATACTAGCAATACAAGTAAATAGATAGTTTTCAGTTGACAGAGTAGAGAAATAAACTTCTTAAAACAATTACCGCATATCCCCGAACCACCTAAAAATAATATTTTTTTAAATTTTTATTTGGTGTAAAATAAGAAGATATAACAAAACCAGAGAAACCAAAGTATACTTATAAAAAATAATAAGATTGGATAATAAAGGAAAAATAACTCTGAAGTAAACAGAACAAAAATCTAGCATCTTTCTGACACTTGTGTAACAAAAACTGCTCCTGCAGCAGGTGGACACTACCCTTCTTGATTCTCTGAACAGACTAAATGCAAAAATAAGCAAAAGCACACGTTGTGGCGTAAATTCACAAAGTCTGGACGCAGCCAGTGTGTCAGGATAGTGAGTTTTCATAAAAATAAATAAATAAATAGAAATAATAAAAGACATCACATAAATGGCACCCTTCCGTCTAGAAGCTCTGAGCAGCTTGGGCAGGGGGAGTTCAAATAGAAAAGATAACGGACACGCACCCAACACACAGTGACAGAAACTCAGAATCGAACCCGGACACTCCCTGTAGCAGCCAAACACTCGTTTTCTATTGGTAAAAACGGCGTATCAGAATTTTTGATATGCGACAAAAATATAAAAATAGCCTGGACGCAGCAAGTGCGTTATGGTAGTGAATTTTCATAGAAATGATCTGGCACAAAATATTTTATTATAACTTTTTTTTATTGTAACATAGAAATTTAAATTTTGGTGTATAGTTTACTTTTTATATCGTAAACCTACCTACGCAATTTGGTTATCATAGATGTTTTATTTTTTAAGATAAAAATTTTTTTCAAATGAAAACTCAAAATTTATCCGGAAAACCTCGTCCGATTTTTTCGATTAACGAACTTGTCAAAGCCATTTACAAAGGGAAGGTACACGCCAAATCTTATCAAAATCAGCCCATTATTCTTTGAAATAAAAATTTATATATATATATATATATATATATATATATATATATATATATATATATATATATATATATATATATATATATATATATATATATATAAAATTGAAACTGACCCCGGATATGGGTTCTAGGGGTGCTAGTTCGCGCTCATTTGCAAAAATTTTTTCAAAATTCAAAAGTCGGGATCTCCCCATTGGTGAATTTTTTCTACGAAAATTCACTAAAAGATTGCAAAACAGTTGAAATAACTCAAAACGAAGAAGAATTTTTCACTTATAAACGTGCAATATAATTCGATGGAAAATGCAAACGTGCAATAAAATAGGGGGTGTTCGATTCAGAAAATTTGTAACACGAACGAGTTATGGGCCACCTTGTGATTATTAAAATAATTTTGTAATACGCAACTTAAGACACCCTATAATTAACGTATACAATTAATTCTCGTATCTTGTCTAATAACGAATATTAGTAGACCGGTGCATTGGTCGAAATTCGACCGTAATTCATTAAATTTTTAAGTTTGAACGTTATTGATTTTTTTTGTCATGGAGTATATCTCTATAATCTTAGTGCACTATTTGACCACAGACTTTTATGTGTTTGACAGTCAGTATGTATGCATTTATATACATCTGTTTGACCATAGAGTAATATCTGTCTGACATTGACAGATTAGATATTAACGGTAGGCTCAGAACTAGCATCCGACTATCGAATTAAAACAAAGCATTGTTTAATCAATTTGTACATACATTTTATCTGTCTGCACTTATTCTTCATCGCCAAATCTCACACTCCTCTGTTTGCTCAATGCGGTTAAAAAGGGGTATAAAGTTTTTTCTCTACGTATTTATATATATATATATATATATATATATATATATATATATATATATATATATATATTTGTGTGTGTGTGTGTGTGTGTGTACCATAGAAATACTTCAGCCCATATATGTGTGTTCTAGAAGGGCCAAGTTTGCGCATATTTGAAGAAATAAGAGAGATGTGAGGCTTAGGGTTGAACACACTGAGGCCTTACAGACGATCTCCGGCGAGATTTGGGGAGTAGGCAGAGTGAGGCCCCGTAATCGAGCTACAACAACCCAACACACCTTTGCCCACTACTACTCTAAGGAGTATGCAGTTTGAGGCCTTAGTGTTCATATACTTACATATTTCCTTTTCCCCTTGAAAATGGCTCCAAAATAGGAGACGATACGTCGAGTTTTAATAAATTCTGGACTCTGTTCAATCCGAGAACCAAGTATGTCTTACATTAAAAACCAAACATATATATATATATATATATATATATATATATATATATATATATATATATATATATATATATATATATATATATATATATATATATATATATATATATATATATTATAAACATATAAAAATTGAAACTAACACCGGATATGTGTTCTAGGGGGCCTAGTTCGCACTCATTTGAAGAGATCTTTTTTAAGAAAATTCACTAAAAAGGCATGGTATTCCAGAATATCTAAGGCGCTTATAAAGGATTTTCCAGCGCAGAACGCATATTATCAGAAAATCGAGCAAGTGGCTAGATCTAACACAGCAAATTCTGGAACTACGCTAGTTATAAAAACAAAAAAAACTTTTAAAATTTTTCTCGAGAATGTATCTGATCAGGATTTTATAGACAGTTTGGCTACGCAAATCAAGCAATCTGTGATTTCCAAAAAATGATAATGATAAGTCTTTAGTTGATTACAATGCCAACTTTGTTTCCACATTTTATATTAATCATTTTACTGACTAAAATCATTGCAGCTTCGAAAAGAATTAAACCTAGCCTCTCATGTGGTCCAGACTTTATACCAGAGGCGATTGCTTGACTGCTTTACTAACACCGTCCAGAAGGATTATTGATCTAATATTAAAGACGGTACTTTTCCCAGATAAATGGGAGATATTGCGTACTGTGTCCATTCAAAAATCAAACCTGCTGTACAACACTGCTGATTATCGTCCGACAACTACCCTTCCTGTTTTCTCAAGACTTTTAAAGCCCGTTTAGACTGGCAAATTGTGCTTAAAATAGTCAACAAAATATCTGTGTCTCAGTATGGCTGTATTGCGTGGGGATCTACGGTCACAAACATTGTGTCGATTACACAATTCTGTGTAGCTGCTTTATATCATGTTTTACAAGTACTAAAAGTTCAGCTTTAGCACCTACTTTGTTTCTTCTCCACATCAATGACCTCCTCTCTAGCACTTCTAACCCAGTTCACAGTTACGCGGATGACAGCACCCTCCACTTAAATATACAATATTCCAAGCATGTTGCTTTAGCCCAATTAGGTGAGGATCGCAGACTCATGGAGGGTTTTGTCTCTGTGGATCTCTAAAAAATACTGGGGAAGTATAAATTTTGTACAATTCATCTCCACCAAATCTCAGTCTTGCTTTCTATCTCATAAGAGATACACCAGCTCTAGACCCATCACAATGAACAACCAAGTTATTCAAAGTAATGAGTCCTTTTCACTTGTTGGCATTTCTGTGGATCGAAATCTCAATTGGCACCAACATGTAACTCAATTGCAGAAGCGGCTGCTAAGAAATTAGGTTTCCTCTTCCGGGCTCGCAAATACTTTTCACCAGCTAATCTCTATACCTTATATACTTCACAAATAAGGCTAAACCTTGAATACTGCTCCCACATCTGGGGTGCCGCTGCCGCTTCTACACTCGCTATCCTAGACTCCATTCTATACGTCGGTGACCCTACCCTCACCCAAAGGCTGCCAACCCTTGCCCACCGACGTGCCGATGGTGACCTCTCTCTTTTATAGATATCTGCACGAGCACTGCTCAGAGGAGCTTTCTTCCATAGTTCTCCCACCTGCTGCCTCCAAAAGATCTACCAGGGGAGCAGAGCGAATGCACCCTTTTACTGTCCAGGTCACCAGACATAGAACACCTTGTTGTGCCCGTTGTTTTGTCCTGAGGACTTCCAAGTTGTGGCATTTTTTGCCGGCACATATTTTTCCTTGTCCTCCGAACCTCCAAACCTTCAAGTCCAGAATTAACAAGTTGCCTCTTTCCTCCTTGTCGACACCCACGGTATGATAGTATTTAGGCTGTGAGCCCTCGTGGTGTGTTGTTGAAGTAAAAAAATAATACAAAAATGTCATATACTCTGATGAGTCCAAAGCCTTTGACCGACACAACCATAAACATCTTCTAAATAAACTTTCGGATTATCTATGAATGTTATCAGTTTGTTTAGTTCCTATTTGAACAACATGAAGCAATTTGTCCAGGTCAGCGGTTACAGATCGGATTTTCATACCGCATACAGGGTTTGACACTTGGTCCACCCTTATTTGATATATTTATTAATGATGTCACACATGTACCGGGTGTTGCACATTTAATTTATGCTGATAATATCAAAATATTTCTTAATATCAACAATCTGAAACTGTTAGAAGCCTCAGAAAAGTATTCGTGTTTTTAGAAAGTGATGCAGTAGCAATGACCTCTTACTTGTCAATGTCAATAAATTCCATATTATGTCGTAATACGGAAAGCAAAATCCTCACTCATGTGATTATAACATGGGAAATGGTCTACTGGATCCTCCTATCACAGATAAAAAGCTTGGTGTTATATTTTGGTAAACTCTACCTTTTTAACCACATTATGAGACCAATGCATTGCTTCTGCTTCCAAGAGTCTCGGGTTCTTAATAAGAAGCGGCAATTGTTTTCTTTACCAGATACACCTTATCTCTTCTTTACATTTGTCAGGTCACATCTTGAATATGCATCAGTTGTTTAGGCTTATAACCATGGTGTGCATATGGATAGTCTTGAATATGTGCAAGGTAAATTCCTTAAGTTTTTATGCTTCCATGTCGACGCACAGTACCCCTATATATGAACTTCTCAAATAAATCTACTGCAGCGTCCTACATTCTCTCTGTGCAAACTGGAATGCAGTGTTTTATTATTGTTTTTCTACAATTACTACATTAACTGTCCTCAAATATTCTTAAATCATTGAATTTATATGTTCTACGTCTAGAAGCTCTCTTCCCAAATACTTTTTACGCTCCTGTATGTCGTACTAAACGAATGGAATAATCTCTAAATAATTGTTTGTGTAGGAATTACTCTATGTTGCAGGACAGCCTTGATATTGAGCGGAAGTGCAATGTGACAATCTGAGGTAGTTTGGTCTGTTCGTTTTGGATGTAACAGTCATTTTTCTTGATGTTATGTTACATCAAGTACCTATCTTTATTGTTAATAGTGTTTAAATTGTTGTTTTCTACTTCACATCCTTAACTTGCAACTTGCTGTTGGATGATGTATTTTATAAATAAAATTAAGGAAATGAATTTAAGATTCATATTGCCTCCCTTGGACCTTACTACCGACCCCTAAACCCATCTGCATGCTTAAAATTAAAGTTTACACATCTTGTTTCGGTATATTGTCCCACGCTTCTAGAAACGCATGAGCGAGCTCATTCAATGCTTCGGAACTATTTGGTCGATTGCAAAGTCGCCTTCCAAGGGTATCCTACATGTAATCAGTGATGTTTAAATCGGGGATCTAGCCGTTCCAATGGAAAATTTTGCAAATATTACTATATTATTCAGGTCAGCTCAGGTCATAAATGGCGCAAAGGAATCACATATGGTTTTGGAACCTCTCTTATGTAGGTACCTATTTGTGTTTTATGATGTCATTTGAATCATAGTAATCTGTATGTACATGGCAATTGATGAGATGCCACACAATCCCGCCGATACCACCAACTGACCTATATTATTCAGGTCAGGTCAGGTCATAAATGGCGCAAAAGGAACCACATATGGTTTTGAAACCTCTCTTATGTAGGTACCTATTTGTGTTTTATGACGTCATTTGAATCATATCAATCTGTATGTACATGGCAATTGATGAGATGTCACACCATCCCGCCGGTACCACCAAATGTCCTATATTATTCAGGTCAGGTCAGTTCATAAATGGCGCAAAAAGAACCACATATGCTTTTTAAACATCTCTTATGTAGGTACCTATTTGTGTTTTATGATGTCATTTGAATCATAGTAATTTGTATGTACATGGCAATTGATGAGATGCTACACCATCCCGGCGAGACCACCAAATGTCCTATATTATTCAGGTCAGGTCAGGTCATAAATGGCGCAAAAAGAACCACATATGGTTTTGAAACCTCTCTTATGTAGGTACCTATTTGTGTTTTATGATGTCATTTGAATCAAATCAATCTGTATGTACATGGCAATTGATGAGATGTCACACCATCCCGCTGGTACCACCAAATGTCCTATATTATTCAGGTCAGGTCAGTTCATAAATGGCGCAAAAAGAACCACATATACTTTTTAAACCTCTCTTATGTAGGTACCTATTTGTGTTTTATGATGTCATTTGAATCATAGTAATTTGTATGTACATGGCAATTGATGAGATGCTACACCATCCCGCCGAAACCACCAAATGCACCCAATTTACGAATATTGCGCTACAGTTATTTCTGCTTTTTGCACACCCTTTGGCGTCGATCACTTGTAGATTGACTAAACCTACATTTATCAGAAAACAAAACGTAGGTCCATTGCTTAATTCTCCAATTCACATCTTGTCTTACTAATGCAAGTCGCCCTACACGGTGTTCCCTAGGGCCCCGCTGCTGGTCGTCCTGGCTTTAGATTATCTTAGTGTAAACGATTTCTAATTATTTGGTCAGGAATTTGCACATTGTGCACTCACTGCTGTAGATTTTGTAAAAATCAAGCATATACGGTCTTGTTTCTACGTAAAATTACATTTAAAATCGACCCTGAATGTGTAGGGCGCCTTGAATATACGTTGGTGCCCTTAGACTATCTACTAATCGAAGATTTGGCAACATTTAACATTTCGGCCACGCTTACTTGTACCATTTCTTCAAGAAAAAATGTATGGTCGGCTATATACGTTAAATATCCTGGATTGCATCTACCTTTATTTGTTATAACTAAAAATGCAGTTATACTATTCCAATCATGTTTATTTCATTGTAAAAGCAAACCGAAAATAATGATTATTTAAAGTAAAGTGATACAGGAGAAAAACTGGTTGTAAACAAATTAAAACAAGGTTAGTTTTTCATATGCCATAACTAACTAAGTACACTTGAAGAGGCCAAATCACCACAACACATTTTAAAAGGCCTGACGAAGTTAACGTCATCAGAGGATGAAAATTTCTTCAGAATTTCTGATGACGCTAACTTGGTTAGTGAAACGATCGACAGGTTTTTTTTAAATGTGTTGTGGTGATTTGGATTCTCCAAGTGTACTTATCAGTGCTCATCACAGGTTCCAATCTTCACTTAGTTATGCCATGATTCTAGAATATTGTGAGATGTACGACAGGGTCGCCATCTCGGTGCGGAACCAGGTAGTACGCTATCACGACAGTTCCATATAACACAAAATGTTATAAAATAGAGACTGTGTACAACCAACTAACAATTTTTAAATTGTCAGCCCTGCCCCATTTTATAACATTTTGTGTTGTTTAGAGCTGTCATTACAGCATACTACCTGTTTCCGCACCGAAATGGCGACCCTGTCGTACATCTCACAATATTCTAGGAGGCTGGCTACCATAGCCGTATTACTTTATGGGTGTGTTCTCGCTGTAATTAGTATACCGTACTGATGAGCTCTAATTATAGCAAAACCGGTCTGCGGTTATAATTATGGCGAGAATACCTCTAGCCTTACATACATTGTCCCTATCTTAGGGAAGAAATGGGCATGGGCTAACAATTTACAAAATAGTTAGTTGGTTGTACACGGTCCCTATTTTATAACATTTTGTGTTATTTGCAGCTGTCGTGATGACAGCATACTACCTGGTTCCGCACCAAGATGGCGACGCTATCGTACATCCCACAATGTTTTAGGAGGCTGGCTACCATAGCCGTATTACTGTATAGGTGTGCTCTCGCTGTAATCAGTATACCCTACTGATGAGCTCTAATTAGAGCGAAACCGGTCTGCGGTTCTAATTGTGGTGAGAATATATCTAGCCTTGCGCCATAATTCTTTTAAGTCTCTTATTAGTGAATTTTCGTAGAAAAAATTCACTAATGGGGAGATCCCGACTTTTGAATTTTGAAAAAATTTTTGCAAATGAGCGCGAGCTAGGACCCCTAGAACCCATATCCTGGGTCAGTTTCAATTTTTATATGTTTATATATATATATATATATATATATATATATATATATATATATATATATATATATATATATATATATATATATATATATATATATATATATATATATATATATATATATATATATATACATATATATATATATTTATATATATATATATATATATATATATATATATATCTATATTTATATATATATATATATATATATATATATATATATATATATATATATATATATATATATATATATATATATATCTATATTTATATATATATTTATATATATATATATATATATATATATATATATATATATATATATATATATATATATATATATATATATATATATATATATATATATATATATATATATATATAACTCAAAAAATAATGGGCCGATTTTGATAAAATTTGGCATGTACCTTCCTTCTGTAAATGTCTTTGATAAGTTCGTTAATCAGAAAAATCGGACTAGGTTTTCCGGAAAAATTTTGAGTTTTCATTTGAAAAAAAATTTTATCTTAAAAAATAAAAAATCTATGATAACGAAATTTGGTAGGTAGGTTTACGATATAAAAAGTAAACTATACTCCAAAATTTAGATTTCTATGTTACAAGCAAAAAAGTTATAATAAAATATTTTGTGCCAGATCATTTTTATGAAAATTCACTACCATAACGCACTTGCTGCGTCTTCGACTTTTTTTTTAATTTAGCATTGTGCTGGTATTTGAAAAAATGTTTTTGGGAAACAATGATAGGTTTAATTAGGCGTTAGTCGTTGTTGCCCCTACTTTTTAAAGTCGTTCCATACTAAGTACAGTCCTTGTTTTCTTCTCTGCAACTGGTTTCACATTTTGCGGTATCGTGAGACATGAGAAAATGTATCCTGCCTGGCGATACACTTAAAGGCGAAAACGGTTGCAGAGAAGAATAACAAGCATTTCTAAAACCAGAACGATGTCTATATCTGTATTTAGTATTTTTTATGTCAGGGCTGCCAACTAAAAAACAATGGTAATTCGTAATAATTAGTTCTAATGTCCATTAGTCGAAGATCAGTTCTGTGTCATTTACTTTGAATAATTTGTCAATGTTTAAATATATTAATGATCGTAATTAAATTATGCTCTGTGTGTAAGTTGACTGCATAATTACGTCAAATGCGGCTCAAACCAGGGAATGATTTTTATAAGTACACTTGGAGTACCCACATCACCATAACACATCTTTTTAAAGACCTGACAATCGTTTCACTAACAAAGTTAGTGTCATCAGAGGATGAAAAATTCTGAGATTTTTTAGCTTCTGATGACGCTAACTTTGTCAGTTGAACGATCGTAAGCTCTTTAAAAACTGTGTTGTGGTGATTTCGGTTCTCCAAGTGTACTTATCAGTGCATCACAGATTCCAGTCTTCACGTAGTGCATGATTTTTATATTTCTGTTTGATCCTACGTGTGTTTATTCAAGGAGTTTAAAAAGGAAGTAATTTGTGCAGTTATTTTTTGACGATAATTACTTTTGTTTCAATTACAGCACAGCACACCTTGATCATAAATCATAATAATAAAAAATTACTCGATATAAAGGAAATTGTTAGTATCAATTTTAACAAATTAATCAAAAAAAATTAACATTTGGTGTCAGAAGTGGGATTGAACTGTGTCAGGAAAAAGCAGATCCAGTGTGGAGAAGCGGTATGAAAGAAATGAACCAGTTGAGTAAATTGATAGCTACACAAGAACAAAAGCAAACTGCAGAATGTCTAGACAAGGCTATTGCCCACAGCCGGACACAAACGGCTGAAGAAAATGCAAAGATCAAAAAAGAAAATCTGAAAGCCATTACTCAGAGCTAAAACCAAATGCAGAAGGTCTCGAAAATACAGGGTGTGGCCAAAAGCACACATATACGGCTAGAAAAGTTGGAAAAGCTGGTTAATAGTGCTGATCAAAATGCAAATTATTAGTGGATATAAAGATACATAAATTAGATATGGAAATGCATAAATCCCTGAACCAGACATTTGCAGAACGTCTCCAGAGTTTGGAAATGGAACCGCGTCTGGCCACACTGAAAGGAAGACCTGCAACGACAAATGGTCAGGTGTGCGCGATATCTGTCAAAGCAAATACATTCGATGGGAAAGCTCTGTGGGAACAGTCTCTGTGTCAGTTTAAAACGGTCACAAATATAAATAAGTGGAGTGGTATAGCCAGCATGCTTGTTGCTCACTTGCGAGGTGATGCGGTCAGTATCCTGTGCACTTTACCTGAACACGAGAGATGCAGCTATATGACTCGAATTGCCCAACTGAATAGTCGCTACTGAGTAGACGCCTTGGTGCATCTCGACTATCACAAGCTGCATGCTAGATAACAAGGAGCTAAGGAATACTTGTCACAGTTTGATTTCGACATCCAGTACTTGAGCCCGACTTTCAAGAGCAGTCCACTGAAGACGCAGGAGTTGGTAGCTGTACGGCAATTCATTGAAGGATTACACATCGAACGCAAGAAGCCGCAATACTGGCCAACACTAAGACCCGGCGAGAAGTCATGAATAAGGCTGTGGAAATCGATTCCATCAAGACTTTCCGGCGGGACACTAGAGTGAGAGCTATGACAGGAGTGACCCAGTGAAAGAGCGTGAGATTTTGTGTAGCCAGACAAGGACTGTCAATAACAGGCCCAAGACTCGCCTTATCTGCTGGAGGTATGATAAGCCAGTACACAGCCAAACATTCTGCAGAGAAGGACCTGTCGCTTCAAACCGTAGTATCATCCCACCGGCAATTAGGGGAGGATCTAGTTGGGTAAACGAAAATTAGCCAAGTTCAAGGAGCAGAACCTGACTAGCACTCTCCAAAGCGCCACGAAACATCCGCCTCTGGACGGCACATCAAACAAGTAACAGTCCTTATGTGGAAAGCCAGATAGAAGGCCAGGGGTGTCATGTGTTCATCGATACTAGTGCTAATGCCACTATTGTGAACACAATGTTAGTTACGATCGGTGACACAACTGTACAAGAACTAGATGCGTCTGTAAATATATGAAGTATTTCTGGAGACAGTGTGCCAGTGCAAGTACCAACAGAAGTATAATTCAGACTTGGTGACTTTCAAACAAGACATAAGTGCCTCGTGGCAGACATTACCGAGCAATGCAATTTGGGAATTGACGGTTTGCAGAGACATGGGTGTCGCATAGACCTAGAAAATAACGTGCTACATCTCCCATTAAAGCGACTGAATGGTACAATTGAGCCTCTATTGCGTGGACGTGAGACTTCCAAAAGATGTAGCGGCGGCTAGATGTGAACCTGTCGGGAGCATAGTGGCAGAGGTACCAGTAGGGGAAGCTGCGACAGAGGGAATGCCCGCACGCCTGGAAATGTTGCTGAGGCAAAGCACACAAGCCCCGAAGAAGACACAAGCCCAGAAGGTGAGAAAACTGTTGTTAGAATTTAAAGACGCTTTTGCCCTACACAGTAGTAATTCTGGCAGGACCTATCTAGTACAACACAAGATAGATATCGGTAGAGCGCAGCTCATTAAGCAGCCACCAAGGAGGGTCCCCATCTCACAGAGTAAGAAAGTGAGATCCCTGGTTACAGATATGATGAATAGAGATGTCATCGACCCTTCAAATAGACCATGGTCTTTATTTGTCGTACTGGTTAAGAGGAATGATGGCACGACTTGTTTCTGTGTAAATTATAGAAGGCTCAATCAGGTTACTAAAAAGGACTCCTACCCACTGTCAAGGACAGATGATACCATCGAAGCTGTATCAGAGTCATCATGATTCTCGACGTTAGAATTTCAGTGGCTACTGGCACGTGGAGGTGTCTCCCGAGGAGAAATCTAAGACTGCATTCAGCATGCTGGGAGGCCACTGGCAGCTCAAAGTCATGTCCTCTGGACTCTCTAACAGCCCGGCCATGTTTGAGAGGCTGATAGAAAGTATACTGCGAGGTATATCCTGAGACGTCGCCCTCGTGTATCTGGACGATGGGATTGTTAATGCAAGTACTTTCGACAAAGAACTATCTCAGCTAAAAAAGGTCTTCATCCGACTTTGAGAGTCCAAACGGAAGCTGAACCCTAAGAAGTGTATCCTGTTCCAGACACGAGTAAAATATTTATGGCATATCGTGTCAGCTGATAGCATCTAAACCGACCAGGATAAGACAGAGTGCAGCAGAAAATGGCTTACCACTCGAGATAAGACGGTGCTAAGAAGTTTCCTGGGACTATGTGCTCACTATCGCCGTTTTGTAAAGAACGTTTCCAGCATCGCTAATGCGCTGCATGCCTTCGAAGAAGAAAGCAGAATGTTTGAATGGTCCCAATATGTCGGAAGGCGTTTAGCATACTAAAGCAGAAACTTCTGCATCGATACTAGCATTCCTTAGAAAATAAGGGATGTACTATCTGGACACAAATCCTAGCCATACATCCATTGACTGTGTGCTATCACAAGAGCAAGATGGCGAAGAGTAGGTGATCGACTACTTTAGTAGAAACCTAGCTCAACCAGAATGAAATTATTGTGTCACTAGGAAGGGACTACTAGCCATCGTGAAGTCCATTGAGCACTTCTTCCATTACCTCTATGACAGAGAGTTTATACTGAGAACTGACCATGCAGCACTAAACTGGCCGATGAACTGCAAAAATCCGGAGGTCAGATAGCACTTTGGCTAGAAAAGCTACAGCAGTATACCTTCCAAGTTAAACGCAGCTTTGGGAAAAAGCATAGTAACACCGATGCTTTATCCAGAGGACCCTGTGATGCCACACAATGCAGTCATTGTGCTCGGCAACAAAGCAAAGAAGCAGCCGCTCGAGCTACAACAGTGCAAGTTTACTATGGTGGTCAGCTATGGCCCTCAATGGATGACGTTCACAGGCAACAGGAGGACGATTCAGTACTACAGCCAGTAATCTCATGGCTACGAACTGGTGAACGAGCAGAGTGGTTTGAGGTAGCACTACTGGACTCAAAAATAAAGGCATACAGTGGAATTATCTTGTTGTGGTCAATGATGTATTCCATCGGAAATGAGAAAGTGGGGATGGAAAGAAAGAGAAACTTATTATAGTACCCGAAGGCATGAAGACTGAAAGGTTGTGACGGCTTCATGATAGAAATTTTGGTGGTGATTTTGGCGTAAATTAGTTTACTTATCAGTGCTCATCACATGTTCCAATCTTCACTTAGTTATGCCATAATTCTAGAACATTGTGAGATGTACGACAGGTTAGCCATCTCGGTGCGAAACCAGGTAGTACGCTATCACGACAGTTCCAAATAACACAAAATGTTATAAAATAGAGACTGTGTACAACCAACTAACAATTTTTAAATTATCAGCCCTGCCCCATTTTATAACATTTTGTGTTATTTAGAGCTGTCGTTACAGCATACTACCTGTTTCCGCACCGAGATGGCGACCCTGTCGTACATCTCACAATGTTCTAGGAGGCTGGTTACCATATCCGTATTACTTTATAGGTGTGTTCACGCTGTAATTTGTATACCGTACTGATGAGCTTTAATTATATCAAAACCGGTCTGTGGTCCCAATTATGGTGAGAATAGCTCTAGCCTTACATACATTGTCCCTATCTTAGGGAAGAAATGGGCATGGGCTTAAAATTTACAAAATAGTTAGTTGGTTGTACACGGTCCCTATTTTATAACATTTTGTGTTATTTGCAGCTGTCGTGATGACAGCATACTACCTGGTTCCGCACCAAGATGGCGACGCTATCGTACATCCCACAATGTTTTAGGAGGCTGGCTACCATAGCCGTATTACTGTATAGGTGTGCTCTCGCTGTAATCAGTATACCGTACTGATGTGCTCTAATTAGAGCGAAACCGGTCTGCGGTTCTAATTATGGTGAGAAGATATCTAGCCTTACGCCAAAGAAAGAGAAACTTATTATAGTACCCGAAGGCATGAAGACTGAAATGTTGTGACGGCTTCATGATAGAAATTTTGGTGGTGATTTTGGCGTAAATAAAACCCTAGACAATACAAGACAACGGTTTTATTGGATTGGCTGTCGAGATGATGTTAAAAGTTACCTTAAAGCGTACAATATCTATAGCTCAAGAAACGGCCCAAAAGTACGAACAAGAGAAAAACTGAAGATCTTTAATTCTGATTCTCTGTTCGAAAGAATCGTGATTAACATCATGCGCCCTCTGCCCATAACAACTCGTGGTAACAAGTATGTACTTGCGGTGATGGATTACTTTAGAAAGTGGCCCGAGGCGATACCAATCATTGACCAAGAGACTGAGACCGCAGCTAGCACCCTGGTGGAGCAAGTTGTCTCAAGGTTCGGAGCTCCACCCAATATTTACGGAAAACAAAACTAATGACATGAAAACAGTCAATCCATATATGAACACAAATCCATCCTTATTTAGAGAACTAATCATAAAAAATGTGTAAGAATCAAACTATTTATTCTTTTATTTATAACGTCAATCTACGCAAAACGATTGGTTAACTAAATCAATTATTAAAGGACAGTTGTTATCAATTCAATAAAATTACACAGGTGAATTACGAAGATTTTGCAACAAAATTCAAATGGAAAGTACCTACAACAATAGGTAACGAGTTTACTTAATTTTTTGTGATTAGACTTGTATAAAATCTATTTCTATCTCAAATATAATAATCCAATACGCTTTGAGTGTTTTCTATAATACTTACTTTGTCAACTATTTTTAATATCCAGACTCCAATTGCAGGTTCTCCCCATGTCATTACTGACATAAAATTCCAGTTTTTAAATCCTTTATTTGACCTATCCAACTTTCTCCTTGTTAACAATCCCACTTCAGTTCCTGAAAAACAGCCACACTCAATAAAACCAATAAGTAGATACACCGTTTATGGTACATTATTATTAGCATCCAGATATATCCGGAAATACAAAAAAACTAAAAATATGTGAAATTTTCATTTCATTTTTTCATAGAATGGCCCACACGATCACCAGATTTGTAGCCCTAGATTTCTTTTTGTGGGGCGAGATAAAAAGTAAAATTTATTTTTATTATTATTATTTATTATACTTATCGGTGATCATCACGAGCTCCAATCTTCACCCATTTAAAACATATTTTACTCAGCGCGATTCCTTACAAGATGTATGACAGCGTATCGTTAACCAATGCCGTCAAATTACACCAAAAATATTTTTAAAAATGCGTCGACGTTCGGAACAAAACTTGTACTTTTGTATGGAGGCTAGTGGTTGAAATTTTGAACATTAAATTAACTGAAATGTATGGTTTGGATAAACAAATTACTCACTTTTAGAAGTCAATTTTTCAGAACTCACTGCTTTAATTTTAATAAATAGGGCTCCGATGAAAATAGATTTACACTAGCTCTCAAACAATGTGCTGCTTGACCTCACTTGCCCTTTAAGATTTAAGGGGTTAATCGCAACATTGCTAAGAAGGTTGGTGTTGCGATGTTGAAAATAAGTCTAAAAGTCTTCCACCTCAAAGCCAATTTTTTTCTTTAGGCGGTTTTCAACAAAATCAAGTTCCCCAAAACTCGCCTGTTCATTTCCAAGTAGCCACCTATATAGAGTTATACAGCCTGTCTACTTCTCAATGCTCACCGTTCGTTTATCGATTATAAGAGATAGAGCAACCGTCGAATGGGGAATGTTTTGTGGAATTTAGTGATCGCAACAAATATCATTTCAATGTCATCCTAACTTCCTTCGATATTGAGATATTTCGAAAAAACTAAAATTTGCTGATTTTATTTTTCTTCGATACAATAACGCCTTATGCGACCACTTTTGAACTTCCACATGGTTGGATACACTTTTTTACGACAAATTCACTGGTGCTAACAAATCCCCCGATTTTCATTCGTTTTCCAGTCATCAGCACTATCTTTTGTTTTTCTTATGGCAGCCATTTTTATTTTTTAGTTAGATAGATAACTCTCGGAAAGAGCCTTTCAACAAAGTACGACATCTCTTAACAATATTTACTTATACGGGAGATATGAATAGAAATAAATTAGACTCTGGTAGGAGTAGATAGTGCCCCACCTGGGCTCACCCCCTCCACTTTTTACTGCGCATGCGCGAGTCATCATGCGCATGCGCTGACCTGCGCAGACCTGTGACAGTTGACAGCTGACCTGTCAGATTTGACAGGTGTCAAATGTCACTGACCTGACAGCTGTCAACGTCAGCTGTCACCTGACCTGACATGTGTCAACGTCAAATGTCACCTGACCTGTCAGATGACGTCACAAGCATTCCAAGATGGCTGACCTGTCATAGACAGTCGCAAGCCGGGTTCTCTCTATGGAACTAACCTGAGATGACGTCACAAGCATTCCAAGATGGCTGACCTGTAAGAGACATCTGCAACTCCGGGGTTCTCTCTCTATGGAACTAACCTGAGATGACGTCACAAGCATTCCAAGATGTCTGACCTGTGTGTCCATAGATATCTACAAGTCAGGTTAGCTCTCCATGTGTGTTTGTCTGATTGTTTATTAAGGTTATGTATTTGTTTATTAAGGTTATGTTCGCTCACGTGTCATCTGTTTGTTTATTAAGGTTATGTTTGTATTTGTTTATTAAGGTTATGTCATGTGTGTTGATTACCATGCATCTGTTTGTTTATTAAGGTTATGTATTTTGTTTATTAAGGTTAGGTGTTCGTAAACACAGCTGTTTGGTTTGTTTATTGTGTTGTTGTTGTTAAGGTGTATTGAAGTTTGTTAGGGTATTTCGTTTTTGGCGGGAAATTTGAATTTGTTTGAAAATTTCTGTCTGTTATGTCCAGAGATCTTACTCCTCAAGCTAGAGAACATTCTATTTGTAAAGTTGTAGAGTGTAGAGAATATTCTCTAGCTCGAGGGGAGACATCTGTTGGACACAGTCATTCGGTTTAGTCACACACATACATATATGAGGAAGATATATTGAGCGGGTAATTTGAAATTTTGAATTTAATTTGAAATATGATTTTTGAAAGAAAAGCATTCGCCAGAAATTAGATTTGAACCCCCAACCATACAACTTACTAAGATATGCAAACGCCCCTAAACCGATCATGCTATTCAGACATACGATGAAAGTTTGTTATCAGTGGGTATATATATAAAACAGAAACCTGTTACATAAAACGAGTTTATGAGGCTGCTGAGTTTGTGTGTGTAGGTAGGGGTGGTATCTCTATTACATTCCAATTGAATAATAGGAACTGTAATGTTAAAAACAATTGTTTATTTATAGTAAAAAGAAATTTAAAACACGTACCAATTTACCTATCTAATATCATTTAATAACAAAAACGTTTCAAGTAAACTATATCAATAAGAAAAACGTATTTACATCTAGATATGTTAATGAGTTTATTTTAATAGCCTAATAAAACTCGGGGACTTGGTTTTATTGCCGGCGTGTTTGTTTATGTTAGTGTGTTTGTATTTTGAATGATAGAATCTAAATTTATATAGGGAGTGATCAAAAACACACAAGTAACAAAACTCAATTTAAAACAACTAAATTAAACTTTGATATACGAGGATTGTTTGATAAGTATTGTTTGTATGTAAACATAAATAATATAATAGTATACTTACATACAGCAAGAGACGTCATACTTGTTTCACGACTTAGCACACACTAACGTATGTTGAGGTCTTGAATGGGGCCCCGTTATAGAAATAACACAGTTGTTTAATGACATCCACTTGAACCAAACAAAACATATAGACGCTGTTGTTGATTGTTAACACACACACAAGCACTCTATGACTAGAGAGTTATAGATGTACAACGGTCGTCGTACACAAGCCAGTCTTGTGTTTGATTCCGTAAAAACAAGAAACATTTTAGTTCCATACTATGGCGTTCTCAATTGTTGGAGAGTCGACTACAAGAAACAGTCGTTTTAATATTATACAGAACATGGTGCATTTCAAGTTGAATCCACTCAATAGCAGTGGCGTCAATAATCCTGAACAATGGCTTAAGAACGGTATGCAGGAAATTTATAATCGAGTTATTAGAGACTTGAACACCGACACCAAAGTAAGCTTTACATTCTCCGGCTTGGATAGAGACTATCATATGCCGTTTAGGAAGCTGTCGTTGCTGACGTTTGAAGAAGTGTGGTCTGAGCTGTACAAGATGTATCAGAGCAATAAGGGGGCCATTGAAGGTGATGCCTTTACTATAACAGCTACAAGTCTAGGATCATCACAGCACCAGCAAGCAACCACTTCACAAGGTTCTGGTTTGTCGACGCAGCAGCAGCACCAACAGCAGTTTAATGAAATCAATCTACAAGAGAGTAAAGAAGAACACACAGCCGCGAGACCAACAACAACAACACAACCACTAACACAGGATGACAAGCAAGAACTGAATGATGATGGTCTCCGTTGCTGTGTCATTTGTTTTAAACGCTGTCCACCAACAGAGAGAAGCTGTTGTGACAAATGTTTCATTAAAAATGGTCAAAACTTGGGAAAATGGCTACCATACAACGCACACTCATGGGAAAGTTATGAAAATTTCGTAAAATGGCAATACACGTACGACAGGAGGAAGGTTACATGTTTACACTGTAATAAACAAATGTTGAGAACGTCCATTTATAGACACAAACAAATATGTCTAAAGAGAGCTGACGTCGATCCTAGGCCTGTAAACGAGTAAAAAGTATGTCGCTCTGTACACATGTCCATAACAGAATACATAACACAATAAAACAGAGAACAAACAACATGGTTATGACTCATATCCTGTAGAATGACATCATACCATTATTCGTGTTTGAGCTTGTCTGTGTATCTGTTTAATATACGCAAGTGAGAGGCCCTCTTAGGGTAAATAACCTGTCTGTTGATGACCTTGATCTGATAAACCTGTTTGACGTTGTCTTTACAGTTATGATCTAAGGGGTTAGTTCTGTTAGGTGGTATCCAGCCATCAGTTGTGTTTGAGCTTGTCTAGAAGCTAGTTTTGTTGGTGTACGTTGAACAAGGTGTAACTAAAAACTAATATGGTGCAGAATACGCGAAAACGAAAATCTCTCAACACAGAAAATACAGGTAGAGGTGCTGGTGGAGGTAAAAAGCTTAAAGTGTTACAAGATGTCTTGCTGGCTAACGCAGTTGAAAGTATTATAACAAAAGAAGAACCAAAGACGTGGGATAATATCATAGGTGAGCTGTACACAAGCTATCCAACAACAAACACAAGTGAACCGAATAATCTCTCTGATATTAGTATGAATGCTGCAGATCCTACAAACATACAAACAGTCGAATATCAGCCTACACACGATGAGCTATTCAATGAGAAGTTGGTGCAGATCAATCAGAAAAGTATGGAGAAAAAACTAAAAACACAAGACTGTGAGCTCGTTGGTCAGACAACGTTTGCGCTGTTGGCAAACGGTGAGAAAATACTTACGATCGGAGCTGACCCCATGCTTAACTTTATGCCTCTGGTTAAGGTTTCACAGAAAAATTGTAATATACCTGTGTTTTTCGACATGTGGACATTTGAAGAATTTTTAAACGTGTTACCCACCATAATTTTCAACCTGGAAAACCAATCACAAGGTACAGACAAAAACACCGATTCGTATACACTTACTAAATACTTGGTTCAAACACAACGAAAATCAGTGTTTTTTAAGTTTAGGTTGTGCAGTGATGAATATGTCACTAATTTCAACCTAAGCTTGGAATCATTGAAAATACTAGAAGATGTTGGCTCTGTGGTCAAAGACTTATTATTGGAATTACGTTTTAGGAGTTTCTTTGACCTAAACATGTTTATGGCTGACATTAGATCGGAACTGTCCAAGTTCAGAGACAGGGCAGTTATACCTTGTGCCTTCTTCATTGCCCGCTTAAAATACTCTGAGAATCTGTGTATAGTGTGTGAATTTATTACTAAATATCAACTTGTACTGAAAGATATGCTAACATGTAACAGATTTACCTATAACACTAGTTGATAATAAAATATATGTGTAAAAATCTCTGTGTTTTATTAGCTGTATTTTCTGACAATCATTCTGTTGGCGTGAATGCATAAAGGAAGATTTGAAATAAAAAAATACTTTTAACATGTTTCCTTTATTCATAACATAATACAAGTTATTTAATGTCTTTAGTGTTGACCCAGGAATTATGAGTACGATCAAAACCAAGCCATTTCACGTAAGACTTGGGGCCTTTTTTTTCTCAACACTCGTTCGATTAAATACAGGTCAGAAGATAACTGTCATACAGGTGTCTAACACAGGTGTCTAACACAGCTGTCTAACACAGCTGTCTAACACAGCTGTCTAAGACAGCTGTCTAACACAGCTGTCTAACACAGCTGTCTAACACAGCTGTCTAAGACAGCTGTCTAAGACAGCTGTCTAACACAGCTGTCTAACACAGCTGTCTAACACAGCTGTCTAACACAGCTGTCTAACACAGCTGTCTAACACAGCTGTCTAACACAGCTGTCTAACACAGCTGTCTAACACAGCTGTCTAACACAGCTGTCTAACACAGCTGTCTAACACAGCTGTCTAAGACAGCTGTCTCACACAGCTGTCTAAGACAGCTGTCTAACACACAGCTGTCTAAGACAGCTGTCTAACACACAGCTGTCTAACACACAGCTGTCTAACACACAGCTGTCTAACACACAGCTGTCTAACAGACAGCTGTCTAACAGACAGCTGTCTAACAGACAGCTGTCTAACAGACAGCTGTCTAACAGACAGCTGTCTAACAGACAGCTGTCTAACACACAGCTGTCTAACACACAGCTGTCTAACAGACAGCTGTCTAACACACAGCTGTCTAACAGACAGCTGTCTAACAGCTGTCTAACAGACAGCTGTCTAACAGACAGCTGTCTAACACACAGCTGTCTAACACACAGCTGTCTAACAGACAGCTGTCTAACACAGCTGTCTAACAAGACAGCCGGACATCGTGATAAATAAGAAGGCATGTACCGTAACAGAGTCAGTATATGTTAAACCACCACACAACCTGTATCGCTCAAACAAATGATTAGACCGACTGGTAACACCAAAAACAGTTGTAGCACAATGGAAGTGTTGGGTAAGGAAGAGCAAAAAGTTAAGAAAAGGATTTTACAACTTGCTGACAATATTCGAAAAAAACATTTAATGCTTAAACTTAACAGAGCTGAGAATGATGATGCTCTGCAACGTTTATATAAACCACTTGTTGAGCCCCTAAGTGAAATATCTAAAAACACAGCAGCACTGCAGCAGCAACAGCCATCGCAACCACCAAAGGTTGAACAAATCAAAGACGAAGTCGATATACCAGAAACGAAACCCCAAGTACAGTTCCTTAAAGACCATGAAGTTTTTGAAGCTGAACCAAGGGAAGAGGCTGAGGCGACAAGTTCCGATGAGGACATCCCAACATTTGAAGAGCTTGAGGCAGACCTACAAACTGTCACAACCAACCCTGCATATCAAGAATTTTTGGAGCAATATCCTGACCGAGTTCGATATTATGTAGACAAGTATTTTACTGAACCACCGAGGCTTGCTACTATTGATCAAACGTATGGTGCTCGCTACGCTAAAGATACTGGTAGCTGGAGTCTTGGCAACAAACACTTGGACTTTACTGATGCTGAGATTCAACTGGGCCAAAGGAGATACCCGCAAACACAAGGTTTGCTAGAATTGATATTTATGAAAACACCTAGAGGGTATACCTATGATGATCTTCAACACTATAGAGATATTCTAGAAGCAACTAGTGTTCATAAAATGAACTATGATCCTAACGCACGAACCAAGGGTTGTTCCTCTGAAAAGTATCTGACTCTAATAAAACCAGTGATAAATCCACGAGGTCGTAGATCCTCAACACCTCAAGGTTTTGGTTACACCTACGAGGAAGACGATGACGACAGCAACGACAGACATCTTAACAAAAAACAAAAGACTGAACTTAAAACTCAGAGTGATAAGAGCAGCGATAGCAACGGCATGAGCCCAAACAGCATCAGCACCAACAACTATATGATACAAAATAACAAACAAATAGCCTATGTGTATTGGAATGACATAAACGAGTTGGTTGACAGACTTAGACTTTTAGTGGCTTCCCAAGTTGCAGGTAATACTGCTCATAACAACGAAATTCAGTCAATCTTGGAAGAACTAAAAGAAGCTAGTGTTATCACCTAGTAAACCCACAGCCATGAAGAGACACCGACGACAACAACAACAACAGCACCAACGCAACACTGAACCATCTAATGTTAATAATTCTATAAATGTATTCCAACAAAGAGTTTACATACTTGTACTTAGAATCAAATAAAAGTCTTTGTTAAAATTAATGTGTTTTTATTTTGTAATACAATTAAAAAGTATGTCTTAAAGCAATAATATCCTGAACAAACTTATCTTGTGGTACATCTGCTAAAATACATGGATGATGTCATACTTCTAACGACTGTATTCTAGACAAGCTCAAACACGAATAATGTGGGGTTATTGAACAGATATAACACAAGGTCATCAACTGACAGGTTGTTTACCTTTAAGAGGACCTCTCTCTTGTGTATATTAAACAGATACACAGACAAGCTCAAACAGGATCAAGGTTAACAACTGTAAAACGTTGTTTATCCTTTGTAAGGCCTCTCTCTCTTACATCAGTTTGTTTCCTCAATACAAGAGACAGAGACACTTGTTCAGTATGTGTTAAGTCGTGAAACAAGGATGACGTCTCTTGCTGTATGTAAGTACACTCTTCTTATTATGTCTGTTTGCATTCAAATAACAAATACAAACATAACCTTACTAAACAATCAGATGATTGGTAATCAACATGTATACAAACACCTAACCTCATATGTCAACAACAACTGTCTTTGTTTTATATATACAACAGCGAACAAACTTTTAACGTGTGTGTCTGTGGAGCTATTGGTTTAGGGACAGTGTATATATGTAAAGCAAACAACGGCTGATTCGAGGTTCGTGGGTTCAAATCTAAGTTCAGGCGAATGCTTTTCTTTCAAATACACATGCATCTGTCAGTCTAAGCAAAGACATCGAACTGTCATGACGTGTTTGTTAAACAGCATGTATAAGCTTTAACAATGGCAATCAGTTGTCTGTCTGTATCCTCAACACAGAAGACACCTGTTCAGTAGTGTGTGTATTAAGCTGTGAAAGAAGGCTGACGTCTCTTGTTGTATGTAAGTACAATAAACAATCAAAATGGCTTGGTAATCAGTCTGTATACGAACAACTAACCTTAATAAACACATACATACATAACCTTAATAAACAATCAGACAGATGGTATTCTTCAAATACACACATGGAGACCTGACTTGTAGATATCTATGGACACACAGGTCAGACGGAACATCTTACGTCATCACAAGACAGTTAATACCTAACCTGACTTGTGGCTATCTATGGACACACAGGTCAGACATCTTGGAACGCTTGTGACGTCATCTCAGGTTAGTTCCATAGAGAGAGAACCCCGGAGTTGCAGATGTCTCTTACAGGTCAGCCATCTTGGAATGCTTGTGACGTCATCTCAGGTTAGTTCCATAGAGAGAACCCGGCTTGCGACTGTCTATGACAGGTCAGCCATCTTGGAATGCTTGTGACGTCATCTGACAGGTCAGGTGACATTTGACGTTGACACATGTCAGGTCAGGTGACAGCTGACGTTGACAGCTGTCAGGTCAGTGACATTTGACACCTGTCAAATCTGACAGGTCAGCTGTCAACTGTCACAGGTCTGCGCAGGTCAGCGCATGCGCATGATGACTCGCGCATGCGCAGTAAAAAGTGGAGGGGGTGAGCCCAGGTGGGGCACTATCTACTGGTAGGCTATGAAATAAAACAACAATGTGAGATAAATAATAAGCTCTGTCAATATGGACATAAAAGTAGAATTGGTCAGTTAGTCAGAACTTTGTGTACTAGTCATTGATAAATAATTGCCGTTAAGCGTCGATATTAATCACTACTAATAATTGCACATAAATTTACAAATTAAGAAGATGTTGATATGTTGGAAGTGTATTTCTAAGCAAACTGAAAATCTGAAAATGCACAAGTTACGCTTAGCATTTTCTGAAAAGATCACAACCACTTCGCTCAATCTATAATAGAATAATCAGAAATTAAGTGAATTTTGAAACTTTGAACCAAAGAGAACTAAATATTGGGTTAACAATGCTGATCTACGTGAAAATATTGTTTTGCAAAATGTTGCGAACAATCCAAGTACATCACTCCGTCGAGTTTCCGAAGAAACTGGTATTTCAAAATTTAGTCTTCATAAAACGTTGAACATACAAACCAACAATTATACGAGACTTAAGCGATAATGACTTTAACCGGAGATTACAATTTAGCAGGTGGTATCTGCAAAAATGCGATGATGCTGATTGTCCTAGAAAAATAGTTTGGACTGATGAAACACGGTTTACCAATTGTGGAGTGTTAAACAGGCATAACTATCAACATTGGTCTACCTAAAATCCACATTTGAAAAATCAAAGAAGATTTCAATTTCTATTTGATTTCTGGTGTGGTTTGATTGGTAAGGAAATTTATTGATATTTTTTGTTTCTCTTTTGAGTGTTTATTTTTTATTTTAGATGGTCACTTAATAGGTCTGTTCATCTTTGATGACAATTCAACTGAAAATAGATATTTGGAGCTACTAACATACCCGCCCTGAGACCAATTAATAAAAAACTCCAGGAAAATGCAAAACATCTGGTTCCAGCAGTACGGCTGCCCGGTTCATAATGCTCGTGACGTGCAACATTTTTTTAAGAGAAAGCTTTAATGAGAGAATTATTTTAAATAATGGACCAGTACAATGGCTTGCGAAATCATCCGACCTTACCCCCCCCCCTTGACTTTTGTCTGTGGGATGCCACTAAGAACGAAAAATTCAATTTTGAACCACCAGAGATTCGGGAAACTTTAGAGCAAAGAGTGGTGGATGTGCCAAGATCATTAAATGGTAATACATTACGTAGAGTTTGTAACTATGTTAGAACAAGGTGTCAAAGATGTGAGGAGCAGAATAGTGGCCATATTGAACATACTGTTTAGGTGAAGTTAAACTTTTAATTCCGTATTGGAGTTTAATTATTATTTTTTGTCCATACCCCTTTCTTAAGTATATCAGCATTGTTAACCTGGTACTTGGGTGTTTTGTTCAAAGCTTCCAAAGCTCACTAAATTTCTGATTATTCTGTTAAAAATTGTCATTTATGTCGTACCTCCGTTTTATTTCATATCCTATCAGAGTAAAATTTATTCTCTGTTAATATCTCTCGTATAAATGAAGATTTTTGAGACATGTACTTCATTGGAACGCTCTGTTCGAGGGCTATCTAACTAACCAAAAATTTAAAATGGCCGCCATAAGAACAAAAGAAAGTGCTGATAACTTGAAAACTAACGAAAATCGGAGGTTTCTGTCAAGACCAGTTTAGTTCTCGTAAAAAATGTCTGAACAATGTAAAAGTTCTAAAACGGTCGCATAAGGCGTTATTGAGTTGTCGAAGAAAAATGAAATCGGAAAATTTTAGTTTTTTTTTGAAAATATCTCGAAATCGAAGAAAGGATATTCGTTGCGAGCATTGAATTCCGCAAAAAATTCTACATTTGACCGTTGCGCTATCTCTTATTATAACCGATATACCAATGGTGAGCATCGAAATATGGACACACTGATATGAACCTGCCTTTCCAATCACAGCTTAGAATTATAATAATTGTTATCAAAACTTAGCGAAATTACAGTGCTAATAAGGGTGTTTACTTACCAGAAGGTGATGCTAGTTCAATTTCTAAAGCTCCCCTCATTGTATAGTTGATGTTAGTAGTAACTTCAACATGTTCCAAGAAGTTAACTTCATTTTCACTATATCGACAACCAGAAGTATAAATTGTGAAAGTTACGGGATAACCGAATGACAAGGTCTTGTTTTTGCTAAAAGAAAAATAATGTATTTATGGTTATCTGGCGTGAGAAAAAACATTTAGAAAATCGGACCAGTTTTTTCGGGAACATTTTAAGTTTATTTTCGGAAAGTTTTTGTAATTTTTCAAAGAATAAAATTATTTTGGCGAAATATGGTACATTATTTCTACTATATAGGTTATACTGGGAACCAAATTGAGTACCTGCTTTCATTAAAAAAAGGCATATTTGCTATTAAAGACATTTTTATGAAAATTCACAACACTAACGCATTTGCTGCGTCCAGACGTTTTAAAGAAAGATTGTGCAAAACGCGAAGTGTGTTATATTTTTGGAATGGTAATTTTGAGCTTTACATAAACATGCCAAAATATGTACGTATTCCATTTAAAAAATTGATTTTTCTGTTCAACAAAAATGTAAATTAAAAAAAAATCGCGTTGAATTCTATGTAAAAAATGCTTTAGAAATATTTTCATAGACACCAGCAACAGTTTTCGTCTATCTCGTTTACAAATAGAAGTTTCTCTTTAAAAGTGAACAATTTGGCTCACTCTGTTCATTTCCCAGAATCACCATGCACATGCGTAAATTTTAACAATTTAAATTAATACATGATTACTGATTACTATGTTACTTACTGATTATCTACTTCAATCGAGCAAACCCTATGTGGCGGAACGTTAGTCCATTGTAACGCATTTTTTACAAGACCTAAGGCATTCATAAGTCCAAAGCCAAATCTCGTGTTAAACCACAAACCAGCAGCGTTTTTCTGCCAACCTGGATTATTAGCAACTGGTGCTACCTCTGAAGTCCACACAATTAGGTGTTGTACGTCCCTCCAGGTCAAATTGGAGCTAAAATTAAAATGATTCAAGTCTGATAATACCATAAAGCATTGTTGTGTTTGCTGGCAGTAATTTAAATTTTTATATGTTCTAAAGGAAGATCTTAAAATATTTGTTAAGTTAATAGTAGGATCGGCTTTCTCTGAGGCCTAGGGTTGAACACACTGGGACCTCACAGACGATCTCCGGTGAGATTTGGGGAGTAGACAGATTGAGGCCCCGTAATCGAGCTACAACAACCCAACCCACCTTTGTCCACCGCTCTAAGGAGTAGGCAGATTGAGGCCTTAGAGTGTCCTTACGTATTTCCTTTACCCACCTTTGTCCACCACTCTAAGGAGTAGGCAGATTGAGGCCTTAGAGTGTCCTTACATATTTTCTTTACCCACCTTTGTCCACCACTCTAAGTAGTAGGCAGACTGAGGCCTTAGAGTGTCCTTACATGTTTCCTTTACCCACCTTTGTCCACCACTCTAAGGAGTAGGTAGATTGAGGCCTTAGAGTGCCTTTACATATTTCCTTACCCACCTTTGTCCATCACTCTCAGAAGTAGGCAAATTGAGGCCTTAGAGTTTCCTTACATATTTCCTTTACGTCTTGAAAATGGCTCCAAAACAGGAGCCGAAACGTCGAGTTTTCATAAATTCTGGACGCGGTCCAACCCGAGAACCAATTATGTCTCATATATATATATATATATATATATATATATATATATATATATATATATATATATATATATATATATATATATATATATATATATATATATATATATATATATATATATATATATATATATATATATATATATATATATATATATATATATATATATATATATATTATTATTACCGTATAAATTATTTGTTTTTATATTTTATTAAGATAGTTTTGTCTCTCAGTGGGAGTTCAGGCACTATTCAAATTTGTTGCCAATGAAGTTGGCAAACAAAAATTTAAATGAAATAATTTCTTTCTTGAAAAAGGACTGATCTGCTTATTGATGACTGGGTGAATGAAATGAAAACGCAGATTTTACAATGTTAAATATAATGAAACATAAGTTCAAATATAAACACAACAAAAGAAAATGAACTGAATACGTTAACACTAAAACCATATATCTAGTTAAACTGTCTCTAATCTAATTATAAATATTTAAGTAAACTCTGCTTTAAATTATTACAAGACTTGTTTTTCTAAAGTGATGTTTCTCAAAAACTTTCTAATTTTATATTGTCTTTTGTTAGGTTATTTTGATATCACAAAAAATGTATATATTTCTGGAGTCTTCTTGGTTGTATAAAATTATCAATTAGCTGTTTATGTATATAGCGTTTTGGTGCAACAAGGTATATCTCACCACAATTCCTCCTTGTAAATTCCGATATTTTAATCTTCTAGTACTCTGTATATTTTGTTGATGGTGATTTTGTAGGCAATCATGTGAAATATTTTATTTTTGTGTCTTTGGACTGTTATTTAAAAATCTGTTTTTGGAACCCTGTATTTCTAATCTGTCATCCTTTTTCTGACCAATTGTCATTCCACTTCCTCACTTGATTTTATTTTTAACTAATCATTTTCTGATTGATCGTTATGGATACACAGTTAGTCAATAACATTAAAAACTAAATAGTGATTTTATTCATATTAAATGATTTTATCAACTCTAAAGGCACACCAATTTACTTATGTACATACCTCTTTTTAATTTTCAAACGATTTCATTTGTGTGTAGTTACAAATTTTACATTGTTGTTACCTGTCTTGTAGCAACAGAGTCTATCTCAACAAATTTATTTTACAAGGTATCATCCACCAAATATTTTTTTTATATTATTTATTGTTTTTTTTTTATCTTGAGAAAGAATTAACGACGAACATTTTTAAAAAAACTATGATATCATAGCAATATATATATATATATATATATATATATATATATATATATATATATATATATATATATATATATATATATATATATATATGTAAACACATGGACACAAAAAAATTAAGTGGCATCTGAAGGTTGGTTAATGGATCTTGTTATGTAGCTAAATAGTAACGATCAATTAACATAAAAATTAATAAATGAATGAAAAAGGAACTTGCTTTGGAAAAGATTCTGCAATGTTAATGCAATATTACCTTGCTCAGTGGGATAAATTCAAGCGCAACTGGATATAACAGGTAAATATAAGAACTTTATTTCATTATATCGTACACATACCATTCTAACATCACATGAAATGATAGGAATATAATAAAAGTTCCACATACAAAGAAAACTATAACTATATATATATATATACAAGGCGGTCCCAAATGTCGTAAATCAAGGGTCACATGAAGATAGGCTAGCTCAAGCCCTTAAAAAAAACTATATTATATTATCAAAAAGTTTACGGTTTCCAAGATATTGACAATCTTATGAAAAAAATGAAAATTGTCAAATTTTAATCTATTTTGCCCCTCACGCACCAAATTTACTTGCTCATGACTCCAAAAACATCCCTGTTTTATGAAGATTCTAAAATGGTATTAAACATTATCAATATCTCTTAAAAGTAATTCACTGTCGACGATTAAAAGTAAATTTGAAAGTGAAATCAGGTAGCTAATAAATAAAAATACACTGATTGTGACATTTACAAAAATTATTCTATTCATAACAGATGCTCTATTGGATGGCCATTCTGTCTTAGATATAAACGATATCGTCTTAGGAACGATTCTCTTAGTCTTCTTAGACGGCTTCTGAAATTTCTTGAGTTGCTGTTCTGATTCTTCGACGTCCACCTGCCCGAGTATGTCTGATTCAAGTATTGCCTTACTGCTGTACATGCTGACTCGCCACTCCATAAAACTCTATCGAAGAAATTGGTATCTTGTATAATTTTTCTTAACATAATTTCGCAAAATCAATTGCTCCTTGCGTATTCACGCAGTACCAAAATTTGGACCGTCTGAATTTGGTACGCATACCTTTTTAAAATTCTATGATTAGAGACACCAGTTCGTCTCTCTACTTTCCGCGTCGAAGTACCAGTATCTTCGATAACAGCATCCAGGACAGCTTCCTCGTCTGCAGTTCCCGGTCGTCCAATTCGATCAACACGATCGATGCCAGGCATTCTAACAGCGCTGTTATCGGAGAACCTGGTACCTCGCCGCGGAAAGTACAGAGACGAACTGGTGTCCCAACGTCTCCCACTCATATAATTTTAAAAAGGTATGGGTACCATATTCAGACGGTCCAAATTTTGGAACTGCGCGAATACGCAAGGCGCAAGAAAAATCATACAAGATCCCAATTTCTTCGATAAAGTTTTATGAAGTGGCGAGTCAGCATATACAAATGATTTGTTACATGAACTTCCATAACTTTCATAGTTGGAAAATTGAAGATCCACATGAGTTCAGAGAGGATCGGTGCCAGCATTAATTTAAGATAAATCTTTGGGCCGGTATTTTTAACGGAACACTTTTGGGACCAGTGGAACTGCGACCTACGCTAAATGGCCAAAGATATTTCGCGTTTTTACAAAACAATTTGCCATAACTGCTGGAAGGCACCCCGTTAGAACTTCGGAGACCAATGTGGCTTCAAAATGATGGATGCCCAGCCCACTCTGCCTTAGCAGTAAGGCAATACTTGACATACCTGTGCAGGTGGAAGTCAAAGAATCAGAACAGCAGCTCAAGAAATTTCACGAAGCAGTCTAAGAAGACTAAGAGGATCGTTTCTAAGACGATATCGTTTATGTATAAGACAGAACGGCCGTCAAATAGATCATCTGTTATGAATAAAATAATTTTTGTAAATGTCACGATCTGTTTAATTTTATTAATTAGCTACCTGATTTCACTTCCAAATTTACTTTCAATCGTCGACAGTGAATAACTTTTAAGATATATTGATAATGTTTTATACCATTTTAGAATATCCATAAAACAGGGAAGTTTTTGAAATTATGAGCCAGTAAATTTTACAAACATTTTTTTTCAGTACGGGGGTTTATTCCAAATTTAAGAAAAATTGGTGAAGAAAAGTCCAATTTTTATTTCTTTCGTCAGATATTCTGAATAATAATACAAAATGTTTTAGATTGGTTCGATAACGCCATTATCGAGGATTAACAGGCACAAAAATCACATTCCGGAAATGTTTTTTTCTGCATGTGGGGGGCAAAATACCTTAAAATTTTACAATTTTCATTTATTTCATAAAATTGTCAATATCTTGAAAACCGTAAACTTTTTTATAAGATCATATACATATACTGAAAGGGTTTGAGCTAGCCTATCTTCGTGTGACGTTCAAATTATGACTTTTGGGACTACCTATATATATATATATATATATATATATATATATATATATATATATATATATATATATATATATATATATATACCTACTAAGCATGGCAACTTACAAGTGATTACCGCAACGTTAGATAGTTTACCATTAAGCAAGTTAAGTTTGCAACATTTTTAAATGTTTGCAGCCAAAAAACCAATGCAAACTTACAAATGAAACTTTAACATAACTTTCAAATGTAATATCTCCTTTGCCGGCTTGTTGTTTTTCTCCATTTGTAAGCTCACGTAAAGTTACAATTGTAATGTTTCTGAAAGTTTGTTTTAATTTGTAAAGATTTATTAGAATTCCCTCCGTTTTCGTGTTCGTTTATGTTCGATCGTATGTCATCGTCGTCCAATAGCAACATACAACACTAACGGCAACAGCGAACTGACTCTGACAATGCGCCCAGTATTAATGATTAATGGCGGATTGTTGTTTATATTATATTTATGATATCATCATAAGCTGGTATTTGATCCATGTCTATTTATTTTTCTGGAAGTTTTAAAGATTGAACAATCTTATTGTAGCCTGAATTGTTTGAATTTTGGGTAATTAAGTAATTCGTTGTCTGGAGTGGAGATAATGAAACATGGAGTATATCGACAAACATGTCAGGTAAGAATCCCTAATTATTCTAAAATGGCTGCATTTATATTTTTGTTTCTCTTTATGAAATATACTAAACCAAAAATAAAACCTAATTGTTAAATACGAATTTTGTTATGTCCTTAGAAGCAGCCTGGAGATGTCTTACCTGGTCAGACCAATTCATTTTAAAACGTTAAATATGATTGACTTATGGAAGAATGAGGCTTATCCAGAGCAATCGACATCATAAGGAACAGTACAGTACCCATCAAGTTGCCAGGATTGCTTATTTTGTACATTGGCGCAGTATCCTATCGTATGGAACATTCATATGGGTTAACTCGTCAGCAGCGGAACATGTATTTATCATGCAAAAATAGCAATAAGGACATTGTGTGCGTAGGTCCAAGAAAAAGCTGCCCTGATGTGTTCGAGGCCAATGGGATACAACATCAATACCAGGTGCAAGCATGAATTAAAAATACAGTTGCACAAAAAGGAGAAAACAAAGCAGATGTTTGATTACTTGGGAATCAAATTCCTCAGTTTTCTACGTAATGTTAATTACTAACAAGATTACAGTAGGCACTAGTGGATGTTATAAAACAAAAACCAAAGTGAAGGAATTTATTGGTGCTCTAAACTATGTGTATAGTGTTACACACTACTTGTATTCATTGTTTGTAATGTGTTTGTCTGTGTGTGTGAGTGCGCTAGGCAAAAGCTTTGGAAGGCAAGTTACACTAGCTACAGACTTTTTATATATACATAATTCATTGTAGTCATAATTTTGCTTTACTTTAATTCAATGTTTGTGAATGTACACAGACATTGACAGTACTATACTTACTCGATAGAGATAGATAGACATATGCGTGAACACTTTCAGAGACTGTCACCATATTTAAGCTATTTTCGCATTGAAGTTGTATTCATTACCATGTGCTTGATTTATCCATTGCATATTCTTACGTTTGCTTAATTAAACTTTCTCTAAAATCTAAATGAACGCACCATTTTAGATATTTCTTTTTTCACAATAGTATTTGATATGTTGACTTTATTTTGTGTCACATATTTTAGAAGCTAAAAAAATTCTCGCCTCTCAAAATAAGTAATGCTACTTCGTTTTTGTTATTGGTGTTTCACACATTTTCCTAGACGACTAAGAGTTATTTAGTAAAACAATATCAAAAACAATTAATTGGTATTCATTTGGAAAAAAGAATTTTTGAAATCGGTCAATTAATAACGATATAACGAGTTCAAGTTATCTATTTTGTCGCTGAGTTTTGACTAGAACTGCATTTTAGGCTAAACATGGACACTCGCTATATGTCTTAACTATCTCTATCTAGTAACTATAGTCGGTACTTATAAAGACAGTGACTTACCATGTACATTTGGTGGTCAATAAAGTGTTAATATTTATGTATCAGCAGAAATTAAATGTTTTTTAAGTCTTTAATTTTTTTATACAATAAAGATTTTATTCTAATTAACATTGTCTTCAGTCGTTGTTTACAGTTTTACAAGAAATATATATATTACGTATAAATACACCTATACCTATATTCAGTATTAGTTTGTAACTTGAAATAAATTCAGTTAATCAAATACAGTTTCTTTTTTTCAAAAATGCTTAGACACATTGGTTAGTATTTCAAGTTGCAGTCTTTTAAAGAAGCTATAGAGTATGTACCATATTTGAAAAATGATTTCATCGATAATTTCTTTAAATCAACCCTACGTTTTTGTTGACTTTTTTTTTTAAGTACTTACATGTGAAGTTGTAGAAAACCAGCAGATTTAAAACTTTTATTTATTGATAACTACAAAAAAAATTCGTGCTTTCAACTCAAGATTTATAATAAAAATATGAAATTTTGTGGTTTTGTATCGCTTGGTGTGTACTTTAAAAATAGTGAACAACAAGCTAAGGTTGTCATTTCAAAAATTATCAATGACATTTGACACATTGTATAATACATTTTTTAAAAGATTGTAACTGAGAATATTATCTGAATGCGAGCATTTTTGAAAAAAAGCTAAAGTATATTAATTGGAATTATCACAAGTTACAAACTTGCACTATATATATATATATATATATATATATATATATATATATATATATATATATATATATATATATATATATATATATATATATATATATATATATATATATATATATATATATATATATACAATTGCAGATAAGTTGCAAATGTAAGTTTAAATTTTAAACTTTGCTAGGCCCTTTTAAAATTGAAGCTTGCTGTAAGGTAACATTTGTAAGTATAAAGAAAGTTTGTAACAGCTCACTACAGTAAACTTGCAGTAAAGTTACAAAAGAAACACTTACATATGTAAAGTCACTAGGGAAAAGATTTGCCATTTGCAACAAACTTGCAGGAGGCTTTCTGCAAGTTATCTGTCAAACTTACACTTGCTTTGACAAAGATTCTGCAATGTTAATGCAATATATATATATATATATATATATATATATATATATATATATATATATATATATATATATATACATATTGGATTATAGTTTACCTTTAGAAAGAATATTTTTTTATATAGTAAATTGAAGTTTCTATGTTAGCGGGACATTAAATTATTATGATTTGAATTTTTTTTTATAAAAATTTGCTTCCATAACGTACTTGCCGCCTCATAACTTTTTTATTTATCTTTTTAACGTTAATTTTCCAGTCAGATATTTTGTTAAATTGTATATTTTAAAGCCTAATATAGACGACTTTGTAGATAATATTTTATATGTGATGTATTCCATCCGATAACCTAATGACAACGTCTGCTGATAAAGTTATTATAAACTAAATACGTATCACACGGAACCGTCATTGTTTTTCTGATATTTGACTACATACAGTGTAAATTTCGGCAAATATGAAGCTGATAGTTTGTTTATTTTTAGTAGCTCTAATGTTTGGTGAGTTGCTAAGTTATTATAATAATTTTGCTACTTTTAATCTATAAGTATTCAGGTTATTAAATAAACTGCATGCGTTTGTTCAAACACCTTTAGACTAAGCTTGCCTATTTTATTGGTCACTTAACAAGACTAAACTGATTGATCAAATAATCGTATTTATACAGAAAAGCAAAGTATATTGATTTATCTCAAAATATATAATAGTATGTAAAAATGAGAACCTGTGTTTGTATATTGTATATAGGGTGTACCAAGATTATTGGGACAAACTTCGGCAGGTGATAGAACTCCTGCAATTAAAGTTAGTAAGTCCTATCCAAAAAATTCAAAAAGCACTTCGTTACCGAGATACAGTGTGTTACAATTAACAAAAAATAAAGGTTTTGATTGATAGATCAAAAATGTTTTATTAAGATCTCTTCATATTCTTGGTCAGGATTGCAGTAAATATTGCTCATCAATTAGCGTTATCGATAATACATTATTACGTCAAGTGGTGGAGATTTAGGGGTTCGATAAAATATGTTTTTGCATAACTTGCACGCTAGTTATTAATTTTAATGTGTTTGCCCTAAAGGTAACCGTTTCCCTAGAACATACATTTATTCAAATTGATGTTCAGCATTACCTCGCCTTGTGAGGATGCTGCAAAAATATATTCTATTGAATATCCAGATCTCCGCCCTTTTTTTAAATTATTACTTCAACAACACACCACGAGGGCTTACAGCCTCAATACTATCGTACCGTGGGTGTCGACAAGGGGGAAAGAGGCAACTTGTTAATTCTGAACTTGAAAGTTTGGAGGTTCGGGGGAGAAGGAAGAATATGTGCCGGCAAGGAATTCCACAACTTTGAAGTCCCTGGGACAAAAGAGCGGGCATAACAAGATGTTCTATGTCTGGTGACCTGGACAGTAAAAGGGTGCGCTCGCTCTGTTCCCCTGGTAGATCTGTTGGGAGCAGCAGGTGGAGGAACTATGGAAAAAAGCTCCTCTGAGCAGATATCTGTAAAAGAGGGAGAGGTCACCAACGGTACGTCGGTGGCCAAGGGATGGCAGCCTTTGGGTGAGGGTAGGGTCACCGATGAGACGTATAGATCTCTTCTGAATGGAGTCCAGGATAGCGAGTGTAGAAGCGGCAGCAGCACCCCAGATGTGGGAGCAGTATTCAAGGTTTGGTCTTATTTGTGAAGTATATAAGGTATAGGGATTAGCTGGTGAAAAGAATTTGCGAGCCCGGAAGAGGAAACCTAATTTCTTAGCAGCCGCCTATGCAATTGATGTGACATAATTTAAATTCCGATCCACAACAATGCCAACAAATGAAAAGGACTCATTACTTTGAATAACTTGGTTGTTCATTGTGATGGGTCTGGGGCTTGTGTATCTCTTATGAGAAAGAAAGAAAGACTGTGATTTGGTGGGGTTGAATTGTACAAGATTTCTACTTCCCCAGTCTAATATTTTTTTGGAGATCCACGGAGATAGAACCCTCCATGAGTCTGCGATCCTCATCTAATTGGGCTAATGAGATAGGCTAAGAATATTGTATATTTGTGTGGAGGGTGCTGTCGTCCGCGTAACTGTGAACTGGGTTGGATGTACTAGAGAGGAGGTCATTGATGTAGAGAAGAAATAAAGTAGGGGCTAAAGCTGCACCTTGAGGAACTCCTGCATTAACTGGATACAGTTTAGAGGAATGGCCATCCACGACAACAGAAATGCTCCGGTTGGAGAGGAAATTTGCTGTCCAGGTACAGAGTTTTGGTGGTAGGCCATAGGTCGAAAGTTTATTAAGTAGCGCTGCGTGCCAGACCTGGGCGAATGTTTTGGATATGTCTAGAGCGACAATCTGGGATTCACTGTGTAGTTCCATAGACTTGTTCCAAGAATGGGTGACAAAGGAAAGGGGCCGGCAGTTGTTCTGCGCTGACGGAATCCATACTGCCTGTCGTGGATTAGACTGTGTCTTTCAAGAAATTTTAGTAATCCGTGTTTATATACTTTTCCATCACTTTAGAGACGACTGAAAGGAGAGAAATGGGCCTGTAGTTGCTAGGAAGTGCTGTCGATCCTTTCTTGGGGACGGGTTGTACTCGAGCAGTTTTCCAGTTACTAGGGAATATGCCTCTATTGTAAGATGTCTGAAACAAACGAGTCAGGACAGGAGCAAGTTCTGGTGCGCATTTTTTAAGAACAATTGCTGGGATCTCGTCAAGGCCAGAGGCTTTCCTGCTATTAAGAGAAGAGAGGAGAGAAAGGAGAGGATTGCATATAATATTGTATTATCGTAAACCCCTATTGATGAGAAATTTTTAGTAGAATCCTGGCCACAAGTCTGTAGAAATGTGAATAAATCATTTTAAATCTATAAATTGAAACCTTAATATTTTTGTAGATTGTAACACCATGTATCCCAGCAACGAAGCGCACTTAGAATGTTATTGATAGGGCTTATCCACCATAATTTCATGAGTTCTATCACCTCTCGAAGTTTATCCAAAAACATGAGTTACACACTATATAAACAGATTTCAAACTTTGCAAACCATTCTTGTGTACATACTTTTAGTGAATTTTCATTAAAAAAATTCACTAATGAGGAGATTGAGACTTTTGAATTTGGAAAAAATTTCCTCAAATGAGCGCTATTTAGGACACCTGGAACCCATACCTGAGTTCGGTTTCAGACTTTATATGTTTATATATATATATATATATATATATATATATATATATATATATATATATATATATATATATATATATATATATATATGAATATATATATATATATATATATATATATATATATATATATATATATATATATATATATATATATATATATATATATATATAAGTATGTTTATCTATGTGTCACACCGCTAACTCAAAAAATAATGGACCGATTTTGATAAAACTTGATGAGTACCCTCCTTTCGCAAGTGGCTTGGATAAGTTCGTTAAATAGGAAAATCGGACTAGTTTTTTTTCAGGAAAAAGCTAAAATAATTTAAAAGGGAAAGGAAAAGTTCACTCTGCTCACATAAACTTCATATATGGCAGGGTTGATTTTCCTTCTCCTTTTAGCTTTTAATAAGGCAAACTGATCACAGGGCAGGTAAGAAAAGTCAGTTGGTAGGATTTTTTGTAACATCACGTTAGGGAGGTCTTTTATTTCGTTAAAACAACAAAAAAACTCATCCAAGTTATTACTGTCTCGAGACGCTCGTCTAATGAGAGAGTATAATTGATTCCCAGTGTGACGGGTAATATATTCATGTCAATGTAAAACACAAGTTACTCTTATGGTCGTACATAACAGTTATGGGCGGTTAAAGAAAAAAAATTGGAGTTTTCCTCAAAACCTCACAGTAATTTGAAACGTCAAAATTGGCAATGTTTAGGCAAAGAACGTAAAACAAATGCGGATTCTAAAAAGAAAATGTTGCAAGAAGAGTGTTCTCCGAACCCTTAAGTTTCAGCTTCAACCGTCATTGTCCTTCATTTTACTAAAATGTTTACAGAAAATTTATTTCAAATAGACCCTTTCTCTGATGCTTTCGCTGTAGGTTTAGTAAAGTTTATGGTTTAATGGTCTATAATTTTTAGCTGATTTTCGTAGAACAAATTCGTTAATGCATTTTTTATCGAAATATGATGCATATTTGTAAGAGAAAAATCTGGACACAGCAAGTGCGTTTTTTTAGCGAATTTTCATTATATCCTTCAAATTTCATAACTCAATTTGCTATTACCGTCAGGTTTGTTGGCTAGGAAACCAACATTTAAGTTTAGTTTCGGAAAATCTGTACATTTTCAAACAATAAGTAATTTTTATAAAATATAGTACATTGTTTCTACTACATAGGCTATACTGGTAATCAGACTCGCATTTGCTATTAAAAACACTTTTATGAAAATTTACTTTCATAACGCACTTGCTGCGTCCAGACTTATTTAGTATAATAATAATGTAATTAATAATGATAAAGTAAATGATGATGAAATTCTGATAAATAAAAACGCGTGCTATAACATTTAAGGCTAATTAGCTACTTTAATTAGTGTACACGTATCATATATACAGTGTTGAACAACCAAATGGTGAAAATCAGTATCTCAATTATTGTGCACTATTATAAAAAACTCAGCAGCAAGTGCGTTATGGTAGTGAATTTTTATTAAATGCTTCAAATTTAAATAACTAAATTTTCTATAAACTTAAAGAGTTTAATTTGAATACGTAGTAAGGTCTCTCCTAAGGCAAGATATCCACAGAATTTTATTAAAATAACTTTGTAATTTTCGGAGAAAAAAATTTTTTTCGAAAGAAAATTTAAAATTTGAATAACTCAATTTTCTCTAAACTTAGAAAGTTGAGTTTTGGTACGTAGTAAGATCTCTCCTAGAGCAATATATATATATATATATATATATATATATATATATATATATATATATATATATATATACATATATATATATATATATATATATATATATATATATATATATATATATATATATATATATATACTAAATTTCATTAAAAAAGCTTTGTTACTTTTGGAGAAAAAAAAGTTTCGAAAGTAAACTCACAATTTTTCCGGAAAACCCCGTCCGATTTTTCTGGATAACGAACTCATCCAAGCCATTAATAAAAGAAAGGCACCTGCCAAGTTTCATCGACATCAGTTAATTATTTTTTGAGTTATCAGACGGATATATATATATATATATATATATATATATATATATATATATATATATATATATATATATATATAAACATATATATATAAACATATAAATATTAAACCTATTTACAAATGAACTTTAATAAGATATTATGCTGTGACAATACCTGTCTCAAACAGTGGCCATTTCTCCTAGTGAGCTAGAAAATATAATCAAAATGTGCACAGTTATATATGTTTTATTTCTTTTTCCCTTAGTCTTAATACACTACATATTTTATGACAATCGATTTAATTTACTTATTTGATTTCATAAATAGTCGGTTAATAGTGACTTGGAATGAAGTAGATACCACGTCTTCTAACATATTCAGAGAATATGAGTAGATTAATAGCAACTGGGAATGAATTCGGTCAGTCCCCCACCCACGTGTTTAAAATAGTGAAGAAAATACCATTGATTTTAACACTGCAGTGAGCTATAAAAATTTGATTAACTCAGTTTTCTAGAATCTTAGAAAGTTTAATTTTGGTAGGTGGTAAGGTATTTCCTACAACAAGACATCCACGAAATTTCATTAAAATAACTTCGTAATTTTTGGAGAAAAAAAATTGTTTCAAAAGAAAATTTAAAATTTGAATAACTCAATTTTCTATAAACTGAGAAAGTTGAATTTTGGTACTTAGTAAGTCCTCTACCAAGGCAACATATATGGTAAATTTCACTAAACCAGCTTTGTTATTTTCGGAGAAAAAATTTTTTTTTGGAAGAAAACTCAATTTTCCCGAAAAAAAAAACTCTTCCAATTTTCCTGCCTAACGAACTCATCCAAGCCATTAATAAAAGAACGGCACTTGCCGAGTTTAATTGAAATCGGTTAATTATTTTTTGAGTTAACAGACGGATATTTATATATATATATATATATATATATATATATATATATATATATATATATATATATATATATATATATATATATATATATATAACATATAAAAATTGAAACTGACCCCGGATATGGGTTCTAGGGGTCCTAAAACGCGCTCATTTGAAAAAATTTTTGCAAAGTCTCACCATCGATACCTCTCTATTAGTGAATTTTTTTAAATAACAATTCACTAAAATCACGAATCACGTCAATTTTAAATTCATAATAATATCCTGCAATGTGAAAACTCTACTCCTACATTCAACCCCCTTCGAGTGATATGTGTAACCCACAAATTCTCAAATAGGAAGTAGAGGCTTGTGATACCTAATTTGAAAGATCTTTTAATTCTCTATTCAAAAGTAATATGGCTTTAAAACTTATTGCAAAAATTAAGAGTAAAAAAAAGAAATTCCTCTGATTGACGAACGTCGCTACAACATACACACAAAATAATAACTAATCGCGTTTCATTGCTGATAATAAGAAGGCAAGCAAATAAATTTCGGTGTCCTTTTTGAACGGTATCAATTGAAAAAAAAAACATAAAAGTTGTCAACGTACTTCATAGTTGAAGGTTCTAATTAGAAATCCTTAGCAACTTGCTCTGTGCTTCCAACCGCATTAAAGTGGTTGTCAGGTAGTAACTGTAATTCAGAAACATCGTTTATGAGTGAAGATTGGATCCTGTGATGAGCACTGATAAGTGCAATTTAAAGAACCCAATTCATCACAATACAGTTTTAGGGCTGACGATCGTTTCGCTAACAAAGTTAACGTCATAAGAGGGGTGAATAAGCTAAGTGAATAAAGACTAGAACTACCATTTACATGTTAGTTGCCAAGCAGTTGCGAACAGCGTCTTCTAGGAAGGTATACAGACAGACCTCCATGTTGAGTATTAAATCCCTGTAATTAAAACTACATATCTACCTTTGTAATACTGCCTGTCGTTATCAAATAGTCCTCCTAAGAAGGACGCACTGGTTATTAAGATAACAGTTCGAACAAATGACTGCATAGAACCGGAGCTACTCTATTCATCGAAACGTTTTTGTTCAAATTTCTAACTATATATATATATATATATATATATATATATATATATATATATATATATATATATATATATATATATATATATATATATATATATATATATATATATATATATATATATATATATATATATATCTGTGTGTGTGTACTTTCGTAACCATCCAGCTTATTAACTTTTCTTTATCTACATGATCCATCCTGCACTCTGTGCGGGAGAACAAGAGAAGGGGTTACACCAACAAGCGGATCCTCATAGCCGCAGACAGCCAGGCAGCCCTTGAGGCCCTGAGTAGCCCAAGGGTAAATTCCAGGCTGGTAAGTGAATGCCGAGACGAGACGAGCAACCTGGCTTGGCAGAATGAGGTCACCCTCATCTGGGTGCCTAGTCACTCGGGGGTCAAAGGCAATGAAGAAGCTGACAGTCTCGCGAAGAGAAGTTCAGCAGAATCATTTAGGGGACCAGAACCGGTCCTGGGCGTATCGAAAGGCACGGCCAGCACAAGGCATACTGAGCATATTGTCCAGGGCTCAAACACGGTAAGTCATTAATTGGGCAACCCAGTCCAAAGAGAGCTGTGCAGCTGCTGAATCTTAGCAGTGGACAGCTCAGGGACATAACAGGACTCTTGATGGTATACGAGGGGGACATGACATGCAGACTCTGCGGCGAGGGGTAGGAATGAGCACAGAAAATCTTGTGCGAGTGTAAAGCTCTGAACGGGGTTAAGGAGTCGCGGGCCAAAGGACTCCAGGGGGCAAGCTGAGGAAGTGGAAATAACAACATAAACTCCCGATGAAGCTTTCCCCAAGACCGTCATGCGCGGTAAAAATCCGCATCCTGCACGAGGTGACCCTGCTAATAACTAAACATGACGGATCTAGACAAGGAGGTCGAACTAAACTCCCCCAATCTACGGTGTCACGTGACCCGTGCCTATGGATGGATGGCACCAGGGCGATGGTGTCGTGAACGGAACCTCTGGAGTACCAGGCAACCCTCCAGAGTAACCCGCCTTGCACCACACAGGGGGTTCTGATGGTGTGGACAGTATTTCCCCCATTCTCGTGGGAACAACATGAAGATTATAAATACATATAAAACCAAAACCAATGAGGCTCGAGGAGTGGCTCCGGCTACAGACTTGAGCCTTGAGTCTATCCCGGAAACGGAGACGAGCCAGGGTGCGGCAGCGGACTCTGGAGGTCCCACGACCGGCGTAGACACGGGGGATCAGGGGGTAGCTTCGGCCAGAGACCTGTCCCCGACACCCAAGCTGGAGGCTGGGTCCCACCGGAGGGCGGCGAGCTCCGCGGACTCCGGGGGCCCCTCCACCAGTGAGGACTCTACTGTTAGAGTAGAGGGACTGCCCCGGCAGTCCAAGCGTCTTTCCGGGGCGCAAAGAAAGAAGCTCCGGAGGGCGCAAAAAATGGCGGCCGGGACCTGGACGGTCGAGAAACCTGTAAAGGCGCAAGAGGGGAGTGCGGGTCAGAAGAGGACGCGCTCGAACTCTAGCACGCCCACTACAGAGAGACGTTCCAAAAGGGCCAGGGTGCCTGTAAAGGCGCAAGAGGAGAGTGCGAGTCGGAAGACGCCGCGCTCTGGCTCTAGCACGCCTACTACAGACAGACCTCCCAAAGGAACTAAGGCCGGAACACCGGCGCAGACTGGCTCTTACAGGGAGGCTGCGGAGGGCCTCGGGATGGCGCCATCCTGAGGTCACGCTAGACCAGGGGAAGGCGGACCTGATCCAGGCTGCGGTGGTAGCTGCAGTGGACTCTCTTCAGGAAGGGGAGAGCCCGCCTCAGTTCCACCGGACGCGCCTGACGGGGGGCATCCTCTGGATAACCTGTGCCGGCCCGCAGTCGCGGGACTGGCTGCGGAAAACGATCGGGGGCCTCGGTCAGATTTGGGAGGGGGCGGACTTGACAGCCGTCGAGCCCAAGGAACTCCCAAAGAGACGCAAGGTCCTCGTACGGATCCCTGACACCGTCCCGCAGGAGACGGTGATCAGCAGACTTAAGATCCAGAACCCTGAACTGGGGACGCAACACTGGTCGGTTCTAAGCAGGAAGGCAGAGGAGAAAGGACAGACGCTCGCCTTCTCGATCGACCCGACATCTTACAGAGCCCTTGAAGGAACCTCCTTCAAGGCATTCTGGGGCATGGGAAGGGTTAGCTTCCGCCCACTGGGGAAGCAATTAAGGGTTAATGGGACTTAGGTTCCTTCAGGTCAACCTCCAACACAGTAGGGCAGCCACGGCCGGACTACTAATGGCTCTGAGGAACACGGATGTGGCCCTCATCCAGGAACCGTACTCCTACAAAGGAGAGATCAAGGGACTCGGCGGAGCTAATGGAAAGCTCATCTACAGCAGGTCCAGCGAGAATCCGAGGGCCTGCATTTTTGTCAGGGAAGGGATAGAGTTTCTCCCTCTAATGAATTTCTGTTCCAGGGACCTGGCAACGATCAAAATCCGATGTGGAGGAGCGGATGGGCTGAGGGACATTACTGTCGCGTCAGCCTATCTGCCAGGGGACAGCACGGACCCTCCTCCACCCAACGAATTGGAGCAGCTGATGGTGGGTAGCAGAGCAGGTGGATGGCAGACCATCATCGGCATGGATGCGAATGCGCACCATGAGTTGTGGGGTAGCTCGGACACAAACTCTAGGGGTGAGGCACTTTTACAATTCTTTATGAAATTTAATTTAGACATATTGAATAGAGGTAATAAACCGACATTCGTCACAACACGGCGTGAGGAAGTTTTAGACCTAACAGTTTCCACCCAGTTTCTGGGTGACTTTGTTAAAAGCTGGGCTGTGTCTGGGGAAGTGAGTAGCTCAGACCACAGATACATCCGGTTTGAAATCGCCAAAGTCGAAAGAGAAACGGTATGGTACCGGGACCCCCGCAAGGCGGACTGGGAAGCCTACAGGGCAGACCTAGCTGTGGAACTGCGGGGGGTTGAGAGGGCCATAAGGGATTCAATAGACCTCGAGATTGCAGCAGTCCAATTGCGAGACGCAATTACCTCGGCCTATAACGCCAACTGCCCCCTGAAAATGAGGGTGTCCACCAGGAACGTCCCATGGTGGAACGAGGACCTCAGGCAAAGGAGGACGCAGGTTCGTAAGCTGTTTAACGCGGCCAAAAGGTCGGGAGCATGGGATGAATATAGACAGGCCCTATCGACCTATAACAAAAGACTGAGGGACGCCAAGAAGGAGTCGTGGAGGAGGCACTGCGAAGAAGTGGAAAACACGTCCGAGAGTGCTCGACTACACAAGATCCTGTCTAAGGGCCCTCAGACTAACATAGGCTCCCTTAGAACACCCACGGGAGGCTTTACAAGCTCGGGGGAGGAAACTATGGAAATTTTACTCCAGACGCACTTCCCCGGCTGTAACATAATAAACCAATCACCTCCGGACTGGGAACACTCAGAAATAGAGGCGCCTTATAGGCGGGCATCTAGAGTAGACTGGACAGTCGCTAAAGAGGTGGTTACCTGGAGCAAAATCAGATGGGCCATTAACAGCTTTAATCCATACAAATCGCCGGGATTTGATGGAATAATGCCCATCATGCTCCAACAGGGGATAGATATACTGGCGCCGGTGCTTACCCTCATTATGAGGGCCAGCCTGGCTCTGGGGTACATTCCGAGGGCATGGAGACTGGCCAGGGTTGTATTTATTCCTAAACCTGGGCGTCCAACAGACCAGGCAAAGTCCCTGAGGCCAATAAGTCTCATGTCCTTCTTGCTGAAAACAGTGGAAAAACTGCTCGACCGGCACATTAGGGGCGGTGTACTGGAAGCATATCCTCTACACTGCGGACAATATGCATACAGAGCAGGATTCTCAACAGAAACAGCACTGCACCAACTGGTGCTGAAACTGGAGAATACGCTGGAGAACAAGGAGGTGGCGCTGGGGGCCTTCCTAGACATAGAGGGGGCCTTTAGCAACACCTCGTTCGGATCGGTTCTGGCAGCTGCCCGGGAGCGTGGAATAGAGGAGACCTGCTGCAGGTGGATCGGTTCCATGCTCAGGGACAGGGCGGTGTTCACCTCACTCGCGGGAGGGACTCTGCTGGCGGGGGTCGCGGCGGGGTGTCCGCAGGGGAGCGTTCTGTCTCCCTTGCTCTGGTGTCTAGTCGTGGACGGCCTGCTGGGGAGGCTCTCGGGAGGGGGGTATGAGGTACAGGGCTATGCGGACGACATTGTCATCATAGTCCGAGGAAAGGTCACACAGGCAGTGTGGGAGCGTATGCAGACTGCACTGAAAGTGGTGGAAGGGTGGACGGTTGATCAAGGGCTCGGGGTGAGCCCCGAGAAAGCAACCGTCGTGCCGTTTACGAGGAGGAGGAAGTGTGAAAGCCACAGAACTCTCACTCTATACGGTAGGAGCGTTCCAATGGCCAGGGAGGTAAAATATCTTGGGGTCGTATTGGACTCTAAGCTAACCTGGAATGGTCACATTGGAAAAATACTGCGTAAGGCAGTCATGACCTTAGCCGTCACTAGGCGGCTATATGGAAAAACGTGGGGACTAAGACCTAGTATGGCCCACTGGCTGTACACAAGGGTGGTCAGACCATCGTTAACATATGCGGCACTGGTCTGGTGGCCTAAGGTGACACAATCCAGTGCCAAACAAAAACTAGGCAAGATCCAAAGGATGGCTTGCCTAGGCATCACAGGGGCCATGTCTTCAACCCCAACAGCCGCCATGGAGGTGTTGCTGGATCTACCCCCCCTACACTTCGTTATTATGGGAGAGGCCAGGCTAGGACTATACAGACTAGCCGGCAATGGTAGACTGAAGATCAACCCAGGCTTCAGGGGCCACTGCAAAATTCAGGAGATCGTGAAGGAACCCATGCTTGAAATGAGGTCAGACTTCGCGAGCCCGCGAATGTGCAGGGAAAACAACTTCACAGTGGAAATCCCTGATCGCGGGGCATGGCGGGAGGAGACACCGGGCATACCACGGGACGCGCTCGTCTGGTTCACGGACGGATCTGGCGGGGAGCGTGGGACGGGGGCAGGTGTTTACTCGGAAGGACCGAGGGTAAGTCACAGTATTTCCCTCGGAGCCCATGCAACGGTGTTTCAGGCCGAGATGTACGCCATCCTGCACTGTGTGCGGGAGAACAAGAGGAGGGGCTACACCAACAAGCGGATCCTCATAGCCACAGACAGCCAGGCAGCCCTTAAGGCACTAAGTAGCCCACGGGTAAATTCCTGGCTGGTGAGTGAGTGCCGAGACGAGACGAGCGACCTGGCTGGGCAGAATGAGGTGACCCTCATCTGGGTGCCGGGTCACTCGGGGGTCAAAGGCAATGAAGAAGCTGACAGTCTCGCAAAGAGGGGGTCAGCAGAACCATTTATGGGACCAGAACCGGCTCTGGGCGTGTCAAAGAGCACTGCCAGGGGAGCCATTAAGTCCTGGGTCAGAAACCAACACAAGGTGTACTGGGCGGACTGTCCAGGGCTCAGACATGGGAAGTCAATAATTGACGGACCCAGTTCAAAGAGAGCTGTGGAGCTGCTAAACCTTAGCAGAGGACAGCTCAGAAACACAACAGGTCTCTTGACGGGACACATGGCCGTCAAGAAACACCTACATAAAATGGGGCGGTTCGAAGGGGACCTCGCATGCAGACTCTGCGGCGAGGGGGAGGAATCAGCCCAGCACATCTTGTGCGAGTGTATAGCTCTGGACCGGAAAAGACAACTGATCTACGGTCACTCTAGACCGGAGACAGAGCAATATAAAACTTCACCCTACCAATCGCTGTGCAGACTAGTTCAAGGCACAGTGATTTTGGAATGGGTGGAGTAAGACTAGGGGTATGCACAATCAACCAAGGGTTGCGGTGCTATCGGGGCGGCAAGGCCGCGGACGAGCCCTGAGGGAACAAAAAAAAAAAAAAGCTCTGAACCGTAAAAGGCAACTGATCTACAGTCAGCCTAGACCGGAGACAGGGCAATATAAATCTTCACCCTATCAATTGCTCTGCAGACTGGTTCAAGGCACAGTGATTTTGGAATGGGTGGAGTAGAGACAAAGGGCATGCATAATCTGTGACATTGCGTAATAACTTTATTGTTATAATGTCTATCCTATTTTACACAAGTGTAATAGAGATATTTTATTTTAGCACTCAAATGTTTCAGAATAACTGTGTTGTCAGTGATTACCATATACAAGGGCCTTTTCGTATTTCTCATTAAGGTTGTAACGATCGCAATTTTAACAGTCATTTATATTACTCAGCGGCAGCAGGAGGCAAGTCAATGGTATACTGTGTCAATGATAGTTGAGTCGATAGTGTATTGAATCAATGATATAGACTTGCCTAACATTGACATGGAATTCGAAGGTAACCGGGGTAACCCTGGATGTTTTGAAAAAAAAAAGAAGGAAGGGAAGAAAATATTTTTTTGACAGAAAAAAAGAAAGGCGACTTTTTTTTGATTGCATATAAGAGGGTAGTTGTAATTGCATTTGTGCTGACCACCAGTGGTTGTTTTTGCTGATTCATATTTGTTCCCACTTGAGAAGATTCAGTTTTGTTTTTGCTCTGGAAAAACCAGGAGCTGTATAAATGGTTTGAAATTTTTCTTTGCTGACCTCTTGATGCTGTTTGGCTGACCAGCCAGTGAGTCACCTGCTGCCTGCCTGTGTGCTACCTGTCTGCTGCTACTGTTGCTGTTGAGTATAGCTGATAGCTGCATTTTTGGTGGTAAACACTACAAAAATAAGGTAGTAAAACTTTTTAATTTATTTTTATACAAGCCAGTGCCTGAAAGATAAGGGTGCGTTAAGACTATTTAAAAGTTCCAAATTTGATCTGGACATTTTAAGTTAATAATTAAATCATTTTCTTTTCTATAACCCCCACTGTAAGGGTCATTGCCGGCAAGGTCTTAAATAAATAAGTGTATATATAATTTCTAAAATGTTTATATAAAATATAACACGTTAATTTTTTTATTACATTTTTATTGGTTTCAATTATTTTATTAAGTAAATGTACCTCTTTTTCGTTCAGGTACAGTTCTAAGGAACGAGGTGGCATCGCGACATATCTTGGAGAATAATTAACTAAAAAAATTGTACTGGGTAACTTGGTATTCAAGAATTTGATGAATACTGATAAACCCTGACTTCGATATATAAACGGAGGAACGGTGCAAATTGGCATCCCTGGCGGGGAATAGTTTTTTAAAGAATTTCACCCTTTGGATTAGAAACCCAGAGACAAATAATTTTTTTTAAAGGTTTATCTGGCATATAATTAACTTATTAATTGTAGTTATTCTTAAGTTCAGATACTATTTCTTTGGGGACCGGACTATGGTCAAGTCCGTATACTACAAAAACATTTGGCTTTTCAGATTTCAGTATATAAATGTGAAAGGTTACCTCTCCTTGGGCTACCAAGGCAATTTTGCATATTTTCCATTCCTGTATGTCATTTATGTAACTATTGCTATTATTGAAAGTATATTTCAGATAAAAACTTTTCTTAATATACTAGTTCATAAATTTGTGGTGCCATGTTCCTTAGGATTTCTTCCATGCAATATAATTGGAGGTGGTTTCAATTTTATTTGTGTTGGCTTTTCGTTACTGACATCGTGACAGTTCTCGTTTTGGTTTTCAAATTCTGATATTTCATCGTCATTAATTGCCAGTGCATCGTATTTATTACTAGTATCGACTTTATACATTGCATTTTCAACAATAATGTGTTTCTTTCCTGGTACATTACTGTCAGATCTTTCTAGTTTTCTTTTTAATGAATTTTCGTAGAAAAAATTCACCAATGGCGAGATTTCGACTTTAGCATTTAAATTATTTTTTTCAAATAACCCCTTGAAACCATATCCGGGGCCACTTTAAATTTTTATCTGTTTATAAATATATATATATATATATATATATATATATATATATATATATATATATATATATATATATATATATATATATATATATATATATATATATATATCTATATCACACCGATAACTCAAGAATTAATCGGCCGATTTTGATAAAATTCGGCATGTACCTTCCTTTTGTATGGCTCGTATAAGTTCGTTATCTCGGAAAATCGGACCAGGTTTTCCATGAAAATTTTGAGGTTTCTTGCGAAAAAAAATTATCTTAAAAATTAAACAGCTATGGTAACCAAATTAAGCAGGTAGGTTTATGATATAAAATAAAAATTAAACTACACACTAAAATTTAGATTTCTATGTTACAAGAAAAAAAAGTTATAAAAAATATTTGGTGTCAGATCATTTCTATGAAAATGAAAATACACTACCATAACGCACTTGTTGCGTGCAGATTTTTGTTCTTGTTAATTTAGAAAATTTTACCTGGCTTTCTTGTAAAATGTTGTCTGGTTGACAGCTACATCAGACGGAAAGGGAACTGCACTTTACAGTTCTGATTCATTTACCACTTTTGTTTAATTATATATACACTATTCACAAAAATTTAACAGTCACTTAAATGCTCGCTGACTGATAACCAGCCACGAGGCACTATTTTACTGGAAACTACTAGGCAATCAATGCTCTGCTCGTAAAACATGTCCGCTCTGGTCAATTTATTTTGACCACTCTTCGTCAAAACCAATCTACTGGAGATATTCTGACATATATCTCTCATGTCACTTCAGACAAAACCAATATGATATAAACTGCCAAGTAAAAATATGAAAATTAGTAGTAATATTTTTCGGCCGGGTTTATATTATATAAGAAATACTACATACCAAAACCTTGACAAAGTTAAAAGAAAAAAAGTTACAGGCACTTAAAAAAAAAGCTTGGGTGCCCCTGATGACCAAAAAACACGCAAAACCAAAATATTTTGTATAGATAACAAAATCCATTGTATATTACAGGCAAAGATTAAGTCTTTTGGCGCAAAAATATCAAGAAATACAAGAAAAATTACTTTGAGAATTGTATAGCTTTTCTTCTTTAATCATCAGCCGAGATTTTAAGTGCCAAATTGGCAACTTTTAGGCAAAGAACCTGAAATGATTACATATTAGGTAGAGAGAATGTCACAAGTAGTGTAATCTACAAAGCCTTAAGTTTCAACCCTCATTGCCCTTCATACTGCTAAAGTGATTGCAGCAAATTAATTTCAAATAGACCCTTTCTTTGATGCTTTGGCAACAGTTTCATTTATAGAGCTTGTGGTTAATACTCGATTATCTACAGACTCTAGTTTTGAAAATATTTGCATCTATAATCGCCTACCATAACTCATGTAGGGATCAGTTTTTATTATTATTTTTTATTCAGTTCTATGATTACTTAGCGAATTCTGGAAGAAAAATATTAAAATATTTAGTTGAACTTTGATACAAAAAGCCAGAAAATAACTAATTTGATAGGATTATCTATGTTTACATTTTTAGTGAATTTTCTTCACTGATGAGGATACCGCGACTTTTGAATTTTGAAGCAATGCGATTTAGAACCCCTGGAACCCAAATCCGAGATCGGTTTAAATTTTCATATGTATATATATATATATATATATATATATATATATATATATATATATATATATATATATATATATATATATATATATATATATATATATATATATATGTATGTATGTATGTATATATGTATTATACCGATAACAAAAAGAATAATTTCGAATAAATTTCGTGAGTACCTTTCTTCTGCAAATGAGTTGTATAAATTCGTTAGCCAGGAAAATCAGATCTATTTTTCGCGAATTTTTTTTTATATTAACAGAAATAACAAAGTTAGGGCAACCAAATTTCGTGTGCGGGTTTACACTATAAAAAGTCAACTACGTACCATAACTTAGATCTGTAGGTGTATACAAAAAAAAGTTATAAGCATTTAAATAAGTCTTTTGGATTTTTAAGAGATGTACTTTAATGAGCCAGAACTAGGACCCCCAAGAACCCTAGCGGTGTTAGTTTCCAATTTTATTTGTTTACATATATACAGGTGAAGCATATCTACGGTAAAGCTCAATATTGCCGTTATTATATAAGATACTAGAAAAAAATGTATACGTTCATTATAGGGTGTCTTGAGCTACATCTTATAAAATGGTTTCGACAATCACAGGTGGCCCATAAGTCGTTGGTGATACAAATTTTCTTTTTTTAGCAAAAGTGATAGCGTTCATTGTTATCGAGTTATTCCAAGTGTCATATAAATAACATGTAACAATTATGATACAGCGTTTTTATCAATATATATATATATATATATATATATATATATATATATATATATATATATATATATATATATATATATATATATATATATGTATGTATGAGTCCCATGAAAATCACGAAGTTTTCGTTTGTATTATTCGTGAAAAAAATGAGGTGCAGTATACAACTTTTTTTGTGTTTTCATAGAAAACATTGTTTGTAAAATTTTTGTTAAATTTTGGTAATTAATAATAAATGTTTAATAAGTTATTGTAAAAAAAAATTCGGATTTTCGTGAATTTTTTTTTCATGGAAATTTTTATTCGGTAGTTTCGTCGGATAGCTGTTTGTTCAAATAATCATATAATAATCTTGGTAGGTGGGTAAATAGTTGGAAGATGTTATACTGGTAACCAAATTTGACGCTTGCTTTCATTAAACAGGACATATTTGCCATTAAAAGCATGTTTATGAAAATTCACTACCATAACGTGACTTTTTTTTCCGATATTTTCCATGTGGGAAGTTTAATTGGAACACCTTGTATATGCATAAATTTATTATGCGTAAACTTAATAGACATTTTCAAAGTAAAAACAAACAGTAATATCTTTAATTTAGATTTAAATTTATTTCAAATTTATTTGTACCTAATAATAATATTTTTGATTACAGCTTCCATTTTTGAACTAACTTCTGCTCTTTGCCCAAGAAGTTGTTCTTCAGATACACAATGTGGAGACTGTTGCACTGGATCTAATGTGGCTGCTTGTTTACTCAAAAAATGTTCCTGTTTAGCTCCACCAAAAAGGAGATGAAAAAGAATGTCGAAAAATCTTTTTTTTTTGTTTACTAGTATTTAAGTCTTTGATAACACCTTCATACCCTTTGATAAATAAGATATAATAAAAAATAAAGAAGCACTTTTGACTTTTCAATGATGATGAAACAATAAAACCCACTTAATAACTTACAAGTTTTAAAGTTGTGTCCCAGATTATCTAAATAAAAATATTGTTATCTACAATGGTTACTATAATTATTATACCTATCTTTGGCTAATCGATAACAATGATTAAATTTGAAAGGTAATTAAAATTATCTTTATCAAATAATGTTATGTTATTAAGTGTTGGGTTAGATTAGGAGTTTAGCAGTTTTTGATATAATTGTTCAATACGGAAAAACAAAACGTAACAAATATAGACTTGGAAGTTTTCGCGCTGACGTTACACATTACGGAAAAAACTTTTATGCTTTACTTCAGACATGTCAAAACCAAACAAAATCAATACCGCCCAATATGCCGACGACACAGCCATATTCACCGCATCTTCAAAAACCAGATATGTACAACAAACAGCACAAATCTTTAAAAAAAATTGCTGATAAATCTAGCTGGCAATACCTGGCAAATTCAAATCAACCCAGAGAAGAATACAACTATAAATTTAACCAATAGATTAGACCCACCATTGCACGACCTCATATTCTCCAACAAATATATTTCGTGAGAGCTCAAAGTTAAATAATTTGTAGTGCTACTAGACCGCAAACTCTCATTCAAAGCACGCGCTACTGAAACAGAGTACAGAGTGGAAAAAATTGAAATTGATGCTACTACTCGGTAGACATGGCAATCTCGTCAGAAACAAAATGCGAATTTACAAAACTGTAATCAGACCAGATTTGGCCTACAGTATTCCAGCATGGGGATATACATCCAAAACTTATCTCAACTTAATACACGTACTCCAAAATAAATACGAATAAATTACGACACATGACTAATGGTAAATAAGGAAAATTTAAAACTACACAGAGACACTGATTTACCGAGCACAAAAAGACAATCACCGAAACAACATACAAATAATTCGAATACCACGAAAATCCGCTGCTAGAAGAAATTGCAAGCTACGAACCCAACACCGATACAAAATACAATAGACCTAAATGAATATTGTTAAACTAACAAAAAGTTATAAATGTCAAGCAAAGTGCACAAAACCCTACTCAAGAAACAGCAAAACCAAACCATGGATAAGTCAGATAGAGGGGCATACAGACACAGTCTGTCCCAAGATAGTCATACAATTCATAGTAATAGTCACGGCTTCTTGTTGGCTGGTTTTAGCTCCGTAGCATCGTATTAGCTACTTTATACGCGTTATACCAGCATTTCTCAACCTTTCAGTATTTGCGAGACCCAATCACATTCTAATCGCCCCCCACCCTTCCTTTTCGTGGCTTCGCGAGAAGTTCCAATGTGTTTGGAACATTTCAGAAGGCGCGTATATATGCTGCATTTAGTTTAGGTACAGCCAGGCTCAGTCGAATCGATCCTTACACCGTGAATGTGTATGTTCTAATTTGCGTGTTAACTACAAATCACGATTTTCGAGTGGCAGTAGATTTATACAGTATATCCAGAATCATGGATAATTTGTTATGTGGGCGTAGCGAGCATTTGAGGATAGTGAAGCATCAACAAGTGAAACAAAAATAAAAAAAATATTGTCTATAATATTTAAGATTTGGGTTTACCAACACTGAAGTAAATAAAGATGAAATGCCCCTGTGTGTTCTGCTCGAAAACTTTGGCAGCAGGTAGCACGAAACCTAATAAACTGACATTTGGACATAGTGAGTACGTTAGCAAACCCAGAAAATTCTTCTAATTACAATTAAAATAATATGAAAAGCAGAAATCTTTTTTTTCAACTTTGTGAATGTCAAACATTGACTTGCCTCTTACAAAGTTTCATATCAAATAGCCAAAGGTAAAAATTCTCACAGAATTGGTGAAGAGCTTATTCTGCCCGCTGCAATTAAGATAATAGAAACTATGGTTGAAGATAATTTTGCCAAACAGTTGCAGTCCATACCCTTATTAAATAATACTGTTTCCAGTCCAACTGGTGGTATAGCTGAAGATGTACGGCATCAGATTCTCGGTGAGTTATGTTACAAATGTGTTTCAATTCAGCTTGATGAGGCAACATATAGCAATAAAGATGGTCATTCAATTGACTATGTTCGAATTTGTGATGGTATGTCAGCAGTAGAAGAACTACTACTCTGCAAACCAATAGAACTCAAGGCAACAGCACTAGCTGCTAGCTTAAATTATTCTTTACACAAGGCAAACATAGAGTGGAAAAATTTCGTCGGAATATGCACCGATGGCGCTGGTACAATGTCTGGAAATTTCTAAAGTATATAAGCACTTGTCAATTCTAAGGACGGTGGTAACCGTGGTAAATTATATAAAATAGACGCCCTTACAATCAGGGATCTTCTTTGCACTTGGTTGACATATTCGAGAAATTAAATACCTTGAATATGTTGGATACGAGTGGTTGGTTTTAATTAAACAGAACATGAGTAGTCAGCAAGTTTTAGGTTGTGATTCACGTGAGCCTTGTCTTGTGTTTTGTTCGTAATTACTTTTTTGAAGAAAAAATGAAAGTGCTTTATGAAAAACAAGATTCGGTAAAATACATTATATATCGTTGTTTTAATTAAACGGAACATGAATTTTTCAATCGTTTGATATTCCGTTTGGGAACAACTTTCCTCATTTGTAGTTATGTTTCAGCGACATTTGTTCACAACTGGAGCATTTAAATTGCTGTTTCTGCCTTTTTCACTTCTCACCTGCCACTAAAATGATGTATAATGACTGTAAACTTTGTTGGTCAAGTGACTTAATTTTATTGACGCATGACATTGTTATTGGAATTAAATATTATACTAGACTTGCACAACCTGAACAATGCTGTTGTGATCGAACAATCATCCTTTATGAATCAATGAGACTGTAGGGTGGAACATAATGTATAGTGAATTTGGAGGGCTACTACTACTTTATAGTAGCCACAAATAGTAAAATTTACTGCCACCGGAATATATCACAAAGAAGTTCCACAATTATTATGTGTAATACGAAGAGGCCAGCAACGTCGCGGATACTATTAATGCTACTTGAAAATGGCAGAAATTTTGATGCAGCATTTTAGTAACAGAAGATAGTTTGGGCAATTGTTCGCTAACTTAAAGTTCCTGGCATCTTTGAGTCGATCTATGCGTAACGATGACGTTTCTAATACCTTAAAAGCAACTAAGGAGGTGCATAACCCCAAAGTAGTTACAAGTGGTGAATATTGCGTAATTGTCACTGCTAATGTGTAATATAAACTTATTTACACCAGAGAGTTGCAGAATTAGTGGCGATTACGTAGTTACTCGCTTTGAGTTCCGATCTCAGTTGACATCACTTTGGTGCTAGTTGGATATTTCTTTTCACCAGGCTTTATTTTATCCTGGGTTTTCATTTTGGATTGACATGTTTTGAGGAAAGTGGAATATAGGTTTCCATGCCTAATGAGATAGTTTTAGTAATAGGAAGTGGTAAATTGGATTAGTGAGACACATTATTTTCAAACTATAAACAATCGTGGAACTTTAACAGATACTGACGCACATGAGATTGGAGCTAAAAACATGTATAGCGAATATGCCAGGTTGACCATTAACACCATACCTATTAAATGTAATAATAAAAGATGCAAGAAATAGGCTGAAGGAAAATACAGCATTGCATAAGATAAGCTGATGACATAGAGCTGAAAGGAGAAACGATAAAAGAATAACGAAGGATGCACAGTGTGCTGCATAGTCTGTTCAGAAGAATTAAACTAAAAATCAGTATGAGGAACACAAAAAAAGTAAAAGCAAAGATGATGTGAATTTATCGAAATGTTTTGTTTTGCATCATTTACTGATTTAAACACCCAACAAAACCAAATTTCCATTATAGGATATTATATATAAGACAAGTATATGTACTCATATATAATTAAGAAATACAATAGCCCTGGATTAATGAAAAAAATATCAAGTTACAAACAAAACATAACTCATATAAAAATTATAAAAGCAATAGAACCAAACGTAAATCAATATAAACAGGCACACAACTACAGCGACTTCAGTAATCCAGTTCTGATATACTTTGGCCAAGCAGATACCCGACGTATATTGCCAATCCGTCCTTCGGGCGTGACCTTAAATGTTATAACTTATATTTCCTCGGGCGCCATCTTTATTCTCTATAAATAGGACGGAGTTAGATCCCCGTGAGGACTTCTGCTAACACCCTCGTAGAACACCACAAATTACTGTTTCATAACAGCCTTCTCCTAGGGTAGCCAAGTGGAGAAAACTATAGCCAGGGGTCAAAAGTTATTATTTCCCGCAGAGTCCCCGGAAGTTAAGTAGGCTTTAATTACTTACTCCCGGATAATGGCCGTTTTCCTATCTTACACAGATGGAAGCAGAAATATTATAAACAGGTAAATATCAATTAGGATATACCTCCGCTAGTTACAATCCGTCCCAGGAATCTAGCTTAACCCACATGCATCAGTGCAACTATCTAATAGCGGTGCAGTGAAACGCAACTAGTTTTATAAAAGCTTCTAATAATAATAAATATGTTTACAAGCAAAAGTTACAGTCTAAAAAATTCATGAAATACGAAAACCAAAAATTCGCTACAAAACATGCGATTAAAATAACACTTTATCTCATGCCAGATAACACTATCTCTGATAAGGCATTCTTTCACGGTGAAAAATATATGACTACGTTGGTATTTTAAAACACAATTATGTTCGATTAAAAATAATTTGCGTAGAATTATTTTTACCTTGAACAATAAATGGATTACTACATTAACATTAGCACAGTATTAGTAAAGCATATGAAATCAACGGCAAGCGAAAAGCGACATGTACATGCATCACATGGACAGTTATACCCCAGTGGAAATTCACCACTTCGGCCTAGGGTTCTTATTTTCCCGTGGAGGCCTATTACGTTTGTTGTACCTATCCCAAATCTGACGTTTACATACTATTCAGAACAGCTCCATCATCAGGCTCCCGACAATACCGTCCTTTAAGCTGAACATGGGCCCCACCCCATATAGTACAAGTTGTCAGACTCCCTAATTATCAAACACGCGATGTTAAACGGCGTTTCCGTGTGACTATATTACCCTTATATGGGTAAACAAACAGCTTTCCACTTATATGCCTAGAACACACTGTATAATTAAACACCCTGTCCAGCGGTTACGCACTATTCAGGACAGCGCCATCATCAGCTCCCGACAATACCGTCCTTTAAGCGGAGCATGGTGCAGCCTATATAGTACAAGTTGCTAGACTCCCTAAATACCAAATATAAAATCCTAAACAGCACTTTACGTACTCAGGTTTCACTTAAATGGGAGAAACGTGACCAGCTTGTCACTTATCTATACAGATCACACGGTATAATTAATCACCCTGTCTAGCGGTTACGCACTATTCAGGACAGCGCCATCATCAGCCTCCCGACAATACCGTCCTTTAAGCTGAGAATGGTCCACCATATTTAGTACAAGTTTCTAGACTCCCTAAATATCAAATATAAAATCCTAAACAGCACTTTTCGTACTCAGATTTCCCTTAAATGGGCGAAACGTGACCAACTTGTCACTTATCTATACAGAACACACGGTATACACCTTATTTCAATACCAATAACACAATAAGTTTCCATGAAACATTAATATCCTGCCTAACGCCATTGAAATTCAAGTTTTTAAATTACCGGAATGAAACTAACCTTATCACAGGACACGAGAAGAATATCTGAATACGTCAGTAACAGACCCTCGTTCAATTCCCTCGTTCCAACCCTAATACGCTTCTATTAACACAAATAGTAACAGCGAAATAAACCAAGTTAATTTACTATTATCACAAACCCTTGACACGCTAGCTAAACCACAATTTCACGGCAAGACACACTTCGGTCGAGAGCTAAAGGCTTCTATCTCTTTGCATTCCGTCTGCTAGCAGCGTTCCTAACTTGCGACTGGCTTTCGTGATAATCCCCATTGCGCGTGACCGGCCGGCAATTAGTTCGAACAAATGCACGGTTCATTGCTTGATAGCAGCGAATTTTCATATTCTGAATGTTTTCCAAATGAATCGAATTTATTTTTTAATTATCCGCTATTTAAATAAAATTCGAACTTCATTACACAGTGATGTTAAATGATTGTACGTGAAACAAAGCTTAAAAAATAGTTGATTGGATCCACATTTATAAATATCACAATTTTGACTAATGTTGTTAAAGTAGACGTTATGAAGTAGGTAGGAGATATGAGCATGATATTTTACATAGCCTGCGGACAATAGAAGAAACATGAGGATCTAGAATCAAGTCGTTGCGTTATTTTGAAAATTTGAGCCATGATGTCCGGATCGTAAATCCCATCATGCAGAATACCATAAAGGAACTTTAAGGAGATAATAATTTTAAGGCTCAGTAGAGACGCTTCATTCGGGTGTTGTAGGAGACTTTCTTCAGATGCACCTCTTGGGGGATAGACACCATAAATTTATAGTTGAGGTATTTCATAAATCTTCGATTCACTCTTTCAAGCGCGAAAATGTGGCACCTGTAATAAGGATTCCATACCAGGCAGCAGTATTCGAGCTTAGATCTAACGTATGCATTAAATAATGCTTTCAGAGCCTGCAAATTCTTACAAGGAAACCCGACATTAGTATGGCCGAAAGTAGAGTACTAAAGGAAAGCTAAGGGTCAAATATAACCCCCAAGTGGACAATCGTAGTGCTACATCTTCGAATATTATTTGTGTAAGATGTGTAATCATAAACAGGATACTACTTTTTCCTGGTAAATGACATGACTTTACAGTTAGTGATATTCACGTCCAGGGAATTTTCTTCACGCCATTTGAGACCTTGTTTAGTTCAGCATGAAGTGCAGTGCAATTGTCCAGAGAATCAGTCTTTGTATATGTCTTCAAATTATCAGAAAAAAGCAGTTTGCCGCACCCAAGAGTCGCAGTTAAGTCATTTATGAAAATAAGGAATAGCAAAGGACGCAAGTTTGAGCCTTGAAGAACTCCAGACGTCTAACAAAGTTTTTCAGATGGTGATCACCATAAACCACGTACTGAGTTATCTTTTGGTGATAGGTACGAAAGAAACTAACCAATTGAGAGGAGCATCCCAGTCTATCCAGCTTCGGCAAAATGCTCTCGTGGTTAATTCTGTAGAAGGCTTTTGAAAAGTCTGTATAGACTACATTGACTTGGCCTTGTACATCCAAAACGTTGGAAATATGTTGTGTCATCACGATGAGATTGGTGCAAGTGGAACGTTTAGACACAAAACTCTGCTGGGAGAGAGGCATGTAACTTTGGATCTAAGAATAGACAACGCTATCAAAACACATCTCAAATACCTTTGCGAATTTAGAAAGTATTGCAACTGGCCGGTAATTCGGGATTTCAGATCAGCTACCGCTCTTGTGCACAGGCGTAATCCTGGAAATCTTCCACAAATCCGGAAATGTACATGTCAGGAGTGACCTATTGAATATATAGGATAGAGGATCCAGGAAAACACAACAACAGTCTCTAATAAGGAAGACTGGAACCTGGTCATGGCCAGAAGTGAAGGCATTTTTCAATTGTTTTATGTATTTCTCAATGATGTTGTCTGAAATGTTAGTAAGGGAGATGGAGAGATTATAGTGGTAGCTGCTAGAATATTCTCCAGCAGCAGGGAAGCTGGGCAAGTATTCGCTGTTAAAATAGCGCGAAAAACCACTTAGAATTGAAGTGGGATTATCTAGTGCAGCCCACTCAAACGACGTCACCCCAGGGATCCTCGGGCATCTCGTCCTTCTCTTAAAATATGCCCAAAAGGTTTTCGGGTCTTCTATAATTGAATTTTCAACCTCCTTGATGTAGTTCTTGTGAGCTTGCCCTATTTTGCACTTTACTTAACATCTTAGATTTTTGAAATCTTTGTAAGAGGCAATGCCAGAAGCTCTACGGTATTCGCTAAGAGGTAGATCCTTTTGCTTAATAATCTTGATGATATATGAAGTAAACCATGGTGGGTAACCATGGCTCCGTGGGAATACAGGGGAATGTAAAGATCGAACAGCGGTAGAGAGAATCATAAAACAAAGAGCAGGCCAAATTGACATCAGACAATGAATACAAATATGACCAATCTATTGACCTCAGTGCCTCATACACTAGGGGGTAATTTGCTTTACAAAAATTATAACTCGATAAAAACTTATGAACCCTAAATTTTGAAAAATATTCTTTATCGTAATTTATTGTCAGAAAGTGGGGGATGGTGTCTATCCGCGCCAACCATTGGACATGCATCAAGGGCTACAGAACAAGCCATATTACTCATGACAAGGTCTAATAACCTCTGATTCGAATTGAGAATATTATTAAACTGTTTGAGTCCCACAAATTCCAGACATGATCAGACCGGACATATGACGAAACATTTAAATTTCCTACAATAATTACATTTTTCTCATCTAACATACTATTCTCAAGTATATATAAATACATCAAAATATTACGCCGATGTGCTGGGCGCCACATAAACGTTAAAAATATAATAGGTAATACCAGTATTGAACAACTAGATACCAGCTATATCAATACCAGGAATACAAACTAAACAAGATGTTTGTTGCAATCTACACCGCCACCACAGCATCTTTACGCACCGGATGATAAACGGTCAGATCTCACAACATCATATTGACTAGAAAACATCTCTGAGTTACTTACACCATCATGAATCCAGGTTTCGCTCAGGCACACAATATCAAAGTCCACCTCAGTAGTTGCGGAGTAAAGCTGGGAAATTTTGGTATTTAAGCCTTGCACGTTCTGGTAGTAGACGGAAAAACTGTTCCTGTTAGGCGTTTCTAGTTTAAATTTACAAGCCTAAGGGTTCTGTTTATATATCTGATCCTCAGTTCAGTCTCACCGGATCTGATGCGCTCATCAAGCTCCGACCCCAAAAGAGATAATTTTGTGCACAGTCTGAAATAACGTAAATACCACTGAATCGAGGATTGTGCTTCAAATTCTCTACCTTGCCAGTGATGAGGCTTGCCCATCTCATATTAACCTTAAGCGGTCTAGGCGAGATAGATGTCTTTCCAAGTCTCATCAGAAGTAATGTGTCAGCTAGGGTGTCAAAGCTCAGATGTTGAAATCTATCCAGAACGGTTTTTTTAGTTTCCAAGTCAGAGACTTGCTTGGTCAAGAACTCTATCGGCGGACATATTTTTGGAGATTCCAAAAATAATAGCTTTAGCCATTATTCTCTATCTTTCTTCAAATTCAGGAAGGATAGTGTCAATATCAATGGGTGCTGCTTGCCAATCACCAGCACTATTTTCTACCTTAGACTGTAAGGCGCATAGATCTGACTTTAATTAAGTAGTGTTCTTGAAACGTATCATAATGCATAGAAATCGCCGAGCTGCATGTGTCAACTACCTCTCTTTGCAAAGGCTTTCCCCCTATTATGCTAACCTGGATTAGTTTTATTTGCTTTAGCTCATCGAGGATGATTTTTATGTGGTCCAACGTGACTGCATCAGCATTGAGTTTGGCGACCGATACAGCAGCTTCTTCAGCAGTACTTTTAGGTTTCTTCTGCATCAGGGAACATGTCGGGCAAAACCTAGATTCAGAATTATCCAAAATGTAATTTATATCTACGGCCTAGTTTGCACCTTCCGTGAAGCAAACCAGAACATAATGTGCATTCAATTTTATATTGTTTGGCGGTAATCTGCAAAGTACAGCTCTGGAAAGTTCCAGATATTTTAAACTTATTTATTTATATTTTGGCAAACTGATAATGTTTAAAATAAAATCAGTAGTCATTCGCCTCACAAATTATCAGCTCACAGTCACTCACCTAAGGGCAAAAATTGGACAACGCTGATAACGGTCTTTACAAGAGACGATACACAACGAATAAATTGGTTCAAAATTCTGCGCTGTGATACAATAACTAAAAGTAGATTAAATTTCACTTACACCAAAGTAAACTAGAGTTGCCACAATCACAGAAAGTAACAGAATTTAATTCAACCTACAACTCGAAGAAATACTGACTTAAAGCAGGACACAGTTTAAATACATATCGGGCACATAATATGAGTAGACGATGAGACATTATGGGTACATGGTTTTTCTTTGAATAGTAGGAACCTTTTTATAAAAGTTGTACATTGGGTGTTTTATTGCATTATAACGCATTAACGGATTTAATTTTGGATTATTTACAATGCTTGTTAATTAAACAGTACTTCATGCATATCATAGACGTATGACCTTACAAAAGCCTTTATCGATAAAATAAAAGTATATAAGTACTTGTGGTGTAAAGAGATTGTTTATTTCTTTACAATTGACCACTGACATCATCCTTTTAACATTAAAAATGAAACTTATACTCGGTCTTTTTATAGTAACGCTTATATTTGGTAAGTTTTCTCTTATTTGGGTTATAGATATTGTGTTGTTATTAGCAGTAGCATTTATAGTCGACAAGTGTTTAAGATAAATTTCCTGTTACTTATTGTGCTGAGTTCTTGTTTAATAGCCCTATGCCCAATTTCACAAAGTTTGATTAATTAGTTAATCAAGGCCTCAGACGACCAATTACGGGCTATATGATTCGGATTTTTTCTATGACAACCAAATATTTTAAAGCTGTGATTGATTGTGATAAGACTTGATTAAGTAACCGTCCGTTGGATATTTAATCGGGCTTTGGGAGACTGGGCAATAGTTTTTTTTTATGTTGATTTATTTCCATGACTATGGCCAATAACCAACGCTATGAAGCAGTTGCACCTGATTATTCTGGAAGTTTAGCCAAGCTTTTTCTTTTCTTTGAAGAAGGCTAGGATCCTTAGCGTGCCCTATATCTTGAGACCGACGACTTCACGAACTCTTCGAAGAGCGGGACGTGCAGACATCCCACTTCCTGAAACATAATGCCGCAGCCTCGGTTGATGTTAATTTTACAGTAAACTGAAAGGGCGGAAATACGCATGTACTTGAAATCGAACGCATGAAAGTTCATGAATTACTTAGTTTAATGAAAACATTATAATAATAATCATAATAATACTATTTTTATTAAACCAAATTTTGAAAACAAATAAAAATAAACAGAAAATACAAAATAAGGCGATAAACATCAAATAGATCACTTAAGAAAGATCCTCTCTGTGAAAAAATTACAAAAAATAGATAAACATGATCACACAAATTATTGTATAGCAACTGTCACACCCATACCTAACACATACACTCACATACATACACATATATACACACATACACACACACGCACAAACAATAAAGAAATAACTACAAAATACTGCCCATCAGGCCAACTAGCACATATTATTAAAGTATAACTTATCTACAAAAGTATAAAAATTACAAACTCTAAGAAATAATATCTATAAATATCTCCAATACATCTCACTAAAACATCATTCATTATAAAAACATTAAAACAACAAATATTAATATTAAATGGCATCCATACATCAGCTTCGTTCTTACTAAACCTACAAACGTGCAAAACTAAGTTTATATTTTTATGATATATTCACGGTACAGAGACAATATATGTTGCCTAATTTTTCTCTTAAAGTTATTCAGAGAGGCACCATTCCTCAATGCTTGTGGAATGGTATTATAGAACTTTGGCCCCAGATATAAAAAAAACTCTTTTGTCCAACGGTCTTATTCATTAATGGCACTATATAATTGTCAGTTCGTGTATTATGGCAATGATCAGTGCGAGTTAATACACTCTTAAACCTATGTTGGTGTACAGTGCACATTACACTTAGTAAAAAATAACTGTCTGGGGTCCATTACAGCTGACTCCTCATACAATCTCTCAGTTAAGTACCTGGCTCTTTTTCTACCATTTATTTTCAAAATTGCCTTTTGTGCAATTTCTACCTTTTTAATTATAGCTTTCGACACACCTACCCATCCCAATATAGCATATGTTATGTGAGACTCTACCAAGAAGCAATATAGCATTTTAAGTTCTTTCAAGTCGAAGATATCATGTAAGATATTAAATTTAGATAACAACATCTGTGTTTTCCCGACTACATAATTACAATCTACCTACCATCTCAGAGTACTGTCGACAAAAATTCCAAGATACCTGAAACTTTCTCCCAATTTTATCTCTAATTCCTCATATACCCTAAAAGTGTCATAATCTGGCAAAGATGACTGTAAATAAGCGACAGGCAAATAGTAGGCCTTGTTAAAATGTATAGTTAACACCTTCTAGTCAAACCATTGCTTAATCCTTGCCAAATCACTTTCTCCTTTTACCTTCAATAAATCCCAAGATATATCTGAATTTATCTTCTCATTAGCAAATATATTTTTTTAAATTCGCTAAAAATTAAAAAAAGGTTGAATAAATTATTTCGGTCAATGTTCAAATTGACGTCCTTGAACTTGCGGACCTGTTTCGCATCTAGGCAGCAATTATTCGCGGGAGACCGTTTTTATTGACAGAGGATTGATATTTTCGAATGTTGTTCTGACTCGTAGCGTGCAGTCTTCCACAGTGGTGAATGCGGTGTTGTAAACTTGATTTGTTATTGTAGCCCATATGAGATAACCATTGTGTGGAGGTGCAGCGTCATGTTGATAGAATAGATTTATATAATCACCCAGCGGCAAGTTATCCAAATAGTTAACTTCAAAATTACGCAAGATGTTGTCATAGCGCTCACCTATAAGTTAATAAAAGCCTCTCATTATTTCAAACATTTAAAAAATGTTCAACCTACAATTTTTCCTGATGGAATTGTAAAGCCACGAGGTGGCCATTTCTTATGGCACAGTAACTCTTGAAAATTACGTTCTCTAAATGGATGCAAATTTTAGTCGCTCTAGTAATGTGAATTGCGCGTATTGAAAAATCCATTCTTTGTAAATTTAGGCTCGTCAGTCCAAATCATATTATCCGTTTTCTTGTGACCGAATTAATATGAATCCACAGATATTTATTATTCTTGATAAATCAAAATTGCAATTTCAGTTTTTTCATTGTTTATGACTATTTTAATTCTCTGCACCTTTGCTCTGACTGATCCAAAATTTCGGAGGTTTTCAATAATTCGTTTAACTACATTTGTTGCTGGTTTCGGTTTTTGTAGATATCGGTTCTAAATATTGCACATGTTCCTGAAATTGCCTTATTACACTCCCCAAAAATAATAAATAAATTTAAATAGTCGTCATTTGTATGGAAATTTAAACGTCCTGGTATTATGGTTTGAATCAATTAAAAAGCAGGTGACATTAGTTATGCACCTGTCTGACAGTTGTATTGTAAACGTCATTATGGCCAACTGAAGTGAGATCAAACGGCCACTGTTGTAATAGAAAAATAAAAAATTGCGAGTATTCCTAAAAGTATTTTTTTTTTTTGGAATAAACAACTTCATACAAAATTTTGCTGCTTTTAATGCGAAATAAGGCTAATAATCAAAATAAGGGCTTTCTATTTGAAAAACTTCAGCAGTTTTTTCATCTTAATTTTGGTACTTCTTTTCACTCCCTATCTTCACACTCCCTATCAATAAATTCAATATTTTCATTCAAAGACTGTTAGAATGCGTCCTCATCTAAAAGGAAAGCAATCAAAGTAAATAATTATATCGTGTGTATGAAACAAAAATATTACTATGTTTCTGTCTGAAACGTCAATTTTGACATAAAAGTCCGGATATCTCAAGAAGAAAAAGACTTAGGTATATGACATTGTACACACAAAGTATTTCAGAATTTTACGCAGAATCTCAAAATGTCGTAATATACTAGGTGTCCAATTCTAAACAAGAAAGTTGATATTTACTTCCGATATAACCGGAAATTCCCCTAGTCTCGAAATATTTTAGCCGGTTGTTTCCCAATTCCCAATTGTATTAGTACAGTACCAAATTTTGAGACGTTTCCTGATGATAGCTTTTCCATAATCATGCGGTTCCCAATGATCCACCCTGTATATATATATATATATATATATATATATATATATATATCCAATTTATGAAGTACAAAAGTTAAAATACAGTAAAAAGAGCTGCTGCACACAGACACTCAAGGGAAGACGGCAAGGCGCCACCGCAATTAGACTGTGATGATAATGACGAGAATTATAAAAATTTTAAATGGTGCTGCTAAGAAATGCTTAATTTTAGATAAGGTGCATGCAGATTCACAACGAGGAACACGTACTTGCCTTATCAGTCCTACTGTAACAGGAATATTTAGTGAATTTTCTTTAAGAAACTTTACTAACAGAGAGGCAACGATGAAAGTTTTTCCAATGAGAGCCAATTAGCAATTAGGGCCCCCTGAGCCCATATCCAAGTTCTGTTTGAAATTTTATGTTTATATATATATATATATATATATATATATATATATATATATATATATATATATATATATATAATAGTGTGGCCCATTGAAAGCGAGCTGCCAGGAAAAGATTTTGACGAAAAAAACTTGAAACACGTCAATTTTACCTGTGAGGGGGACAACCTTTGCCGCAAAAAGTATAGCCAAACTTTATCCTCCTAAGCGGAGGTGTCATCCCTCATATTTTTTCGAATAGGTATATGGTTCATGTGATAGCTCGTTGAAAAGATATTTTGATTCCCTATATATTGCTTCTTTATTTTGGATATTCTCTTTTTTCTCTAGATATTCTAAATGCTTGAGTTGGGCCCCACCTGCGTCCATTCCCATTACCATATATATATATATATATATATATATATATATATATATATATATATATATATATATATATATATATATATATATAGGAAACAAAGTTCCTATCAACATGGATCTGCAAACGGGCCGTTTTCGAGATACAGGGTATCAAAATATCTTTATTTAGTTTTTGACGCTATCTCAGAAACCGTTTGAGACACAGAATTTGGATTCCGTACACAGTACACTCTGATGGGAACGATCACCTTGGCATCGCTCAGCATCGCCCGACACAATCCGTTAATGAGTCCTTTGTAATTTACTGGATTCTGTAACTTTAACATTATTGACAGTTACTGTGATTTTTTTGACACCATGTATCTTGAAAATGGCGCGTTTGTGGATCCATGTCAGTAGAAACTCTTGTTTTAGAAAAGAGACAAAAAACCGCACCACCATTTTCCGACAAATGTTTTGAAACACCCTGTATATTTATATATGGGTGTACGTATCCGAGCCATAACTCAAAAAAAATACTCAACTGATTTGAGCGAAACGGCACATCTCTTCATTTTTCAAAATATCTTCGAATATGCTATATTTTTTAAAGTATTAGACTGATATAAATGAGACTTTTCATGTAGCTAAAATGGTGCAAATAAACCTGTGTTGTGAATGTTAAACAAATTTGGAGCTTTTTCCAAATTAAAAATAAAATATGAAAGACACGAATTAAAACAGCTTAAGTGGTTAAAGTCCAATCCTGACAAAGACAGAGTACTCGGCTGTCATGTGTAGATTGATACATACTAAAGGGATAAATCCTAATGCAACGATAACCCGATAACCAAACAATACAAATAACAGGCGTAAAGCATATCACCCGAACTAGCGATGGATAGATGTCGGCCACAAATCACCTATTAAATCGTTTATTAACAATTACGACATGAGAATGACATATTACAAATGCAATGACGTTATATGTTTCATTTATAAGTTTTATTATAAAAATATGAGAAGATACGAAAGAATGAAAGTAATCGACTCACGTCTCTATGAAAATGATTCTAATTTTTGTTATCTTAAAAGTTAGCCGTCATCTAAGATCGAAACTGCAGAGGCGGATCCACACCAATAAATATTTGCGATGTGCGTTGTTATTGACACAAATTGGTCGGTGTGCGCCGAAATTTTTATTGATGTAGATTGTGCTCCGCGTGCAAATGCACACAAATAATTTCGTGACGAACAACGCACGGTATCCACCGTGCTGTCAGTTTTCTAGTCAATATCAACTCTGAGTGCAGTGTAGTTTTGTTATATTTAGCGAAGTAAATAGCCATTTTTAGTGACTGATCATGTTATTATTGTATTAAAAAGACATGTGCATTGTTCATAATTGTACCAGATTATTTACATCTACCAAAGAGGGTGAATAACGGTAATAACGAACGATGTTACTGGCCAACGCAAGTTTTATTTTAATTATTTATTATTTTCCTATTTAAATTCAGCGTCACTATTTTCGACTCACCACTGAATAAATTAATAATAATTAATTTTTGACAGGTGTTGTTCAACGAAAACGGCACATGCAAGCCGATCCAGCCGTATAACACAAAACATAAATATTTTCGTGGGAAAATACATGACTATATTCAAATTTGCGCCGCAAATTTTTGTTCCGGTTTTCAAAACACAAAGTACAACATACATATTTATTTATATTACCTTTTCACCAGCCAATCTCTATACCTTGTATACTTCGGAAATAAGGCCAAACCTCGAATACTGCTCCCACATCTGGGGTGCCGCTGCCGCTTCTACACTCTCTATCCTGGACTCCATTCAAAAGAGAGCTATACGTCTCATCGGTGACCCTACCCTTACCCAAAGGCTGCCATTCCTTGCCCACCGACGTGCTTCTCTTGGTGACCTCTCTCTTTTTTATAGATATCTGCACGAACACTGCTCAGAGGAGCTCTCTTCCATAGTTTCTCCACCTGCTGCCCGATCTACCAGGGGAACAGGGCGAATGCACGATTTTACTGTACAGGTCACCAGACACAGAACATTTTGTTATGCGCGCTCTTTTTTCCCGAGGACTTTGTGTTGTGGAATTCCTTGCCGGCACATGTTTTCCTTCTCCTCCGAACCTCCAAACCTTCAAATGCAGAATTAACAAGTTGCCTCTTTCCTCCTTGTCGACACCCACGGTAAGATAGTATTTAGGCTGTAAGCCCTCGTGGTGTGTGGTTTAAATATAAAAAAATTTAAAAAATGGATCCGCCTTTATATGTTTTAGCGACGGGCGAGTTGTCAATATCAAATTTAATTAATTCTGTACTTAGCTGTTGCATCTACTTTTAGGGTATAATATAAAATTCTCTGGTGCAGCAAGTGTTGTCGTCTCTATAAGTATTACGTAAACAAATAATTTATTAGCGCATCTGTGGTTTTGTGAAAAATTCTGGACTCGCATGCTGACGGTGCAGGTTCGATTCCCGCCCGATGCATGTGACATTTTGTTTAGTTTCACAAGCTTTGATATTTGGTAGAAATAACGGTGGCCAGAATCTCATTTTTCTTTAAAACGTCTAGAAAATTTGGTTACCGTTGAGTCTAAATTATAACTATTGGCAGAAATGTTTTTATTGTTCATGTTATTGAATTTTTATTAAGAAAATTGACCAGAGAGCGAATTTCTTTTTAAAAAAACTTTATTTGCTGTTGGAAAAACCTGTTCGGTTAGGTTGAGTAAAACGAAATCATCCAGGAGATTAAAAGTCTGGACGCAGCAAGTGCGTTATGGAGGTGAATTTTCATAAAAATATTTTTAATGGCAAATATGTGTGTTTTTTTTAAGAAAGCAGCTATCAAATTTGGTTAGCAGTATAACCTATATAATAAAAACAATCTTCCATGTTTCATCAAAATAACTTTATTGTTTGAAAATGTACAAAAATTTCCGAAAGTAAACTTAAAGTGTTCCCGAAAAAACTCGTTTCTTGGTCGACCTTATAGGTTGATAGCAAATTACCGTAACGTACTTGCTGCGTCCAGAATTATTACAAACATGCATTATATTTCGATGGAAAGTGCAAAAGTGCAATGACATATGGCGTGTTCGAGTAAAAAAAAAAGATAATTTGTATCACCAACGACTTATGGGCCAGCCTGTGATTGTAGAAATCTTTTTTAAGATGTAGCTCAAGACACCCTATAATTAATGTATAATTTCTTTTTAATATCTTGTATAATAACGGATATATTGAGCTTTATTGGTTTTTTTTACAAAAATTCGACAAAAATTATATACCATTATAGAGACAAAGGGTCTATTTGAAATGAATTTTCTGGAAATATTTTAGTAAAATGAAGGACAATGACGGTTGAAACTAAGACTACAGGATTTGCAAAACATTCTTCTTGAGACATTTTCTTTACATAGCCCGTATTAGATTCAAGTTCTTTGTGTAAATGTTGCCACTTTTGACGTTTTAAATCGCGACTTTGACGTTTTGAGGAAAACCCCAATAAATTTTCTTTAAATACCTATAACTTTTTTGTCTTTTGACCTACGGAGCCAAATTTGTGTAGGTAATTTACATATAATTGTATAAACCCGTGTACAAAATTTGATGATAATTGCCCTTACTTTGTTATTTCCGGAGATATCTTTTTTTTTCGAAAGAAACACAAAATTTTCCGGGAAAACGTAAGCCGATTTTCCTGGATAACGAAGTCATCCAAGCCACTTGCAAAAGGAAGGTATTCACTAAATTTAATCAAAATCGGCCCAGTCTTTTTTGAGTTATCGGTGCGATAGATATATATATATATATATATATATATATATATATATATATATATATATATATATATATATATATATATATATATATATATATATATATGTATATATATAAACATCTAAAAATCGAAACTGAACCCGGATATGTGTTCTAGGGGAGGGGGTCTAATTAGCGCTTATTTGAAAAAATTTTTTCAACATTCAAAAGTCGGGATCTCCTCATTAGTGATT